>CM044959.1:241728-398210 GCA_024516035.1 Bactericera cockerelli
TTTTGGGGGAACTGGTACCACAAAGACGTTTTCCATTGAGTTGGATAAATACCTAAAACAAGACATTCTGAAAAATATTACATAGAACAGGTGCTATTAATTGATACAGCCTTTAACTATAAAAGAGGGTATGTTATCAGACCCTGATACTTGGGACGGCTTGAGGGAAACAGCCGCTCTGACAACATCAGAGGAAATAATAGAGGGTGGCTCAAGTACAGGGGCATTATAAACAGGACTTTCATGAGAATCATAAGATAAATGACTTGGTGTAATAGAAGTTATGTGCGACATAACAACTGAGTCAGCAGAACCAACTCCATTGTTCTCCGCTGATGTACGCACTAGCCTGTCAGGCCAGTCAGTCTGAGCTAATTCCTGATCTAGTGCAGATCACCTGCGTATTTATTTGTTCTTCTGCATCGTGCAGATTATTACGTATTTCTATTAAGTTCATCATATTTAGAGAAGTTATTTCACAAGTTAATTTCTTTTATAATTATTATTAATCTATTCAATTAATTAATCAAACGTTGATTAATCGTTAATCACGTATGTTATTTTATTCTTTCGAAATATCGATTTCTTTTGTATTATTATTATTATTTAACCCTTAATAAATATTTGTGAACTTTCGAAATAACATTTTTAAAAAGGCTATCTGTCATTCTTCTAATTTAACTGGCGCAGTCGTTTCGGATTTATTACAAGAGAAAGCGCACATTTCTCCTCTGTAATAAAGGACCTACCCTTACCAAATTTTTATCAAGTGAAAACTATACAAACTATCAATCCAATCAAGTATCTGCCAACCAGCAAGGACGCGAATATCATCAAAGAGAAATCATCAAACCAATCCAGGATCTTCCAATCGGCTAAGACCTACCAATCAATCAACTCTACGGATGATGCATCGAGCAACACATCCTGTAAGTGCATTGATTTTTGTTCAAAGATTTCACAATTGATTCATAATCATTGTCTTTTGACATTTACTATTTTCAATTATTTTTTTATATTACCTTCCCTGTATTTGAAATAAAATGAACAACAATGAACAGCAAGCTGCTCAGCAGCAAGCCGCTCAACAAAGAGTCGCTGCACAAGCAGCAGCCGCTCAAGCAGCTGCCTTGGCCGCAGCTCAAGCCGCACAGGGGGCAGCACCTGTACTTCACAAGGAGTACCTTCAAATAATCCCTGAATTTAAGGGAGATGTTCAACAACTTCCCAGGTTTATTCAAATTGGCGACAAATTAGTGGAAAAATTTTACAATCCAGGAAATCCGGACGATTTCCAAAATGAATATCTTTTGCACAGTCTACTTTCTAAAATAAAAGATGAAGCACAAGTTCAAATTGCAAATTGTGTTATTAACAACTGGGCAGACTTAAAGAATGCCCTACTAACAAGCTATGCAGATAAAAGAGACATTTTCACATTAACAATCGAGCTAACTGAAATGAAACAAAAAATGAATGAAAATCCTTTTGATTTCTACTATCGAATAATGAATAACCTCAATTTACAGAGTGCATACTTGACAACCCACGTAGATGAAGGCCCTAGGGTTACTATGAAAACTTTCGCAAATGGTTTAGGACTCCGTGTCCTATTACGCGGATTGCGCGAACCGATTGGTCCGTTAATGCGTACTAGAGATCCGAAGGATCTCTCGGATGCTCTAAACATCATGACTAATGATTTTCAAATAGATGCACCAAATATGAAAATGGCCTATAACGGCCAACAAAAACGTTTTAACAATTACAATTCAGGTTACAATACCAAACAAAATCAAACCTTTAGAAATATCAATCAACAAAATTATTACATCCCACCAGCCATGAGATACCAACAATCACACAATCAACAAAACTCACAGGGTTACAACAATCAACAATCATACAATCAAAATAACCCACAGGGTTACAACCAATATTCTAACAACCAGAACAAATACAACGGTGGCAACAATCGTCAAAACACCCAACAATTCAGAAACAATAACAACAATACACTCAGTAAAAACACCACAACACAATACAACAGGAACCTTCCTGCACCCACTCCCATGAGTATTTCGACGCGTAATACAACGCAAATGCATAACGTTATCACGGAACCAAATACAGACGAAGTCATTGATGACCAACAATTCGACGAAGCTTTTGGATACACAAACACTGACACTGAACAAAATAATACTGACTTACAAGAGGAACTCGACCCAAATTTTTGGATCGGAGCCTCGGACAACACTTCGAACTAATGAATGTAACTATCACACCTTGTCAGCTACCATACATTATATTACCAGAGAACAACCTAAAGGTACTCATAGACACAGGGAGCACTAACTCCTTTATACTCCCAAACGTAGCCGACAAATACTATCATAACAAAATAAAAAACGATCCATTCACCACACGCACAGCACACGGCACTACAGTTGAAAAATACAGCATAACAATTCCATTCCCACACATATTCAATAAAAAAGGCAGTATGAAATTACACCTTTTCCAGTTTCATGATTATTTTGATTGCCTTCTAGGCTTAGACAACTTATCAGGAATGAGAGTTGACCTAATAAATAACGTGCTCGAAACGCCCACAAGCAAAATTCCGTTACACTACCGAAATATATCAACCACCACCAACAATATCGTATTACTACCACGCGAGGAACAAATTGTTAAAGTCGAAGTGAACAATATCGAAAATGGAGATGCATTACTCCAGCGATTCAATGTAGGAGCCGCGTATATTCCCGAAGGAATAATAAAAGTAGAAAATTATTGTGGTATTTGTGCAATTATAAATCCAACAGAAAAACAACTTCAAATTCCTCTTGAAACCTTAAAAGCGGGACCTCTTGAAAGATTTTTTGACAAAATAGGACCCGTCAATATTAACAATTTATCTGGCAACACTGATAACAATTCTAGTGAAAAATTACTCGATCTAATCAGAATGGATCATATGAATGAAGAGGAAAAATTCGCCGTAGGTACAATATTACAACAGTATAGCGATATTTTTCATTTCGAAGGAGAGCAACTCACGTTTACAAATAAAATAAAACATGCTATCAGGACAACCGATGACCTGCCAATCTATACCAAATCTTATAGATACCCTGAAGTACACAGAACTGAAGTCCAGCAACAAGTTCAGAAAATGCTAACACAAGGAATCATTAAACCCTCACGCTCACCATGGTCGTCACCAATCTGGATTGTACCGAAAAAAGCTGACGCATCAGGAAAACAAAAATGGCGGATAGTGGTTGATTACAGAAAATTAAATGAAAAAAACCGTTGGAGACCGGTATCCTCTACCCAACATTACAGATCTCCTCGACAAATTAGGACGATGCCAGTACTTCACTACTCTCGATCTGGCATCAGGCTTCCATCAAATCGAAATTGAAAAAGATAGCACCCAGAAAACCGCATTCAACACAGAAAGAGGGCATTACGAGTTCACAAGAATGCCCTTTGGTTTAAAAAATGCTCCAGCGACCTTCCAGAGAGTCATGGATGACTTATTACGAGGACTCATAAACTCCGTATGCCTCGTGTACATGGATGATATAGTCATATTCTCAACCAGCCTTCAAGAACACATTACTAATTTAAAATTAGTATTTGACAGACTTCGATCTGCCAATTTCAAAATCCAACTCGATAAAAGTGAATTTTTGAAGAAAGAAGTAGCTTTCCTGGGTCACATTATAACACCCGACGGAGTTCGACCAAATCCAGCAAAAATTGCCGCCATCAAGAAATTCCCTATTCCCAAAACCTCCAAACAAATTAAGGGCTTCCTCGGAATGCTCGGATATTACCGAAAATTTATCAAAGATTTCGCTAGAATCACTAAACCGTTTACCAAACGACTAAAAAAGGGAGCAATAATAAATATAGAAGACTCAGACTACCGCGAGTGCTTCGAATTATGCAAGAACATATTAACTAATGATCCTATCCTCCAATATCCGGACTTTACACAACCCTTCCTACTAACAACGGACGCAAGCAACTTCGCGATTGGCGCTATCCTGTCACAAGGAAAAATCGGAAATGATCTTCCGGTAGCCTACGCGAGTCGAACACTCAACATGAGCGAACAAAATTATAGCACAATTGAAAAAGAGCTGCTTGCAATTGTGTGGGCCGTCCGATATTTTCGGCCCTATCTCTACGGAAGGAGATTCACCATTGTAACAGATCACAAACCTCTGCAATGGCTCTTTTCTCTAAAAGAGCCTAGCTCCAAACTGGTACGATGGAGACTCAAACTAGAAGAGTTTGAATATGATATTGTCTACAAAAAGGGCTGTCAGAATTCAAATGCAGACTGCTTATCGCGAATAGAATTAAACACTAATTCAATCCAACCTGTACTCCCTAAAGAAACAGATACGACCTCAAACATTGCAGAGCCACCTCTTGACATAGCCGCAAACATGAGGGAAATTGACGAGTTAATTAGACAAACCTTAGAAGGTTTCCAATTTGATGATACCGAGGTATCTACCGACCAAATTTTTTCGGCACAAGATCACACTACCAACACCAGTCAGGCAGAAGAAGAAAATACAACTCCTGACATAACATTCGATCACCTGGTTCGAGCCGATATATCTCCAAGCTCTCCAGCAAATCCAGAAGACGCCAGCATCCTTCCTGATGATGACGACAACGAATCTTTTGGTACAACAATTCATTCAAATTTAGAAAATCCACTAATAGGGATACCTATTAAAGAAGGACCAGTCAACCAAGGAAAACTTCAAGTTATTATAGAGGAAGTTCTCTATTCACCGGCAGTACCAAAGGTGAAGCTTCTTTTTCAAACAAAACAAAGAGTAACTATTCAAATATCTCAAAATAATTGTGAAAATGATATTATACAATTTATTAAACAATGCATTGCTCCGAAGAAAATATATCATCTGTACTTCAAAGCACCTCTTTATGAAAAATTTTCAACTGTCCTTCAACAATACTTCAAAAATTCCGAAATAAAAATGATCAAATGTACAGAAATGCTCACAGACGTTACAAACACCCAGACCAAATAGAGCTAGTGAAAAAGGAACACGAAGGATTTACCAACCATCGTGGGATCAATGAGGTCGAACAGCGATTGAGGAAACTCTACTACTGGCCTAGCCTGAAAAATACTGTGCAAGATTACATTAACCAGTGTGAACTCTGTCAAGCTACAAAGTATGATAGAAAACCTTTGAAACTAAACTACAACGTCACACCCACAGCAACCAAACCCTTCCAAATCTTGCATATTGATACCATTACCCTTGAAAGAAGCAAGTTCCTGACTATCATCGATTCATTCTCTAAATACGCACAAGCGTATTCTCTCTTTTCCGCCCAAGCAATCGAAGTAGTCAAAAATCTCATAATTTTTTTTGCACACCATGGAATCCCACAGACAATAATTTCAGACAATGGTGGAGAGTTCAAAAACTCTTCAGTCCAAGAACTACTCAAATTACACAAAATTGAAATTCACTTTACCACATCACAGCACCCTGAATCTAATGGATGTATTGAACGATTCCATTCGACACTAATCGAACACATCCGACTTCTACATAATCAAAAAGAATACAGAGATGACACAATAGCCACCAAGGTAACATACGCTGTAATTGCATACAATAACACACAACATTCTGTTACACAAATCACACCATACGAATTAATATCAGGACACACAGCAAACAGATCACCACTCGACATAGACATAGAACACCATCTCATGAATGACTACATAAACTCACACAAATCTAAAACTAAGTTACTGTATGAAACAATACATGACAAAATAATGCAAAACAAAGAGAAAACTATCGCTAGAGCTAACCAAAACAGGGAACCCTTGCCCACTATACCAGAAAATGTATTTGTGAAAAATAGACAAACACAGAGTAAAACAAAGAATAAGTATAATGCCGAAAAAATAGTTAGCGTCGATGAAACACTAAAAACAGCTAACATTGCACCACGACATTCAAACACATCACAAAGAATTCACCTTTCCAACATTAAGAGGCCTAAAAAGCCACCTAAACCACCCAACATTTCCCATGTTTCAGAATCCTCTCCTGGTCCATCGTCCACGGAGCAGGGTACACTATAAAGAACATAACGACAAATCCGGGCATCCTTCCAATACATCTCGGGATAGCAAAACTACAACGTTCAAGTCACACTTTCGTCCATTACTATGATTTAGAACCACTGATAGAAGAACTTCAAGACCTAGAGACCCAATACAAAACTTTAAACGATATTACGTCAAACAAAACCTTCTACACAAAAGAACTAGACAACTATAACAAAGTCGTTAAACATCTACAAAACACAATAGCTGACAAACTTGATGGAATTTACCCCATACACACCAAACGAACCAAACGAGGCTTGATGAACGGACTCGGTACAGTTATTAAAACACTTACTGGCAACTTAGATGACAATGATGGACAAAGAATCAATCAGATTATTGAAAATTTACACTTAAAACAAAATACTCTACAGAAACAACTTGAGATGCAATATACATTAAATTCTAACACAATAGATAAATTTAACCAAACACTAAATAATGTTCAACATAACGAATTAATTCTCAAGTCACGTATTATGCAATTAACAACTATTATTGAACAGGAAATTCAATTACCTAATGTCCTTTTTACTAAGGATCTTTATAATCAACTGATCATATTTTACAATTCAATATTAAGTATTCTACAGGAAATAGAAAATTCATTAACATTCTGTGCCCTACATACCTTTCATCCTAGCATCTTGAAAGCTAGTGAACTATACACAGAATTGGAAAAAATATCATTATATTATGAAGAGCAACTTCCCTATGAACTAAAATTCGAAAACTTACCAGATTTTCAAAAATTAATACAAGTCAACTGTAAGATAGACAAAAATAAAATTATATATTTTCTTTCATTGCCAATTAATTTTGAAACCAACTTTGACCTATTTTATCTCATGTCAATACCTTCTAAAACAACAGAGGGTTATGTTACACTTTTACCTAACTATAGATATTTTCTAAAGTCAAAAGATATTGTGAAATCTCTGAATAATCAATGTACCCCAGGCAAAGTGTTTCAGTGCTCCAGTTTCACCATCAACAACAATGGAGATCCATGCGGCAAAGAAATCCTGCAGAACGAGGAAGCGAATCATTGCCAACATTTAAAACTAGACATACCTGAAAATCATTTAGAAATAGTACCCGAAATAAACCAATACTTGGCAGTGTTTTCATCAGAGGAAAGCATTAAATTTCAGTGTGCTAAAGAGACTGAAATCAAAAAACTACTAGGAGTCTTCCTAATTGAAGACTTAGAATGTGACTTAATATTTAGAAATGAGAAAATCAAATTCATACAAAAGTCACTAGGCAAACCATTCATTTTAAACAATGTCCACATAAACTCCAGCACAATCAATGTGCCCAAATCAAAAATGGTTCTTAAAAACTTACAATTAGATAGTATAAATTTACATCGAATTGAACCCGTTGAAAAGGATAGCCCACCTCCAAGTAATTTTAAGTTTTCAGTATTTCTATTTTATTTTATTATTTCTATTTTAGGGTGGATGACCCACTTAGGCTTAGTAAAACTAAAGCAAATAATTTCTCTAAGAAAAATCAATATTACTAATTCTAATGTTGCTGATGACCACCAACATCCAGTTTCAGATGGTCAAAATTTACCCACTTCTATTTCGCCCATCTTTCACACTTAGGGGGGACGAGTTATGTGCGACATAACAACTGAGTCAGCAGAACCAACTCCATTGTTCTCCGCTGATGTACGCACTAGCCTGTCAGGCCAGTCAGTCTGAGCTAATTCCTGATCTAGTGCAGATCACCTGCGTATTTATTTGTTCTTCTGCATCGTGCAGATTATTACGTATTTCTATTAAGTTCATCATATTTAGAGAAGTTATTTCACAAGTTAATTTCTTTTATAATTATTATTAATCTATTCAATTAATTAATCAAACGTTGATTAATCGTTAATCACGTATGTTATTTTATTCTTTCGAAATATCGATTTCTTTTGTATTATTATTATTATTTAACCCTTAATAAATATTTGTGAACTTTCGAAATAAACATTTTTAAAAAGGCTATCTGTCATTCTTCTAATTTAACTTAGATAGAAGAAAAGTGGTTAGCAAAATATTCAGGAACATCTTCATTTGCTATGACCAGGCCATTATTATCATCAACAATACTAACCTCATGTGAGTTTTTATACTGTGTTTTGACATATTGCCAAAAGAATTTTGGATTGTTTTTCAAATCTGCTTCGACTGTACGTTTGTGAGCTAGCTCATCTCTTCGCAAAGCTTTCTTAGAAAGATTTCTAAACTTAACAAAAGCTACTCTAAAGTTAATGTTATTAGCATATTTTTTGGTCTTTTTATGAAATTTTTCCTTTAAATGCAATAAATTAATTAAGTTTCTAGAGAACCAATGAGGATATTTGGTTGAGCGAACCACCTTATCCGGTACAAAGGTTTGAATGGCAGTGTTAACAGCATTAGTAAGGTCATCAACTAATACGTCTAAAACGTCTGAATCAGAGTATTGATATCTATCAAGATATGTATACAAACCCAAGTAGTCTCCCTTGGAATAGTTCTTTCGTACTAACGGTGGACAGTTATTTCTAAAGATGGGTAGTGAAATTTTTAATAGAAGGCTCGGGTGTTGATCATCCCAATTTACCAAACCAAGTTCCTTTGACAGCTGAATTTCATCTGAGAAATTTGTACATACTAAATCTAATAAATTGTCTTCATTGCGAATCCGTTCAAAGTTTTTTTGGACAAGGTTTAGGGAACTTAAAGTGGAAAATATTAGGTCAGATTTATTTCTGATATACGAGTTCTCATTCTCGCCTACACCCAGTTCCCAATTAAACTTGGGGATGTTAAAATCTCCTAAGAGCAACAATTTAGTACAACTAATATCTATATTATTTTCTAAGAACTGTAGATAGTTTTTAAGAACATCAATATTTATTGTGGGAGGAAGGTAATGATTACCAATGAGTAAAATCTGATTAGAGTCTAAATGGATTTCGACCCATGTACATTCAATTCCATTGAAGTCTAAATCAAACCTTCTATGGACCTTGAGTTTCTTATTTACTGAGATTAAAGTGCCTCCCCCTCGCACATCTACATCAGGATTTGGACCATGCCTATCTTTTCTATAAACATAATATTGGTCTGTAAAATAATTACAACTGCTATGATTCTCATTTAACCATGTTTCTGTGAGACATATACAATCATAGTGACAACCTACTAAATTGGAATAGAACAATGAACTCTTGGTCCTAAGACCCCTACAATTCTGGTAATATATACTTATCATTTTTTAATTATGAAATAAATAATATGATTTGTAAATAAAAAATAGATTTGTAAATTTGTAAATAATAAATAAAAATATATCAACGTCAAATAATTAAATCTAACTAATTTCGTTGACGACCACGTCAGAAATTAATTTACCATAATATGGCTTAATTAAACAGCCATCAGGCCAAACATCTACATTGTCTACCTTTTCAAAGTCTGAAGCTTGAACCTCTACATGAAAGGAGGAGTACAGGTCCATATACCTGGTCTTGATCTTAGTGACTTTTAGATGTGAAAGGGTTGGAGAGACTGTGTTTTGAACCATGGTCTTGATGTCTTCTGAAGATACCGTGGCTGCAAACCTAGACACGAACAATGCAGACATTCTTTCCCTCACCATTGGTGTTCTGACCATTGGCAGTGATTGAGAGCCACTGAGCTGCTCCGCAGATCTCTTACCGATCTTGGGCACTGCACCTCTTGAACGTTGCCGAGAAACGCCATCGCCACCGACGTCACCGCTGCCATTTCTCTGCTTGCGCCGATTTACCTGAACCCAGCCATTGTCAGAGTTGCCATCCCGGGGAACTGCAGGAGAGCGACCGCTGGTTGGCTGAGGAGAAGCACCTAAGGCTCCACTCGTTGACTGAAGAGAAGCACCCAATACTCCACTCGTTGGCTGAAGAGAAGAACTCGATGCAACAACAACATTGTATTGAGGGTTTGTCACACGGGCCCTCCCATTAGCATCTGATTTCTGCTGAACATGAGTGACAGTAGGCTGAGATTGGGACAGAGGCAATGAACTTTTCATCTTCAGTTCCAAAGTTTCAATTTTCTCTCTAGCTTCGAGAAGTTCACTTTTCAGAAACTCGTTGTCCTGCGCAAGTTTCTTATGAGCTGCTTCCATATTTTTTACTTCAGTTTTAAGATCCTGACCAATAGCTTTGATTAGTTTTTCCAAATTTGAATATATTGAGTTAGATTGATTGGTCAAGAAGCCTTTTAGACCAACCATCTTAGCATCCTGTTCTTTGCTAAACATTTGTAAAGTTTCCATCACTGACTTAAGACCATCAGAAGACTGAGGAGTTACAGCTGGAATTTGACCAGATTGGGCTGATACTTCAGATAAAGTTTGGGTAGACTTACGACAAGATTCGCATCTCCATGAGTCCTTTGCCTCTTGGCCTTTTGCTCTCCATGTACTAGATGACACAGAGCAGTTCCCAAAATGATAACGCTGGTTGCAGCCTTGACACTTTGCATAACCCGCGTCTCTATCAATCTCTAGTTTGCACTTGACACAGGTTGCCATGATGACAGATAGGACATGAACACTGAAGAGTTACAAAACTCGGAAAGATAACGATTGCTTATCTCTAAAGTGAATAGAATCAGATATAGATTTTTGTAAATTACACAGATATATTGTATGTAGAAACTTTTATTGTTTAGAACAAAGAATAATTTATTTTCAAAAACTATTTAATTGATATCTTTGCCAATTTGGCGTATTATAAAAAGCTGTTTACACCATTGGAAAGTTCACGTTAGGCTTTAAAAGACTGTATAAGTCAAAAATTTATTCACACTGATTTCACATTTTTAATGATGAGAAATACGAGAGCTCAAAACAATCGACCGCACGCACGAGAAAGATGACAAGGTAATAATAATAATAATAATAATAATAATAATGTCTGAGGGAGAAGTGGGTGAGGAAAATTGAATAATAATAATGTCTGAGGGAGAAGTGGGTGAGGAAAATTAAATAATAATAATAATGTCTGAGGGAGAAGTGGGTGAGGAAAATTAAATAATAATAATAATGTCTGAGGGAGAAGTGGGTGAGGAAAATTGAATAATAATAATAATAATGTCTGAGGGAGAAGTGGTCGAGGAAAATTAAATAATAATAATAATGTCTGAGGGAGAAGTGGGTGAGGAAAATTGAATAATAATAATAATGTCTGAGGGAGAAGTGGTGGAGGAAAATTAAATAATAATAATAATGTCTGAGGGAGAAGTGGTGGAGGAAAATTAAATAATAATAATAATGTCTGAGGGAGAAGTGGTTGAGGAAAATTAAATAATAATAATAATAATGTCTTAGGGAGAAGTGGTTGAGGAAAATTTAATAATAATAATAATAATAATGTCTGAGGGAGAAGTGGGTGAGGAAAATTAAATAATAATAATAATAATGTCTGAGGGAGAAGTGGTGGAGGAAAATTAAATAATAATAATAATGTCTGAGGGAGAAGTGGTCGAGGAAAATTAAATAATAATAATAATGTCTGAGGGGGAAGTGGTTGAGGAAAATTGAATAATAATAATAATGTCTGAGGGGGAAGTGGTTGAGGAAAATTGAATAATAATAATAATGTCTGAGGGGGAAGTGGTTGAGGAAAATTGAATAATAATAATAATGTCTGAGGGGGAAGTGGGTGAGGAAAATTAAATAATAATAATAATGTCTGAGGGAGAAGTGGTCGAGGAAAATTAAATAATAATAATAATGTCTGAGGGAGAAGTGGTTGAGGAAAATTTAATAATAATAATAATAATAATAATGTCTGAGGGAGAAGTGGTGAGGAAAATTAAATAATAATAATAATGTCTGAGGGGGAAGTGGTTGAGAAAATTAAATAATAATAATAATGTCTGAGGGGAAGTGGTTGAGGAAAATTAAATAATGTCTGAGGAAGAAGTGGTCGAGGAAAATTAAATAAAATAATAATAATGTCTGAGGGGGAAGTGGTCGAGGAAAATTAAAATAATGTCTGAGGAAGAAGTGGTCGAGGAAAATTAAATAATAATAATAATGTCTGAGGAAGAAGTGGTCGAGGAAAATTAAATAATAATAATAATGTCTGAGGGGAAGTGGTCGAGGAAAATTAAATAATAATAATAATAATGTCTGAGGGGGAAGTGGTCGAGGAAAATTAAAATAATGTCTGAGGGGGAAGTGGTCGAGGAAAATTAAATAATAATACTAATGTCTGAGGAAGAAGTGGTCGAGGAAAATTAAATAATAATAATAATGTCTGAGGGGGAAGTGGTTGAGGAAAATTAAATAATAATAATAATGTCTGAGGAAGAAGTGGTCGAGGAAAATTAAATAATAATAATAATGTCTGAGGGGGAAGTGGTCGAGGAAAATTAAATAATAATAATAATGTCTGAGGGGGAAGTGGTCGAGGAAAATTAAAATAATGTCTGAGGAAGAAGTGGTCGAGGAAAATTAAATAATAATAATAATAATGTCTGAGGAAGAAGTGGTCGAGGAAAATTAAATAATAATAATAATGTCTGAGGGGGAAGTGGTCGAGGAAAATTAAAATAATGTCTGAGGAAGAAGTGGTCGAGGAAAATTAAATAATAATAATAATGTCTGAGGGGGAAGTGGTCGAGGAAAATTAAAATAATGTCTGAGGGGGAAGTGGGTGAGGAAAATTGAATAATAATAATAATAATGTCTGAGGGAGAAGTGGTTGAGGAAAATTAAATAATAATAATAATGTCTGTGGGAGAAGTGGGTGAGGAAAATTAAATAATAATAATAAAATTAAATAATAATAATATCGCCTTATTTGTAGTCACCGTGGCAGAGTGAGTTAGCGCGCTAGGTATTGCACGCACGGTGACATGGGTTCGATCCCCAGCGGAGCAGTAATTTTTCTGCTCTGTACTTGGATGTTCGGGGTCCACTCATACCTCGTGAGGAAAAATGAGTAGTTACTTGTATGAGTAACGACCAGTGGTGGCATTTGAAATGTAAAGGAGGCTCTTAGTAATGCTGCGCTACCCACAAAAATTGTGAAGAGGCCTTGTGCTTCACCACAAAGAAAATCATACATACATACATACAATATCGCCTTATTTATACTGCCCGAGTAGGACTTTTATAAAGTCCCATTATTCCTGCAGTAAGCCCAAGACAAATTATTATGTGGTAAAAATCCCAAATGGGAGGATAACATGTCATATTTGAATGGAACATTATTTGTTACATGGAATAAAACCCTGCAATGAACACAATATTATTTAAAAAAATAGTAGATAATAAGAAATGGAAACAATATAGGTATAAGATAAAAAGGAAAAAAACAGATAAATATAGACATATACACACATAGGTATCTCCTAACTAAAGGGCGGCATTATTTCCTATGGCTATCTCTTCCACCCAACCCTTTGTAGTTTTTTTTTTTTTTTTTTTTTTTTTTTTTTTTTTTTTTTTAAAGGAAGGGAAAAATTTGCTTTTCAAACGGAGGTTTGTTGGTTTAACCTCCGAAAGGGTTTTTTACCCTCTAAAAAACCCCTCCTGATCCTTATTTTGATTTTGATGGCCCTGGAACCGTTTTGTAACATTACTTCAGGGCCCCTTTCTTGTGCATTTTTATAATGCTTCATAGTATAATATTCTAATTGGTGTATATTGTTATATCATAATTATGTTTATGTGTTTTCCTATGTGGAGCAGAAAGAGAGTTTTTATAAATTTACATTTCCTCTATTTCTTTTTTACACTGGTGCCGCCCTCCTTCATTCTTCTTTTCAGAAGAGTGGGGAGAGCTTGGGGACCTATGTTGAGTTGGCAGCTCAACAGCCAGACATTTACCTTATTGTTGAGACTATGCATGTGTATAGTCAACCAAGGTCCTCTTAGTCTGAAGGCCTCTGTGTAAAAGAGATTTAGTAGACTGTCTGCCTGTGTAGATGGGTTCTTTATGTACAGACACTGTACATGTAATATAAAAATTATGAGGAGTTTCAATATAAAAAAAAAACAATACACCATAACATATATTATCATAACAGTATTCTGTTATTTGTATTCCATAACCAAAAAACACAAAATACTTATTTATTGGATACATCATCTTCTGTTTCACTCTTGGATCTTAGCAGTATTCTCGAGAACTTTAGTTCTTTGGTGTTTTCATCCTGGATTCCTGACTCAGACGCAATATGTTCTCGGTCCGGTACAGGTGGAGAGGGAAATATAATATCATTATTAGTAGTATTCATAGTAACAACAATGTTACACCAGATATGATTGGTTAGTGCAACATTCTTGTTGTTTGAATAGAGATTTAATATTTATTTATTTTTTGCTTCTTTTTGGGCTTCTATTGCTTCTTTTGTGAGCATTTTGTTTGTTGCTTCTTTTGTGAGCTTTTCTGTACATAAAATCTTAAGGAAATAAATATGAAAAAAATTGAAATGGGAGCAAAATAAAACATTCCCCAATACAAAAACACAATACATTTTTTGCTTCTTTTTGAGCTTTAGTGTTTTTTTTTTCTTTTTCCCTCCCTTCCCCCTTTTTTTTTTTTTTTTTTTTTTTTTTTTTTTGAGCTTTTTGTGCTTCTTTTTGAGCATTTTTATTGGTTGCTTCTTTTGTTTGTACAGATAATCTTATGGAAAGAAAAACCTAAAGTTCTTTCAAGAGAGTATGCTTATTAAATTTCCCAAATTTAATGTTATAAATTTTAAACCAATTTTTAACATTATTAATGCAAAAATAAAATACTTTTAAAATACAATAATATATAGTATCTACAAATTTGGGGTGTCCAGAATTGTGCTGTCGCTTCTATTTGTTGCCTGCATTCTGCGTGTGTCTGATAGCTTTTTCTTGAAAACTTCTGCAATGAATCCACTAATTGTGTCCCATTTTTGTTTTTCTTTGATCATTTCTTCTACGATGGAATTTGCATTTAGTGGTATCCCAATTTGATGCCAGCATCTTGCTCTTTGGGTGTCCCATCTTGAGCATTCAAAAATCATGTGCTCGGCAGTGTCATACTCATTGCAGTAGATACAGTTTTCATTGGGTATTATGTTCATTTTATGCAGATAGGATGCTATATTTCCATGACCAGAGAGGAATTGGTTAAGTTCAAAAGTTACATCCCCATGCTTTCGTTCCACCCAGGGTTTGATGGTGGGTATGAGTTTTTTAGTCCATTGTCCTTTCACTGTTTCATGGTTCCATTTGTTTTGCCAGATTTCTAATAGTTCATCTTCTAGATTACTCTTGAACTCATCTATGTTTATGTTCTTTTTTTGTTCGTGGTATATTTTTGTTCTTTCGAGTGCCATAAGTTCTACAGGCAAGGTTCCGGAGATTATTTGGAGTGCAGCTGTTGAGACGGTTCTGTACGATCTGCACTGTCGTATCAGTAATTTTCTCTGGACTTTTTCAAGTCTGTTTCTGTATTTAGCAAATTCTAATGTGTTGAACCATACAGGAACTCCATAGAACAGAGTTGAGTATACAACTGTTGATAATACATTTCGTTTACAATTGTTTGGGCCACTTATGTTGGGCATTAGTCTGCTCAGATTTGCGGCTACTCTCTCTGCCTTTTCCGACACTATCTTTATATGAGCAGTCATTCTTAGGTTTTGATCGAATTCTACCCCAAGATATCTGGCAGATTTTTTTGATTCTATTGGTATTCCTTCTACTTCTATTGTAATTTTTGGTACAGCTCTACTACTTACCAGCATGACTGTTTCTGTTTTGTGTGGTGCCAGTTGCATTTGTTTGTTTTTCATCCATTTGTTTACTATTATCATAGCTACATTGATTTCGAGTTCCAGTAATTTTTGGTCTTTTCCAGTAGTTATAAGTACAAGATCATCTGCATAGGCTATTGCTTTTGTGTTAGGAGGCATTTTCTGTCTTAGGATAGGGTCGTAGTAGATATTCCAGATGAGAGCTGCCAGCACGGATCCTTGTGGTGCTCCGCTCGTCATTTTATATGGTTTTTCATCTATTAGTATCACTCTGTCTGTAAAATAGTCTGCTATGATGTTTCTGAGATATTTGGATACATTTTTCTTTTTTAATTCTTCTAATATTCCCTTCCAAGGGACAGAATTGAACGCGTTTTTGACATCGGTTAGTGTCATCACACATAGCTTATTTTCACTTTTGGCTTTTGTAGCAAGACTTTTGACTTCTAACATAGCGTCTATTGTAGATCGTCCAGATATGAATCCAAATTGTTGGGGAGAGAGGCCTTCGTTGATCATTATCTCGTCTTCTAAGCGTTTTTTTTATGAGGCTTTCGTATGTTTTTGCCATACCATCGAGTAAGCATAGTGGTCGATATGATGTATTTAGTTCTGAGGGTTTTCTTGGTTTTTCTATTAATACTAAATTTGCTCTTTTCCATATATCTGGAAATTCTCCTTTTTTTAAAAGGTTATTAAACAATTCTAGACAAAAGTCTGGGGCCGTCATGATGAGTTCTTTTGTGATTTCTGGAACCATGCCATCGGGTCCTGGAGCTTTTTTGTTTTTTATTTTAATAGCTACTCTTAGGAGCTCATCTAGGCTGAATAGCGGCACATCGTCTGCTTCTACTGTTTCAAGTTTCCAGGTTTCAACTTTTTTTCTGGGGAAAAGTTTGTCAGCCTCTTTAAATTTTTCATCTGTGCTAATTGTTTTGGTATTGTTTATTTTGAACTTTTTGCAGACTATTTTGTAGCCTGTTCCCCATACATTGTCGTTTAGGTCTAGACATATCTTCTTCCAGGATTCTGTTTGTGATTTTTTTATTGACTTTCTGAGGGACTTTTTTGCATCAGAATATTCTTTTTTGTCGTTGTTATTTCATTTACATCTCTGGGGCGTTTAGAATTATTTCGGACAATTTTTCTTCTAAGTGCAAAGCACTTTTTTCTTTGTTCAGCAATTTCTGAATTCCACCAGTATGCTGGCTTTCGCCTGGTGGTGGTTGTTTTTCTGGAGAAAATTTCTTCGCAGATGTTTTGCAGGAGATTTATCGTATCTTGGGGAGTTCTTTCTGTTTGTTCAATGGTTTCTTTTATTTTTTCTTGTAGTAAGACTTTTTTCTCTTCTTGATATCTCCAAATTTTTGGGGAGTGGCTTATTTGTTGATTACAGTTATTATAATGTTGGTTAGAGTGGTGTATCTCGAATGTGATTGTGTTGTGATCTGATAGGTTTTTCTCTGTAAGTACTTCCCATCGTATGACTTTTCTAACAATTATATCTAGATAAGAAGTAGTATCATCTCTTATAAAGGTTGGTGTACTTCCTTTATTGAGAATTACTAGATCCATTGTCGCAAGCCATTCTGTGAGTATGACACCGCGTGAGTCTTGGACTGGTGAGCACCATTCGTAGGACTTTGAGTTAAAGTCTCCAGTTATGATAGTTTTCTTAGTCGAGTCTTCTATGCTGTCTTGGATTTCGCAGAGTTTCTGCTTGAATGTTTCCATTCTATCGTTTGGGGAAAGATAGCAGCTAAAGTAGCTGGTACTTTCTGTATCTACTCTGACAAAACAGCTACCAAATGTCCAATGTGTTATTTTTATGATATCTGGTTTCATTATTTTAATAGCTGTGTTGCACTCAGTGTTTATAAACCATCCTCCTTCTCTAGTTTTTATTTTATTAGGTTCAGATATAAGTAACATACATGCATCACAATCTTTTGCTGACTGAATTATAAGATCTAGGCCAGCTCTCGATCTCTGGAGATTTGCTTGGAGGAAGATACCCTTTGTAGTAGGTAGGTACATAATACTTAAATAATATCTACGCAATAATGGACTGTGGGATAAAAATACAGACAAAATTGGATTATGCTGAAAAAAAAAAAGATGTTTTCATACGATTTTTATCTTTTCCTGAAACCGTGACCCTTATTGAACATTGTCTTAGGGATTAGGGTTGTATGGAAATGTATGATATTGGAATAGGGATCAAGACTGTTTGTACACCTGTTTCTTATCCCTTATTTCTGGAAGCACAAACTTTCTGTACTACTTTGATAGGGAAGGAATATTTGTTGCTGACCGTTTTAAACATTTTTATGCACTTTTAGTAAAGTGGTTAACGCGCCAGTCTGGTAATCCAGGTAGCGTAGAGATCCGTTGATTCGAATCCCACCCAGTGCATGAATTTTTCTACGCAAAAAAACAATGCAAGATATACCCACTAAAATTGTGACATAATAACACTAGTAATAATAATATCGCCTTATTTATACTGCCCGATTAAGACTGTTACCGAAGTCCTATTATTCCAGCAGTAAGCCCAAGATGTATTATGATGTGAGAAAAATCCCAGATGGGAGGATAACATGATGTCATGTCCCGGCTGGGTTTCGAACCTGCGACCTCTGGATTACCAGACCGCCGCCTTATAATAATTATAATAATAGATATGTCACTTGGTCAGTTTTACCTTCTAGCCGACGATATACAATAAAAATGAAAAAGAATAGAAAAATATATGAAAACATACGTCCTAACTAAAGGGCGGGGTTATTGTCTATGGCAATCTCTTGCACCCAACCCCAATCGTTCGCTATGTTCTTAGGGACTCCCTGTATAAAATTAATATTCCATGCATAATATGTACACTATTCCATTCCACGTTGCATTATCTCGCCTAGAACAAACACATGACCTATTTACAATCATGGGGATCATAACAATATCATCCATTTTTTTTCTTCTTTTTTTTCCATCCATAATATATTACTCTTTCATAAATACAGTGTGGTCAGAGAAAACCTTTCCATATCAAATCTTTTTCATAAAAAATTCATATCTTTTCTATAATAATAATACTCTATAGTGAATGTTGACCACCAGGGAGGTTAATGCTTAACACATTGCGTACCACGTCACACTCTTTTTTATTTTTAAAGGTACTTTTTGACCACCCTGTATATTATATTTCTTGTATATTTTCCCCGGGGAACATACACATAACTCGTAATCTTCCCGATACCTTATTTTTAAAGAAAAAGGTACTTTTTGACCACCCTGTATATTATTTTTCTCGTATATTTTCCCCGGGAACATATACACATATCTCGTAATCTTCCCTTTACCATCTTGAATAACAAAAAGGGATTCCGCCTTATTCCGCCTTAATCTTGGTAATCTCCGCCATGTTCCCGTTTGACACCGCAATAAGGCGGTGTGTCGTCAATCATCAGCGGGGTTGAGGCATGGCCTGTCATGTCTGACACTATCTTGAGTGAAACGCCACCACCGGAATGAAGAACGGTTTGCGAGTTAACGAGTTATGAGAGAGAGAAAAGAGAGAGAGAGAGATAAAGATAGAGAAATATAGGGCAGGAGAGGAGAGTGAGATAGAGAGAGATAAATAGTGAGAGAGATAAATATGGGGGGGGGAGGAGGAGAGAGAGAGAGAGATAAAGAGAGAGAAATATAGGGGCAGGAGAGGAGAGTGAGATAGAGAGAGATAAATAGTGAGAGAGATAAATATGGGGGGGGAGAGGAGAGAGAGAGAGAGAGAGAGAGATAAAGAGAGAGAAATATAGGGGCAGGAGAGGAGAGTGAGAAAGAGAGAGAGAAATAGTGAGAGAGAGATAAATATGGGGGGGGGAGAGGAGAGAGAGAGATAAAGAGAGAGAAATATGGGCGGGAGAAGAGGAAGAGAAAGAGAAATATAGGGACAAGAGAGGAGAGTGAGAAAGAGAGAGAGAGAGAGAGAGAGATAATAGATAAAGAAAGACAGAGAGAAATATGAGGGAGGGAGAGGAGAGAGAGAGAGAGAGAGAGAGAGAGATAGATGAGAGGAGAGATTTTTAAGAAAGATACGGAGAAGATAGTGAGAAGGAGAGAAATAGATGAAAAGAGAGAGAGTAGATATGTGAAACCTAGGGAGAGGGAGAGAGAGAGAGAGGGAGGGAGGGAGGGAGAAAGAAAGATATATGTATAGAGGGAGAGAAAAAGATAGAGAGAAAAGCAGTATACGATCAAGTTCTAAAAGAAGATAAGAAAGTTAAAAGGAATAGAGAGAGAGAGAGAGATGAGAGTTGTGGATTTAAGAAAGATGATGGAGAAAAAAGAAGGAGATAAAAGTTATGAAGTTAACGATCGAGTTATGAAAGAAAGGAAAAAGATAAGGAAGTGAAAAGAAAGAGAAAAAGAGAGAGATAGTGAGAAGAAAGTAGATATGGGAGACAAAGAGAAGAGAAAGAAAGACAGAAAGTTAACGATTCATGAAAGAGACAAACAAGGGGAAGAGGAAAGAGAGAGTTAACGATTTATCAGAGGAAATAATTGAGAAAAATTGGGAGGGAGGGAATATGATAACATTAGGAGTAAGAAAGAACGTCTACATTATGCCAAGAAAGTGATAGGGCAACACGGAAGAGAAAGCGAAATGGATGTGAAAATGGATGAGTGAGTTGAAAGGGGTGGGTGTGAAAAAAAAAAAGCATGGAGATTAATGCGATGAAATTAAAGAGCGGAGGTGAGAAGAAAAAATGAATTAATTTGGAAGGAGAGAGACATGAAAGAGAGAAATCTTGGTAATTATGGAAAGTAAGGAAAGGATTTGATGGATGCCAGCCTCCGTGGCGTAACGGTTGTGACTACTGCCCGTAGTCCAGAGATCCTAAGTTCGTTCCCCGGTCGGAGCAGACTTTTCGCACAGAAAATTCTGTTCCCTCCGAAAAGGGAATTCCGGCCCTACCGAGGCTGGGTGAGAAGGAGAAGGAGAAGGAAAACAAGCAAAGAAAATGAAGAATCACAAAAAAACTATGAAAGAAGAGATTAGAGATAAGCGGAAAGAAGATACTGATATTACCAGAAGGATTAGGACTACAAAGGGAGAGAAAGAGTAGGAGGAAAAAGAGAAGGAGAAGGAGAAAGAGAAAAAGAAGGAGAATTAGAAAGAGGGCTAAGGAGAAGGAGAAGAAGGAGAATAAGGAGAAAGAAAACATGGAATTACAAGAAAATGAGAAATTACAAAAACTATAAAAGAAGAGATTAGAGATAAGCGGAAAGAAGATACTGATATTACCAGAAGGATTAGGATAGCGACGAAAAAGGAAAAGTAGAGGAAGAGGAGAAGGACGAGGAGAAGAGGGAGGAGGAGGAGGAAGAGGAGGAGAAGAAATAGGAGGAGGAGGAGGAAGAGGAGGAGAAGAAATAGGAGGAGGAGAAGGAGGAGGAGAAGGATGAGGATAAGAGGGAGGAGGAGAATAAATAGGAGGTGGAGAAGAGGAGGAGGAAGAGGAGGAGGAGAAGGATGAGGATAAGAGGGAGGAGGAGCAGGAGAAGGGGGAGGAGAAGTAGAAAATTGGGAAACGGATTGGAGAGGCAAGATAGTTCTCCGAAGAGAAATCCACCGATTGAGATAGAGGTGATAAATTAGTTGTTTCAGAAACTCATTACCCGACTGTGGGAAAGTTTCATTTGCAGCTTAAATTGGAGGATGAAGGATGAGCCGTCAGGGCTGGTTAACGTGGGGCACGGAGAGGCATGCATCATCTTATTTGGGGGACACTTGAAAAATTACAGTTTTTCTTAACAAAGTTCACTACTTTTTTTTTTTTGAAGAATCTGGTCGAGAGTTATCGCGGAACAAGCAAACAAACAGACAGACAAAAGTAGCCCGTTTCAAAAACACTCTCCACTCTAAAAATCTCCGTTTCAAGCGTCACACAACGCACTCTGATTTGTTATTGTGTTCAAATTAACCAATCAGAGTGCGTTGTGTGACATTTTAAAGGGAGATTTGGAGATTATGAGAGTGGAGAGTGTTTCTGGAACGGGGCTATAATAGGTAGTAAATAGGTATACTTTGATTTCAGAGTTATAGCCTGGATTCACTATGAAAGGTGGGGTAATAATAATAACATGATAATGACACTCTTAGTTGAAGGTAACCACCCGGCGAGTTTAATGCTCAAAGCATTTTCTACCACCTAACCCTCAAAGTCTCATTATCATGTGGTTACAAACTCAAATGAATGAGGAAAAATTCATGCACTGGGTGGAATTCGAACCAACGGACCCCTACGCTACCTGGAATACCAGACTAGCGCGTTAACCACTTGACTACCAGTGCACCTGTATGGGGTATGGAGCAGACTGATAAAAGTGGCACACTGCTTCAATAGACTGTCCGCCCCTGTAAATAGATTAAATAGGTTCTCGTAGAGCTTAACTCTGAGGGTATATGACGAATAGTTTATCTAGGTATTGTGGTGCACAGGTGCAGTGGTATAAAAGCCTTGTTTAAGGAGTTTAGGGAAACACAAAATAATATCCATTACTTGATTTGAGTCAATATCAAAACACACACACATACACACAGGGTTGGGTGGAAGAGATTGCCATAGGAGATTTTTTTTATATACCGAAACGGGATTCGAACCCGGGTCACCTGTGAGCAAATCGAGTGTTCTATGACGACTGTGTGCTCTTCCATGTGCCATTTAGGATAACGAAATCGTCTAGGTAGACAGAAGGTCCCCAGTGCTCCCACTTGCGTCTTGTATTCAACCGACTTAGCGTGTGATGTATAGTACATTAAAATACAAATTGTATGTAAAGCGTGTGATGTAGATTTATAAATATAATATTATAATTATTTATAGGACGTGTGATGAACATATACAAGGTGACCATATTTTTTTAAATTTTATAAAAAAAAAGTCAAAAAATAATCTCAGATAGGTACCTAATTTTAGTCTTAAAGAATTGATTCTGAAATTTTATAACTAAAAAAAAAGAAAAAAAATGGACACCCTCATTTTTTTTTAAATTTTTTTTATAAAATAAAATTTCAGAATCAATTGTCTAAGACTAAAATTAGGTATCCCAGATTATTTTTTGACAAATGCCGTCAAGCTGATTAACGACCAACATAAAACTCAGTGAATGCAAATAGGTAGGTACAAAATTTTTGAGACTTTGCTCGGGAAATTTACTGAATAACCAGAAATCACATGGACATGAGATGAGAACCATGTTTATTTTTTTCAACAAATTAAAGTTTACTTTTTCAAGTGATTTTTTTTTTCTTTCAAGTCTACCTCTCTATCTCTATTCTATTATATTAAAGTGGTGTTTTTCAACTTTATAGTTATATACACCAATTTTCTTTCAAGTGATTCTTTTCCCTAATTTTTGTAAAATCACCTAATTTTAGTCTGCTCTGTTTAACAACTGCTTCTCTAAAAATGTAAACAATGTCCAAAAATAACCGAGTCCCTGACTCGGTTATTTTTGGACAAATGGATGTTATAGCTTCTGATTGATTCTCTTTTGATAAATTGAATATTAATTGAGAGCGCCAAATTTTGAATCTGCATTTTAAATATTTTTGAGATGAGATGAGCTTAGAATCAGAGAAGACCAACACAATAGAATAGAATAGAATAGAATATACCTTGTTTATACTGCCGAGGTAAGACTGAAAAGTCCCTTTACTCCAGCAGTCAAACAGGTCTTATATATTTTATAGGATAAATGTTATATACACAATGTTATAAAATGTTATGTTATATACAATACAGCTGAGCATAGAAATTTCATCTGTTGTTAATTTCTGAAATGACCTTTGATTCTGAAATTAATTGAATCTTAAAAATAAAAAAAATAGGCCCCCCTGTATAAATAAGTAGCGGGAGATGTATGAAGCGGAAACGCGCCTCATTATTCCGCGCAATGAAATAAGAAGTAAGCCCTGGTATTAGGAGACCACCTCCATTTGCGTCTCCATCACGGCGTGGGAGTATTGAAGTGACCTCCATTGAAGTTACCTCCATGAAATGTTATCTTATAGGATGGGGCAAAGAAGTAGTGTGAAAATCTTCTTGAGATAGTAATAATTCCGTGTCCGTGAGATTGGTATTGATACCTAAATCACGGTGGTGAGAGGATTATATGGACGCCCAGATCCAATGTCTAGGCTTCTTTCATATCGGTTGATTCTATTTGGTTTTAACGTCCTGACTTGAGGTAGACAGGACGGGGGTTTTACCCTCCATTCGCTAGGAATGGAGATGATTGGAGGAGAAAGGAGAAGGCATTCTTGAGATGATGCCCCACAAAACAAGAGGACTGTATCCCCTTAGTGTGGGGTGGTAGTATTAAATAATATGAAGGTATTACCTACTATATAAAATTATGAATGCAAATGAATCCTAAAAAATACAAATACATATTTCTTAGGATGGGGCCAACAAGTGCTGTAACCTTATGGTTTTTTTCTTCTTCTAAAGATGAGTGTTTCACAAACTTTTTTATTTCGTAGCCATGAAATAATAGCTACTGTAGACGCTTGTGGTCTGTGTTGTAGCCTGCCCATCTCGTAGTATACTTCCCATCTGATGGGCGAGAAGTGACACAATACTTCCCATTTAGGTTCTGGGTCAACACTAGCGCACCGGAAGGTATCCTTTACAAACAACTGTAACCAAGTTTTGATTACAAATTTTTGCCGGCGCGGGGGTTCGAACCCGGGACCTTCCGCATGGCAAGCGAGTGCTTAACCACTGAGCAATTCGTGCATAGGTAGGTACATAGATTACACATATGTATGTACAATATATGTACTTATTAGTACATGAACTGGAAGAGTACATAATGCCTATGCTAAATTTAATATCCATCAAACGTGTTTATTTTTACATTTTCCATATACAACCGTCTCGCTGGATTTGTCATAGTTTTTGCACATGACTCCTTGGAATGACGTCATACCAACGTATGACGTCATCCCATAGAGTTCACCGTGCATACCGACCTCAGTAGCTTGATCGATAAGGCGGCGGAATTGTAACCTGGAGGTCGGTGGTTCAAGTCCCGGTGGTAACGTAGATTTAGTAAATCAAGTTTGAGTGATTGTAATATCATGAAAAAGATTCATATTTTCTTTTCAAAACTTCAATTAAATTAGCTCATACTAAAAGAAAATCGTCACACAAAACTAGCGTTAATAATAATAAAACTTTTTAGTAGAAGGTGATGTGATAGTATGGTAGGTGAAGTGATGTTAGGGTACTTGTTATTAATAATAATAATAACACTTTTTTGTGGAAGGTAACCACCAGGCGAGGTTTATGCTCAAAACATTTTCTACCACCTAACCCTCCGAGTTTTATTATTAGATATGTGGTCACAAACTCAAACGAATGAGGAAAATTCATGCAGTGGGTGAGATTCGAACGGACGGATCCCTACGCTACCTGGATTACTAAACTAGCACCTTCCTGAAAAGTACACCCCGTACTTATAGAAAAACACGATAGACCATGATGTTATTTAATGCATAATAAACATTATTATTATTATTACTCAAATGAATGAGGAAAATTCATGCACTGGGTGGGATTCGAACCAACGGATCCCTACGCTTCCTAGATTACTGGACTGGGCTCTTGACCGGACTGCCTGGAGACAACTGGTAAATAATGTCGACCCTGCTTAAGCGGGAGACATGAGACAAAGTAAAAGAAGAAGATATACATAGAAATAATTATTTTAACAATGGAAAAAATGGAAACAATATTTACAATAAAAATGAAAAAGAATAGAAAATAAAAACATACTCGTATGTACTAACTAAAGGGCGGGGTTATTGCCTAAGGGAATCTCTTCCACCCACCCAACGCGTTAACCACTTGAATCCAAGTGCACTGATGCTGACTGATCCCCCCCCGAAGCAATTCTCACCTGAGCCTCTATCCTGGCGGCCGTCTCCACCTGCAACTGTTCCCGCAGCAGATGAACTTGCGACAGGGCGGCTTGTGTCTGCTGAGCCTGCTGATCCAGCTGCTCACGCATCAGCTGCAGCTCGTGGTGCGTGCTGAGTGTGGCAGACAGCATGCCGCCACCACCGCCGCCCCCGCCGCCCCCCTCCCCCAGGGGCTTGAGAGGATCCGACATGGGCGAGCTGTAGATTTCAGGGCCGCCCTGGGAAAAATAAAATTTGAGTCAGCAAAAAATTGAAAAAAAATCGAGTCAGCAAGCAGTTGCTGATGAACAGAAATATGGTAGAAAAACATAAATAATTTTAACAGATGATTAGGAATTTTTTTTTATTATAATATTTATATTTAATTTGTCAAAAAAATAAAAAATACGAGTCAGCAAGCAGTTGCTGATGAACGTAATTATATGGTAGAAAAACAAAAATAGTTTTAGCAGATGTTTAGGAATTTTTTTTTATTATAATTTTTATATTTAATTTGTCTTGAGACTACATCGAGAGTATGTACTTAAATGGTCAGGTGGTTAAAACATGTCCCAATACTCATTTTTTATTTTACTACACCAAGTTTTAAAAGCTTAACTTTTAAAAAATGGACATTTTGACCAATAGCTCTTATACAATTTCATTAGGAACCATACTAAATTTCAGCTTATTTGGACTTGTACTTTGCGAGATATGCTTAGGAATGCTAGTATTTGAAAAAGCTCAACTCTTGGAAAATTGACGTTTTTTACGACAAAGCGCTAATGAGCCTGTCATTGGTAACCATGCAAAATTTCAGCTCAATCCAACTTGTGGTTCTCGAGTTTTACGCGACTAAACATACACACAAACGAATCATTTTATAATATAATATTAATAATAATACCGCCTTATTTATACTGCCCGAATAGGACAGTTAAAGAGTCCCATTATTCCAGCAGTAAGCTCAAGACACATTATTATGTGGTAAAAATCCCAAATGGGAGGATAACTTGTCATGTCCCGGCTGGGTTTCGAACCCGCGACCTCTGGAATCTATGAATTCACAGAGTGCCGCCTTTACCACGGAGCTCCCGGGACACAGCTAATAATAATAACAAGATATCGACTCACCAGAGGTGACTTTTTCGTCGAATGATTCATGGAAAGTTGAGTCATGGGGGACGGTGGAATGATGTCAAGTCGGAGTGGCCTCTTCGCCGGCGAGTTCGCCCGAACCGAGTCGGACTTTTGCGAGTGCAGGTCGAGCGTCGAACTGGAATCGTTGAACGCGGCCTCTGCTGACGGGTCCAGGGTTAAGTCTGGAACAAACCAAGTGGATGAAAAAAAGTTATGAAACGCTATCAATTTTTTTTGTAGAAATGTATTATTTTTTTAAATAATAATAGTTTATTTATTTATTTTCTTAATAAAGAAACATTTATACAAAGGTACTTCTCCTAAGATTTGAAGAGCTTCTAAGAGATGTGTTAGTCACTTTCGCGATGTACAACTACTAAACCCTTGCTGAACTTGGAACTTCAACCACCGAAATTCATATTAAAGTTCGCCACATTACCAATCAAGTTACTGAGGTCGGTAAAAAAAAAAGTTATAATGTGTCGAAGAAAAAAAAAAATATATGGGAAAAATATATTTCTTCTATGTACAAAAAAGAACACATTATAGTATACGATTTCTCATATTATTATTAATATATATATCTCCCTTGCCTTTATCCCATATCAGCTTTATGTTGCTTTTGGGGTCGGCATTGTTCAACCTCATGGTTGAGGTTGGTTGGGTGGAGCACTTTTTTTTATGGCTGGATGCCCTTCCTAACGCCAACCATTATATTTGGTTCTAACGCCCTGATCAAGACCCGGGGGTCTCCATTCGCTGGGAATCGTACCAGCTACCCACATTAACCTCACCCAGCCTGGGTAGAGTGGGTAGGCCCAGAAATGCCAGTCTCACGTGTTTGGAGGAAACAGAATTTTTTTCGAAAAGTCTGCTCCAACCGGGGATCGATCTCGGGATCTCTGGACTACTGGCAGTAGTCACGCAGCCAGCCTCCGTGGCGTAACAGCTTAATATGTAGAAGAAAAAAGAGAAGAAAAAAAAGTGGGAAAAATATATTTTTCTATGTACAAAAAACAACACATTATCGTATACGATTTCTATTATTATTATTATTTATTTCCGCCCCGCTTTTACAAGTACATATTGTTTTCAATAACATTTCATATCTCGATGGTCTCTAAAACAAATCGACATGAATCACGTTTATTACCTGCTGTTATATCCCATCACGTGTCCCATACTGCCCTATCTCACAAATTGTAATAGATCCTGCTCTTGTACTAGGAGCGTTTTCAGGCACGTTTTATATTATTATCTGGAGGAGTTGCATTATGCAATATTTATTGCAACAGCTACCATCAGTTTTCTTAAATACCTACCAAATTTTACGATTTATTAAAAAAAATTATATGTTTTAAGGTTTTGAACTCACTACACTGTGCCCCCCCAGTACCATTCTGCTAACACTGAAGCAGTCCCTGGTTTCCTAACGGCTTTCATTTCCAAACTGTCCCTCAGATGAATGGGGCACATTTTTCCTTTCCTTTCATAAGACACGCAGCAGCACTTAGCTAAAAAAAAAAAAAAAAAAATGCACTCGTTCAAACACTTTTTAACAGCAGGTAGACAGATTTTCTTTCGTCGTTCTTTAATTTTCTTTTCGAGAGCGTCGTTTATTTTGTTTCCTCCTGTCGAATTGGACTTATCAGTGGCGGAGAGGTTGCTGACGTCATGTTCGAGACAACTGATATAATAGAACTGGCCAAGTTCAGTATCAGTATAAAAATAAAAGTGAGAAGTTGTATTAGATGGATATCAGAACATACCTGGACAGCTGTTTCGAGCTTATTTGCTCTCATCAGCAGGTAATAGTTCTGAATATCCATGTCATAAACTAACCTCTCTATTTTAATCAGTATAAAGAGAAAAGTGAGTAGTTGTATTACATGTACATGAATAGTTAGAGAATAACTGGCGGTTAAAAATATACAAAACTAGCCGTTTGCCCGTGCTTTGCAACGGGACTAAATTTCAAATTTACTAAGGCATGGCCGTACTGCTGGACAGCAATGCCTTTTTGAACTTTTTACAATTTTTCTGGACAAAGCGATAATGGTTTTGAGGGGGGTCATTTTTCGCTATCTCTTACCGTTTTGGCTTAACAACTCCGGACAAGCAAACATAGGTAGGTAGGGAGTCTCTTTTTTCTGTTTTATATATAGAGATGAGGAACTCAGAAAACGGGGCTTCAAAAAGAAAAAGAATTGGTTTAGTACCAAGTTAACTTGGCCGGAAACAAGATAACTACCTTCATTGGCTAAAACTTTTTGGATTGGGAGAGATTAAGTTAAAAAAAAAATGCAATTATTATGCTACTGTATTTTGACTTCTTGGAGGCACCCCCTATTTTACCTCTT
The DNA here is from genome assembly GCA_024516035.1 of Bactericera cockerelli. NCBI lineage: Eukaryota > Metazoa > Arthropoda > Insecta > Hemiptera > Triozidae > Bactericera > Bactericera cockerelli. The sequence continues at coordinate 271,180 of CM044959.1, forward strand.
TTTTCCCCCTAAACTTTTTAACATTGACGTTTTTTAGTGATAAGGAAAAAATCTTTTACAAATCCGACACTAAAAGGAAAACAAATTACACCCTATATTATTGAAGATTCTCCGGTACCTTGTTCTTTTCCTTTTATAAATGTTCAAAAAATTACATTTCTCTTTCCCGTCTTGGTATTTCTACTTAGCCGCCCTACCCCCCCCCCTATTTAGCCACCTGCTACCACCCCCTCTCTTACCTTTATATAAGTATCATTCTAGTAGTAGTAGTAGTAGTAAAAATATTTGTATTTATTTGTATAAAATAATTACAAGGAAGGTTGACAACGTAAATACTTACATATAAAAAGAAAAACAAATAACAAAATTAAGCCATATCTTCAAAAAACGCTAAGAAGTACATAAATAAAACTAAAATAATTCTTAACAAAATTGCTAATATAAAGTCTTACCAATTTTTATGATACACACTTTCTTTTATAATCATATTTACTTAAACAAATATCTCTAATCAGTATACTTATCAGTATAATTAAACATAAACTCGTATACTCGTAAACAGAATAAACAGAAGGCTAACGTATAAAAGTACGTACACAACAAAAATATACCTATTCATTTCTAAGGAATGCTCTTAGCCTTAAAGCTCCCTGGACATAAAAGAACACATTGTTAATGTCAGAACGAGATGGATCCTCTACAAGACGTTTTATAGACAGTTGGTCATCACCTAGCCATTTTCTCAAGTATTGGTTCCTAAGACATGTAAAATGGGGACATTTAAATAAGAAATGGTACAGATTTTCGTTTTTGTGTAGATTACAAAGTGTACATTCCTCATCACTGTTCCAAAAATAGCTTATTCTGTTAATGTAAAAGTTGACCTTTGAATTTCCACTTAACCGAATTTGAGCTATTATCCTAGTCCTGGCAATTATCCCAGGAATTGAAACATAGCTGGAACTGATGGGTTTTATTTCCTCAGGTTTCGACTTCAGCTCCTTGTACCAGGTGCAGTATGACGAATTTTCCAGTCTGACATAGTCCTGCTCAATCAACTGAACCTCGTAGGTAGACAAAATTTCATCCATTTTGTTCTTCAGCAGCTCACGTGATTGCGCCTCCCATACCTCACCAAAGCCCAGCTCCACCAGTTTCACTCTCAGGAGTGATGCCCAGTTGTATTTTTCAAGGTTCCTTGCCAGCTGGTCCGTGTGTACAAGCTGATTGAAGCAGATTTTTGGGAACCGTTCTTCAGACATAGATAGTAACTTGAGCCACCATCCCAGCATTTGTTTTAGCACAAGGTATGCCAGCTTGACGATGCCAAATTCCAATCTCAGCATGTAGTGAGGAGTAGATCGCGGTAGACAGAATACTGATTTTATGAATTGACTTTGTGCTGGTTCAATCACGTCTCCGTACCTACTACCCCAGACTTCAGCACCATATAGGAGGGTAGCACAGACTATGGATCGGTTGAGTTTCATCCTGCTCTCCTGTGACGTCATCTTTGAGTTGATGAAAATATTTTTCACACTGGAAACTGACATCTTTCCCCTAGAAACTGCCTGTAGAGCTGCTTTGTGGAATACAGCATGTGATGAAAACTTGATGCCCAGGTACACGTATTCATTAGTAACCTCCAATGTTCTGTTTTTGTAATGAAAGACATCTGATTGAGCTAACCTTCCTCCTCGTCTAAACACGACAATTTTAGATTTAGCCTCGTTTACCACCATTTTGTTCTCATCACAGTAACTGGCTAAAATATTAAGCTTTCTCTGTAAAACCGCTTGACTGTTTGACAAAAGAATTAGGTCATCACAATAAAGGAGCAATAGAATGTCCTTTGAATTGTTGATAGGTACACCCTCTACACCTTTTCCTCTAAAATAATCTTCCAGGTCGTTGATAAAGATAATAAAGGCTACCGGCGAGCAAGAATCACCCTGCAAAACGCCCTTGGTTATTTGCTGATTGGTTGTTATTTTGTTCTCCACCTTGATCTGAGTTGTCGCTCTGTCGTAGATTCTTCTCAATAATGATATATCATCTTGCCAGATACTCCAAATGTAAACATTTTCGCAAATAGCAAATCATGATGCACTCCGGGGAAGGCGGATTTGTAGTCAATAAATGCCGCGTAGAGTTTACGTTGATTAATGACATGTAATGAGATGATACTATGAAGGGAGAAGATGTTGTCTATGCAACCCCGATTCGGCCTGAAGCCAGCTTGCGCCTCAGAGAAGATTCCATTAACTTCGCTCCAGACCAGAATACGCTGTGATGCTAGGTGAGTGATTAACTTTAAGATGTTATTCATTAGTGCAATGTTTCTATAGTTATTACAATCTGTTAGATCTCCTTTTTTGTGAAGCATGGACATAAATGATTGGCACATTGCTTCAGGGATATTACCCCCGTCAAAAATAAAATTTACGAACCGCAGCAGATGATTTTTCCAATTTTGGCCCAACACTTTTAAATATTCATTCAGAACGTTGTCTGGACCAGGACTTTTGTTTCTTTTCATATGTTTAATACCCTTTTCCAGCTCACCAATACAAAATTCTGAGTCCAGTTGTTCCCTTAAGGCATCAGTGAACGTGTGGTTTAGCGTTCCGTCTAAATCTTCCACTGAAAATCTAAACATTTCTTCTAGATACTGTGACCATTTCTCAATAGGGATCATATTGCTTTTGTTCTGTGGGCGTGGTTTGAATTTTTTCACTGTTTCCCAGAATTCCTGTGGGTTTCTCACATTTGATAATTTTTCTTTTAGCTTTTGTTCGTGCTCGTTCTTAAGATTGAGGCAAAGATGGTTGTAATCTTTTTTTAGTTTCAAGAATGATTCCAGATTCTCTTGCTTTCTATGTTGTCTCCATTTTCTATAAAACTTACGTGACATTTTCTTTAAATCCCTGCACTGTTTACTGTACCAAGGTTTGTTAATATTTATCTTAGTAGGAATATTAAATTCGTGGATCATACCGCAGTGAGCAGCAGCGTCCTGAATAGTTTTGACGAGCTCGGTGTAGACATCCTCCACTTGTGATGAAATGTGGGCTCTGTTCACATAATCACTGAACTCCTCTGTTTTGTCTGGCAACCATTTAAACCGGGTTATTTTTGCCTTTGAGTTTTTATTCTGTTGTACATTGAGTGGAATATTCAAGGTGACGATTACAGGGAGGTGATCAGAAATAATCACCGTGTTGGAAACTTGGAGCTCTGACACCAACGGACAGGAGTCAAGGTTTGTCCAGACCAAATCAACTGTACTCGATCCAACTCTACTGACATAAGTAAATTGGCCTGGAACATCACCATTTATCCTACCGTTGAGTAACAAAAAACCGTGCTCCTCCATACATGACAATAACTGTTCCCCTCGTTTGTTCAACACCTCGTCCACCGATATCCTCTGCGACAGCAATCCGTACTCCTCAGCCAAGTTCTCATCCAAATAGTTAGCGTCTGCTGTCCTGGAATTAGTATCACCACCGATAACAATAGGTATATTATTTGTATCAAGTTCTTTCAATAGCAAATCTAAAGATTCCAATGCTTGTTCCAGCGGATACGTAGGTTTAATATAAACATTACCGATTATAAGAGTCATGTTCTGACTGAACCTAATTTTAATAAAAATCCATAGATTAGAAATATTAAGCACTTCAAACTTAATACCTTTCTTTATCAAAGTTATTAATCCGCCACTACCTCGGCCCCGCTGCTTGTCACGCACCGCCACTGAATGCACCATATTGTACTCATCTAGGTATTTCATTCTATTTTTGCTTTCTATTACCTGTGAGGTGTCGAAAGTGATAAAAACGGTCACTTTTTCGAAATTGAGCTGAAAACATTTCTGAACCTACGAGGTTTTGCTGATTTCAAAAAAGTATATTTTTTTTTAAATATCAAATATGGTCTGTCTGTTTATGTAAGTATGTATGTTACAAGTGCAGTTGTCGTATTTGTGTTAATCAGAATCGTAATAATTTAAGCACACGATTAGCTCAGTGGCTAAGGACTCACTTGCCCTGCGGAAGGTTCGATCCCCCGTGCCGACAAAAAAATTGTATTCTTAATTTGATTACAGTTGTTTGTAAGTAATACCTTCCGGTCAGCTCGTGTTGACCCAGCACCTAAAGGGGAAGTATTGTGTCACTTCTCGCCCATTGGAGGGGAGGCATACTACGGGATGGGCAGGCTACAACACAGACCACAAGCGTCTACAGTAGGTAGCTCCTGTTTCATGGCTACGAAATAGAAAAGGCTGTGAAAATCTCCATTTGGTCATTGAAATCTCCACCAGTCTTTCAGGTAAAAATTGTTTATTCGCTTTTTCCCGTATGTTCGAATACTACCGAACATTTGATTTTTAGCCAATAGTTAGGTTAGTTTCCGACCAGAGTAACGAAAAATCAAGAAATGACCAACTGTCACTTGGTCAGTTTTACCTTCTAGCCGACTAATTGTGTTAATCACTTTCGTGATATCACAACTACTCAAACTTGCTTTACTAAATCTACGCTGAAACCGGGACTTGAACCACCGACCTCCAAGTTACAAGTCCGCCGCCTTATCGATATCAATAATTTGTAACAGAAAGTCGTGTGATTTTCGAACTAGTTGATTTTTTTTTCTCCATTTCAGTGTACAAAACACCGGAGAAAGAACATTTTTCCACGGAGAACACGTTTTTTTTCTTCTTTGTAATTCTTTCAACAGATTTTCTTTCTCAAAACACCTCGCAGCGGGAACTCGGGTAGAGCGGGGTCACAATGTTCACGGGTCAGTGGGTAATACGTTCACGGTTTATTTGAGAGAAATAAATACCTCTTTGCTGTTGAAAACCGCAAGACTTTCAAAGAAAAAAAAAAAAAAAAAAAAAAAAAAAAACAAGGCTTATTATAAGTTTTTTTCTTTTTTCTTGTGAGAGGAGGCAAAATCTTCTATGGTTCAAGACGAAGTGTGGGGTTCCAGCGCTGGAAACAGTGCGCCATACCCGCTAAAACCCTCCTCTTCATCACCACAAACATACCCGGAACCGTATAGTACATTACTACTTTATTTTTCTTTTAGAAAAAAAAGTAGGTATTTCGGAGAAAAACATCTTTTTCTATCTTAATTTTTATATTGTCTTTATTTTCCATGAAAGTAGGTGGGTCATAGAATAATAATAAATCACATGGAAAAGCTTTCTTTATTATTATTATATTATGCTTTATTAGGTAAGACAAAGTAAAATATATACAGTACAATGGCATTACAAAGAAAAAATAAATAGATTGAACAATGAAACAAGAACAAAAAATAAAATAAAGCTAATATCCTACCCAAAGGGGCGGGGTTATTGCCTGGTAATTTATTTCTTGTATGGAAGAAAGTTTATTATTTTTAAGTATAGTATGAATAGGTATATCTTATCATAACATTTTGTGGGTACACTATATCATACACGTAAAAGCAATAGTACCTATTATTGCGTGTGTAATTGTGTACGCATAAAAAAATAATCGTTAACTAATCAACGTTAGTCGCTCGATCGTTGTAACAGTTTTACTATAAACAGGTCTGTCCCTGTAGCTCAGTGGTAAAGGCGGCACTCTGTGAATCCAGGGGTTCCAGAGGTCGCGGGTTTGAAACCCAGCCGGGACATGACAAGTTATACTGCCATTTGAGTTTTTTACCACATAATAATACGTCTTGGGCTCACTGCTGGAATAATGGGACTTGATACTCCTAATCGGGCAGTATAAATAAGGCACTATTATTATTATTATGTAAGGTATAATATGTATATGTTCCAAACATACGACATTCCTGTTATCTCCACATTTCACAGTCTAGTAATTATTTTGCACCCAGCTGAAGTTGTGTGTTGAGATTCTGCGAACTTGCCAAACTTGAAGTTATGATTATCGCGAAAATTTTGTGTGTGAACTAAAACTTTCGAAAACAACATACCTACATACATTGCCATGTATGTATGTACATAGATTGTCACATACATATGTAGGTAAACGACATAAATTTGTATATAGAGTTAGAGCTGTTTATTTTTCCTTCCTGAAAAACTTTCAGGATTAAGGAGAATGCCTGTTATTAGGTAATTTTCATGCCTAAAAGGTGAATTTTATAGACCATAACATTATGTATATCTACCTATGGGTTGGACCGTATACAGACCTATAGAGGTGGCTAAATTTGGCCGGAAATGCTTCTTTGGACATTTCTGTCCGAAGCGATTGGCTTTTGCCATCACAAAACTATTCGTTCGGTTAATAGATATTTCTCTTATTTTTATGGGGCGTTCTTCACACCTCGGCCGAGGTACCAACTATCATATTGGTACAGCTTTTTACTATATGTATTTTATGTTTACGCAAATTATATCTTATATCAGCAACCAAAATTATTTCCCAAACCTTTTCAAGACTGGAGTGAGAATAAAGAAAACCACACGAAACTTGGCCCACCACAAACACAGTCATTTTCTTTCCTCCTTCTCCTAACCTCCTTGGAAACTCAAGAAGAAAACTCGTCCCATCTTCTCTTGTCTTCACCGCGAAAATTAAAACTAATGAACGTTCGCCGAGGTTCGTCTGTTTTTTAACTCTATTATTATTAGATTTATTATTATTATTATTATTATTCCTACTGTATCTTGTCGCTATCTATTAGTTTCTCTGACAATCTGACTGGGGGAAGAATAGTGAGGTCGGCGGAGAGAGGGGGGTGTGGGGGAAGAGGGAGAGTGTAAAAGAGTGAGTGAGTGAGTAAGTGAGTGAGTGAGTGAGTGAGTGAGTGAGTGAGTGAGTGAGTGAGAGAGAGAGAGAGAGAGAGAATGAGAGAGCGAGAGAGATAATGAGAAAAATGAATGAGAGACAATGACAGAAATTTTGAAAAGAGAGGTGGACTTAAACATATTAGGGAGAGAAATAGAGAGAGAGTTGTAAAGTGTTTAGGGGAAAAGGAAGATATTAAAATAAGAAGGAATGGATGCGTGCTATGGTAAATTTGGAGGAGAAAAGAGCAGTAGGAAGAGTAAGAAAGAGAGAGACCAGAGAAAGAAAATAAAATAGAAAGAAAAAAAAAGGAATAAGAAGGACAGGATTGACAAGAGAAAGTGAGAAGGAAAGCGTAAGAGAGAAGGGGAGAGAGAGAGAGATATGATGAGATTGAGAAAAAAGACCTAGGCTGGGTGAGGTCAATGTGGGTAGCTGGGACAATTCCCAGCGAATGGAGGGTAAAACACCCCTCCTATAATCCAGGACGTTAAATCAAATAAAATCGTTGGCGCAAGGAAGGTCAGTAAAAAATGTGCCAAAACCAATCGAACCATATGAGGTTGAACAATGTTGACCGTGCTTGAGCGGGAAAAGACAGAGTAAAAGAAGAAGAAGAACATGAAATATATATTTTTATTATTTTGTAAATTCATTTGTGAAGCCTCTCTGAAATTTGAGCTTTCACCAAAGAGAACACGATCCTCTCGCCCCCCCCAACCCCACCCCCCCTCCATCTATCACAGTATCAGCATCACAAAACAGCATCTTTTTGATGAAACCTAAACGCCCACACGAAACGCGTTGGTTTCATTCGCTGCAGATTGCACAGGAATGATTAGAAAATTATCTGGTGTCTTTATGCAGTGGGGAGGAAATGGTGGCATATTTCTGCAGTGAGGAGGGAATGTAGGAATATTTCTGCAGTGAGGAGGGAATGTTTGTTTGTTTGTGCACTGAAGTGGTTAGTATGTTTGTGCAGTGGGCCGGGAAGTGTGGGAGTTAGGACTGAAACCAGCGGGAATAAAATTGTACTGTGTGATGGTTTTCACGCGATAATGCGGTTTCTTCTACGTCTTCTCTTCCTCCTTCTACTTCTTCTTCTCCTGCTTCTCCTCATTCTTCTTTCTCTTCTCCTCGTCCTCTTTCTTCTCCTTCTCCCCCTTCTGCTTTTCGTCCTAATCCTCTCCTCTTCTTCTCCTTATCCTTCTCATTGTTCTCTTCCTCCTTCTCCTCTCTCTTCTTCTTTTTCTTTTTCTCCTTTTCTTTCTCCTTCTCATCTCTCATCTTCTTCTTCTCCACCTTCTTCTCATCCTTCTCCTCCCTGTTCTTTTCCTTATCCTCCTCCTTCTTCTCCTCCTTTTCCTCTCTCTTCTTCTTCTCTTTTTCTTTCTCCTCATCTTTCTCTTTCTCCTTCTCCTCTTTCTCCTCCTTCATCTCCTATTTCTCCTCTTTCTCCTTCTCCTCCTCCACTATCTTCCTTCTCCTCCGACTTAATCCTCCTCGCCTGACTACCACTGCGGACAATTCACAATATCTCACTGAACTGCATACAATGACTTACCACAGCCTACTTGTTCCATGCAGATCTCTCTTTATCTCGTTTTAGCTCTGTATTCATTTTCATATGTCTGTCCCTCTTTCTCCCATTAAGTTTTATTTTTATCTTCAGCTTCATCTCTTTCGCTGTCTCTGTCTCTGTCTCTCTCTCTCTCTCTCTCTCTCTGTCTCTCTTTTTTTCTCTTTTTTTCTCTCTCTCTCACTCTCTCTCTTTCTCGCTCTCTCCTTCTCTCCTCTCTCTCTCTCTCTCTCTCTCTCTCTCTCTCTCTCTTTCTCTTTCTCTTTCTCTTTCTCTTTCTCTCTCCCCAACTTTCCCTATGAAGTTCGTGAAAAGTTCTAGTTCCAGCAAAACTGCCTAAACTGTCCCCAAGAGTACATACATATTCATAAATAAGTAGATATTTTATACAATTGTACATTGTATGTTTAATGTACCTTAAGGTGTACAACATACATAGTACATATGTATGTATTGTATATTAAGCACATTTAGAGTAGGAAATACACTGGGCGTGGTATAGTTCTTCTATATCCAGGTTTCTCTTATATCCAGTTCTTTTTTATCCAGTTTCTCTTATATCCAGTTCTCGTATATCCAGGTTTCTCTTGTATCCAGTTCTCCTATATCCAGGTTTCTCCTATATCGAGGTTTCACTTGTATCCAGTTCTTTTTTATCCAATTTTATCTTATATTTAGTTCTCGTATATCCAGGTTTGAATATACTCTCTGATCTGAGAAGCATAGATTTTGCGTATCCAGGTTTGAATATACTCTCTGATCTGAGAAGCATAGATTTTGCGTATAGAGAAATTTTAGGTACATATTATGTTCTTGCACTGTAAAAACCCTTACACATGGTCTCCTAATACTCAGGATGAATAATTTTCACAAGTTGAAAAAAAAAGGGTAGATGAATTAATGTCATTTTAATAAACTGATGGTGTGACACAATTTACAAAGGATCTGTCAAATAAAATTACATTCAAATTATTAAGACTTAAAGATAATTTAACAAAATATCATACATATAACATTAATATTAAAAAAAAATATTATTAATTAAAGAGATATGGACTAGGACGATGTAGCCAGACAGTGGAGGAATGACTCAGCACTTCTACCACTGTCTTCACAAGGAGGCTAATAATTGACAAGGGCCTCCACAACCAAGCCAATGCTTGTCTACTCCCTGTATATAGTCCCCCAGTCAGACTATTATAGGATAAGAAAAGTAAAAATAACATAATATCAAAAAATCTGACATTTTTTGTAGATTGACAAGTTACTTGGAAGTAAAAAAATACAATATTTAATTTCGAGTGCTAAGTTTAGAATATACGAGATGGAAACTGCAATTTGATGTGGTTTTTATTAAAAATAAATTCCAAAGTTTACCACGAAGCTCGATATATCTTTTTTTGAAAAGCTCCGAAGCGTGTAGCGGCTTTCGAATTGAATCGATCTCGAAGACCACGCCTGAAGAATTCGAGATATTTCGTATTCAGAATCGTTCAGACTAGCATGTAGCAAGGAATTTAATTCATCGGGGATTCCAATGTTTTCCCCTACAGGGTGGTCTATTATTATCTTTATTGAATTCTTTATTAGCCAGCCTCCGTGGCGTAACGGTTGTGACTACTGCCCGAAGTCCAGAGATCCCGAGCTCGATCCCCGGTTGGGGCAGACTTTTCGATGAAAATTCTGTTCCCTTCAATCCACGTGAGGCTGGCATTTCCGGCTCTACCCAGGCTGAGTGAGGTTAATGTGGGTAGCTGGTACGATTCCCAGCGAATGGAGGGTGAAACCCCCGTCCAAATCAGTTAAATCAAATAGAATCGTTGGCATTAGGAAGGGCATCCAGCTACCACCAAACAACCTCAACTATGAGGTTGAACAGTAACGACCCCAATGTAGACCCCAATGAAAAAATTCGCACGCCGTTTTAAAAACCATGCCCGAGAGTAAAAGCATGCAAAGCGAGCTCGACTATTTTTCTTTTAAAAAACATTTCATTTGTACATTTAAATAAAACATGATTAATATTTAAAAAAAAAAGGCTTTCTGGTATTGTAAAAAAGTCAATGATTTCATTGAGTCACCCTGTAAACCGGACATCTACATGCAAACTATTGTATTGTTCTCTGAAATATTTGGAATTGTTTCGGGGGGGGGGATGGCTGATATATGGTTTATCGCATGCGAAAGTGTAATTTCTGCCATTGTGTAAAGCGCTAATTAATCATGACGGGAATGGCTACATGTTTCGTTGAGGCGTTCTCAAGCTTTGCTGGTCGGGTTGCTGGAATGTGATTCATTTTATCTAGACTTAATTTATTTATGTACCGATTAAAAAAAATAATATTAATAATAATAAAACATTTGAAGAAAATCTGAAGAAGCTGAATATCCATCATAACATTATCAACATGATACAGAAAGCAGTGATCCTCCAGACATGTCATATTACCATGCAGGAAGTTTCTCAACTTCAAACGATGAAGATTTCCTGTTGGCTTGAGATTATTTTATCTCTGCCCCGTTTATTGTAATATCAATATTAATTCTAAAATTATACAAAATATAAAAAATATTAATAAAAATAATAACACTCTTAAGTTGAAGGTGACCAGGTGAGGTTAATGCTCAAAGCAGTTTCTACTACCTAACCCTCAGAGTCTTATTATTATGTGGCCACAAACTCAAATAAATGAGTGACACCTAACCCTCAGAGTCTTATTATTATGTGTTCACAAACTCAAATTAATCAGGAAAAATTCATGCACCGGGTGGTATTCGACCCAGGTAATCTGGTAATCCAGGTTCAACCTGGATTACCAGACTACCGCGTTAACCACTTGACTACAAGTGCACTAAACTTGTATTTAGTACATTATAAAATGAAAAATCAATATTACCGTAGTGTTCAACACCTTTATTTCAATGTATAATAAAAATGTTTAAAAATGTAATAATAAAATTTGATTATATATATTTTATTTTGTTCACATTCTATTCAGGTATAGTCACACAAAGTTTTTGACTTTGGCAATCCAGAGAGAGAACACTTGGTGCGTTACCTCTCTGGATTGCTAGAAACAATCTTTGTGTGAGTAAAATACCCGCTCTCATATTTGTGTTGATCACTTTTGTGATATCACAACTACTCAAACTCGCTTTACTAAATCTACGCTAAAACCGAGACTTGAACCACCGACCTCCAGGTTACAAGTCAGACGTTTTAGCCCGAGTAAAAGGAGACTTTCCCTCGGGCTAAAACGACGCCAACTCTCCTGAAAAACTGCCTTGTCTTCAAGCTCCATTGTCCCATGGTCCTAAGCTAAATTTCATTTTGCTGAAGAGAAAGCTGAAGAGAATGCCAAAGGCATTATCACCACCCTTGATCAAACTTTGTTTATATCTAATTAATTATACCTTTTGACTGTACCTGTATAATAAAAAAAATGTAAAAAAAGATTGATCTAAATTGTTGAATAATTTTGATATATGAAAATATTTTAGGAACAGCTTTCGGGCAGGAAAATTAAACCTAGGAACTTTTACAATAAAATATAGGTGGTACAGAGAACAAATGGCTAATTGCTCTTCGATATCTATCCGACTCTGAATTTATGTGACACTACTTTTGGGACATTGATAAAATACTGATTTATTAGATCGATGAACTAGATAAGTTAATAAAATACTATGTCTACCAACTCAACTTTACTTTAAATATGAGCCAAATCTTAGAAGCCAAATCAAAGAGAGAGAGAAAAAAGAAAGAGAGAGAGAGATAGAGATCGTCTTAAAGCCAAACACAAAATCATTGGTAGAGCAGTCTGTATTATGCAATAAATTTTGACAGTACATTAATTCAAGAGTCAAAACATACCCCCTTCTTTATCTTTTCCCTTTTTCTTATCCCCCCCTTTCCTTTCTCTCTCACTCTCTCTCTCTCTCTCTAACACATACTGACACTCTCTCCTCTCTCTCTCTCTCTCTCTCTCTCTCTCTCTCTCTCTCTCTCTCTCTCTCCCTCTCTCTGTCTATCCCTTTCTCTACCCCTCTCTCCCATTCCCAGATCTCTTTTTTGCCTTTCGTTTTCTCTCATTCTCCCCCACCCTATTTGTCCAACTATTTCTCTCTCTCTATCATTATAAGAGTACGAGATAAGATAGTTCTTAGTTTAGGGAAATAATGCTGTGAAAAAATAAAACAATTTATAATATTATCAATCAATCTCTCTCTCCAACTCCTTCTGTCTTTCTTTCTCTCTTGCTCTCTCTCGCTCTTTCTCTCTCTCTCTCTCTCTCTCTCTCTCTCTTTCTCTCTCTCTCTTTCTATCTCTTTCTAGACTTTCTCTCTCTCTCTCTCTGTCTCTCTCTCCACTTCTCCTTCTATCTCTCTCCTCATTACTCTTACTCAAAGAATAGATGCACCCAAAACAACAGAGGGCCGTTTTTGACGTCATTACGGTTGGCCGAAATCCAGCACTCTCTTTCTCTCTCTTTCCAACTATCGCTCTCTCCATCTCTCTCTTATCCCTTCATTTTGCCGTCTCAAATACTCACTCACACGCTCTCTCTCTCTCTATCTAACTCTGTCTCAAAATATCTTTTTCTCTCTCACTTCGTCTGAAAAATCTCTCTTATCTCTCTCTCTCCCTTCCCACCTATCACTCTCTCCATCTCTCTCTTATCCCTTCATTTTCCTGTCTCAATCTCTTTTTCTCTCTCACTTCGTCTGAAAAAATCTCTCACTCTCTCTCTCTCTCTCTCTCTCCTCTCTCTCTCTCTCTCTCTCTCTCTCTCACGCACTTCAAGGCACATAGTATATAAAGTCAGTAAACCGTAGAAAGAAAACACACACGACCTTTTCACTCCAAACGGAAAAAAAAATAATTATGTATTTTTATTTATTTTCATATAGGTACCTACAATTGAATTCCTATTACATCTCCATGAAGTACTGTTGTACTTTTCGGGATTACTATTTAAAAAAAGTTAACATATTATTTGTGTTAAGCACAATCGCATATCACAACTACTCAAACTCGCCTTACTGAATTCTTGCATAACTTATGACTCGAACAACCGACCCGACCTCCAGTTTTCAAGTCCACCGCTTTATCGATCAAGCTACTGAGGTCGGTTCAAAGAACAATAGGGCATTGCAATTTCATTAATTCACTTTATTAAGTGAAATCGTCTCAGACCCTTAAATAACCTTCTTCATTTAACTAAGGTTAACACAATGTTCTTGGTAGATTTTCTAGAAAATGGTGGGTAAAACCTCTGCATTTTTTTCGGAGAGGAGGTAAATACTCTAATTAAAAAAAAAAAATGTGTAGGGGGGCTAATGAGCAGAAATCTGTGTCCAATACCCACTAAATCCAAAAGAAGAGAGTGCCAAATGCATTATTACCTGATTAATGTGTACCCTTGGATTAGGCTTTGTTTATTATTATCACAACGTGGATTTCACCGTCTATTTACTGGAAACTTACAAATCAGCTACCCACATCAACCTCACCAAGCCTGAGTGGGGCCGGAAAAAGCTAACAACACAAGGGTTCGAATTTGAATGGTCACCAGGTCACCCATCCAAGTCCTCACCTCTCTGGACGTTGCTTAACGTCAGTGACTGAGTGAGAACTGGTATATTAGACGTTCCATTGACGCTGGCTCGACCTAGTTTATCATGCCATCTGCGCGGCCAAAAGGGTTATTATTATTATAGTATGCTTTATTAAGAGGACAGAGTACAATGTTAATAGTATAAAATTAATCACCACCCTTGATCAGGCTTTGTTTATATTTATTTCACAACTTGTTCATTGTATATAAAAAAAATGTAAATAGAGCTTGGTCCAATTGTTTATAAAAAACAAAGAAATGACAAAATAAATAAGTAAAAAGAAATAACACTAATGTCCTACCTAAAGGGCGAGGTTATTGCCTGTGGCAATCTCTTCCACCCAACCCTAGTGTGTGTCAACCAAACACTAGGGTTGGCACACACCTAGTGATATTTCAATTTTCGCGCGACACAAAAAGGGCGTTATAATAGTTCGGGACAGACACTGTCCATTAACGTTTGTGGGTGAGTGAGATTACGGGAGACATAAAGAGACACATTATTTTGTTCACAACGAAGAACGAGAAAGGCTGCCAGCGTCGATGACGCGTTAAATGCACCGTTTCTCCTGAGATCAGTGAAGTTAAGAAACGTCCAGCGAGGTGGAGACTTCGTGATGCTGGCATGAACGAACGTGGAGCTGGGTGAGGTGAAAGGGTTGGGTGGAAGAGATTGCCAAAGACAATAACCCCGCCCTTTAGTTAGGACATATGTTATGTACATATTTATTTATATTTCTTTATTTTTTTCTTCGCTTATAATGTATTTTAATTTGTAATTATTTGTGTTGTATATAATATGTCCAATTAATAAAGTGTAAATAAATAAATAAAATAAATGTGGGTAGCAGGTTTGACTAAATAATCAGAATGTGGAATAATTTTAGGAACACTTGAATTAACAAACACCTGGGCCGAGGTGTGAAAAACGCCTATTCAAAGAAAGAGACAGCGCGGCAGAATGTAAGGTAACGGAAAACATAGTTCTCATGCATTTCAATGTACTTTCAGCCAGCAAAAAATTCTACATGAATTTCAAAAACTGCCATTTTTATTACAGAAATGGACTCTACGTCAAAAAAGAAATTGATTTGACTTTTTGTTTGACTTCCTAGGCAAACGGGAACCCTATTTTCGGTTGAATGTGACTAAAACAACCAGATGTTTTAAACTACGGCATTGTAGAAAAAAAACAACGGTTCTGGGGGCCCTTGTCAATTATTAGCCTCCTTGTAAAGACAGTGGTAGAAGTGCTGAGTCATTCCTCCACTGCCTGGCTACCATCGTTCACGATGACGCCATCCTATGATGATGATGATTGTAGAAAATGTAATTTTGAATTAGTTCGTAGGTTTGGTCTATACCTATACAGGGTGTACCAGGAACAGATGTAAATATTTCAAGGGTAGGTCTGACACCTCAGGGACTATCTAATTAGCTGAAGTTGAAAAAAAAACAGTTAATATTGAAAAAATAAAATTTGCACCAATGTATTTCTTATTTAAAGGCCTTTTCAAAAATGTATCGCAAGGTGGGGGTTCTTATTTAAAAAAATGAAGTTGGCCCCCCTGGCCCCGACATGGGGGCCGTTAAAAAAAATTGACCCCTCTCTAAAAGAAAGTCTTATTAGCCCGGTTTACCTTACAAATTTTTAATTTTACCGAAGAAGCCATTCGAAAGTTATTCAGGGGTTTCCAGACTTTTGCCCCACCCTGTATACTTGCTTCAGTATATACTTATTTCAGTATATACTTACTTAAGTATATGTACAACGTTTTCAAGATGCGAGCGGAAATAAATTTGTCGATTTTTACACTATATGGTCGATTTCTTAGTACGCGGTGCTGTGAATGGTTGGCAATTCACATTATATAAAAAAAAAAAAATGTTCTATATTTCACATTCTATTACCTGAATAAAATTTATCACTGTAATTCACATTAAACTTTGTGTTATTATAATCCAATTTTGGTGGGTAGCCCAGAATTATAGGACTTTTCCATATCTTTAATATCCCAATATCTTATTTTTGCCTATAATTCCGCCACTGGTCCCTGCTAACATTGAAGCAGCTATTCATTTTTCCTCTTTTTATTTTTATTTATTTATTTATTATTTTTTAAACTTTATTTCAATTTTATTATATTTTATTTATCTAAAAACATTACCGAAAAAGTAACCGAGAGGTTGTTGGTTCAAGTCCCAAGTCCAGGAAAGATTTCACTTCTGAGCTCAAATAATATATTTCTGAACGACTCTACAAAATTTCAAGAGCCCTGCTTGTTTCAATAAAATTAGAAAATTTTTTTTAATTTTTTACAAAAACTTTATGCAAGTTAAAACAGAACCTCAGTTTGAGGTCTCTTCGCTCCCTCACTTTGAGGTATCTTCGCTCCCTCACAGGTTTTGAAAGGGTTTCCAAAACTTCTTTACCGAAACGAATACAGATTCTATTGTATTCTTAACAGCAATATCGTCGGAAAATGTATTCAAAATATTCCAATCGTCAAAACATAATACATACAATGAAAATATTTTACACAATATAAGTACATTTTATTTGTAAACCTAATATTTACGTTCACCTAAATCTACTCTGTATCATGATATATGAATTTTTTTTTCTAACTCAATTTGTTTAGCTTTACACATTGTAGATACTTCGAAATGTTTTATGGTATTAACAATAACTTGAATGGTAAGAATGTTTTCAAAAGTTCCAGTAAAGAAAACCGAAATATGTATAGTGTATACGTACCTTTAAATAACTTATTTGATTGCCTATAGGAACTTTGTTCAATTCGCACAAAGGCAGTTTGGTAATCTGCTGAATAGGTAATTATTGTGAACTTTAATAAATTTTCATAAGAATAAGGTATTAATTCATCTATTCCCTTGGTTGAAGTTCACAAGTTTCATTAACTCCTGCAAAATTAGGAGAGAGAAAGAGAGACAGAGGGAGAGAGAGAGAGGGAGAGAGAGAGAGAAAGAGAGAAAGAGAAAGAGAGAGAGAGAAAGAGAGAGAGAGAGAGAGAGAGAAAGAGAGAGAGAGAGAGAAAGAGAGAGAGAGAGAAAGAGAGACATTTATAAGAAGATAGAAAGAGTGTGTAAGAGAGAGAAAAGAGAAAAATAGAAGGAAGAAAGTTACCCGAGATAGAGAAGTAAAATACACTCACCGGAAGAATTAACCGGACACTTCCTGTTTTCCCCTTTAACACCGTGTATTTCCATGCGGCTGCAAAAGGTTGTAACTTCTACTGTAGATAACTTTTTTATATGACTTTTGTTTTGTATAAAAGAAAACAGATTAAGGATTTACACTCATTATAAGAAAAAATTCAGGAAAAATCATTGCAACTCATGGAAGAAAAATTTAAAATTTCAATTTACCGTATTTTTGAGATTTTTGAAACATCCTCAATGAATTGTGTTTTTTTTTTTAAATCCTTGTATTAGTAGGTC
Organism: Bactericera cockerelli; assembly: GCA_024516035.1. Taxonomy (NCBI): domain Eukaryota; kingdom Metazoa; phylum Arthropoda; class Insecta; order Hemiptera; family Triozidae; genus Bactericera; species Bactericera cockerelli. The sequence goes on from CM044959.1 coordinate 288,642, forward strand.
ATGTTGAAATTGAAATCTTTAGGTTTTTGTATTTTTAAGAAAAATCGAATGATAAAAATAAAACAGTGAACTGAGTGTGTTCTAAATAAAACACCTCTAAAATTCTGTGTTTTGCAAGTTTACATTTGTCTTTCCATGAGTTGCAATGATTTTTCCTGATTTTTTTTCTTATAATGAGCTTAAATCCTTAATCTGTTTTCTTTTATACAAAACAAAAATCATCGGAAAATGTTATCTACAGTAGAAGTTACAACCTTTTGCAGCCGCATGGAAATACACGGTGTTAAAGGGGAAAACAGGAAGTGTCCGGTTAATTCTTCCGGTGAGTGTAGATAGGAGAAAGAGAAAGGGAGATAAAAAGGAGAGATAGGTAAAAAAAGATTACTCCTGTTCTTTCACTTGGCAATTCCACCATAAAAAGAAAACTGACTGATAAGAGTGAGAGAAATACGTTCAGTGAAGAAAAGGAGAGAGAAAAAAGGAGAAAAAAATGGAGAGAAGAAAAGGAGAAATTAAAAAATCTGGCGTAAACATCACACGACTTTCCTTATCATATTAGGAATGGGAAACATTGTTCCGTAAATTTATTAATAAAAAAAATAAAAAAAAAGGACCAAAAGCCACTGGTGACTCAAAGGTAACAGATAGCTAAAAATCAAAGCTAAATTCGTAATCAGCACCTCAAAATCATTGGATTTGATATGTCACAATCCCCATCTAGGATGAATAATAAAAAAGTTAGTCAAAGCGGGTCCCCCCCAAAATACCGGTAAATTGGGGCCGAGGTCCAAAAAGTTCAAGACATCAAAAAAATGATAAGATGAGACCCCTATTATTTTTTTAATCTAAGAAAATGTTGTTTATTAACTTTTTTTGTATCTATAACCAATTCATAGAAGCGGCGCTTGCGGCCAATATTTGCGGCCCTGCGGCCGCATTTTGCGGCTGATTTCAACCAAAAGTTTTGTGGTTCGTCTGGTGTATGAAATTGATTTGCATACCAAATTTCAAGTCTCTAGCTCTTACTGTTCTTGAGATATACTGTTCACACACAGACAGACAGACAGACGCACGGAGCAATGGCTGAAAACAACTTTTTTGGTATCCTGAGGCTATGATTCGTCCAGAAATGTGAAAAACTGGGTAGGTCAAATTTTCGACGAATACAATACTTTCCTTATTATAGGATAAGGAAAGTAAAAAGGAGAGAAAAGAGGAGAGAAAAAAAAGAGAGAGAAAAAAAGAGAGAGTAAAGAAGAGAGAAGAAAAAAAGAAAAAAAAGAGAAAAAAAGGAGAGAGAGAAAAAAGAAGGGAGAAAAAAGTATAAAAAAAGAGAGAAAAAAAGAAGACAAGAAAAAAAGGAGAGAGAAAGAAAGAAGAGAAGAAATAAGGATAAAGAAAAAAAGGAGAGAGAAAAAAAGAAGAGAAGAAAAAAGGATAAAGAAAAAAAGAAGAGAGAAAAAAGAAGAAAAAAAAGAAGAGAGAAAAAAAGAGGAGAGAAAAAAAGAAGAAGAAAAAAAGAAGAGAAAAAAAGAAGAAAGAAAGAAAGAAGAAAGAAAAGAGGAGGAGAGAAGAAAAGGAGAAAGAAAAAAGTGAGAGAGAAAAGAAGGATAAAGAAAAAAAGGATAGAAGAAAAGGAGAGAAAAAAGAAGAAAGAAAAAGAGGAGAGAAGAAAAGGTGAAAGATGAAGAAGAAGAAAAGGATAAAAGGAGAAGAAGGATAAAAGAAAAGGATAAAAAATGAGAAAGAAAAAAAAAGAGAAGAAAAGGAGAAAGAAAAAAAAGAGAGAGAGGTAGAGGGAAAGGATTACGCCTGTTCTGTCACTATGCCATACCACCACAAAACGTTCAGTGTAAAGCACTCGCAGTCAAACTTTCCTCCAATCTTATCAATCAAAGGATCTCACGAGAGTTCGTCCGCTCTCTTTCTAAATAGGTTTTCTATCCTGCATTCTATATTTATTATTATGGTAATCAATATTGCTAGTTATTATTATTACCATCATCAGGGGCGGCTGGTGTCAAGAAACATTTTCAGGTCAAATTCACATACCTCTATAAAAGGGAAAATGACTTTTTTTTAAGACTAACTTGATTATATTATGTGAAAAATTTCCGCCCGCTCTCTTTCTAAATAGATTTTCTATCCTGCAGAAAGAGAACAAGAGAACGAGAGAAAGAGAGAGAGAGAGAGAGAGAGAGAGAGAGAGAGAAAGAGAAAGAGAAAGAGATAAAGAGAGAGAGAGAGAAAGAGAGAAAGAGAAAGAGAGAGAGAGAGAAAGAAAAAGATAAAAAAAGCTGATCTCATTTCATGAACCATTAAAAGCCAGATCTGATGGAAAGCTGCGAGCAAGATAATTCACGAGATTTGAAAATGAAATTTCGACAATGTATTTTAGAGAAAGAAAAAAAAATTAAATAAGATAGATGAAGATAATTTTTATTTTTAACAAAAATGTTGGGAATTTTTAAATCCAGTAGCAAAACAAACGGTAAACAAACTTGTTTTTTTTTTAGTTAGCATAATTATTTTTGTCAATCAACTACGTGATATCACATCTACTCAAACTCGCTTTACTAAAAAACGACAACAAGTAGTTTTGGGAAGAAGTAAAGTTTGGTGAAAGAAGAACAAGATGTATATGTATATTTTCACTTATACCTCGTGAGGAGAAATGTGTAGCTTCTTTAATGTTAGCAGCGACCAGTGGCGGAATTATAGGCAAAAATAAGATATTGGGATATTATTGATAAGGAAAAATCCTATAATTCTGCGCTACCCACTAACTATCTACTTCAGGTCACAATAAGTCACAATATATATTTTTTACAAAATTATGCATTTGTAAAAAAAAAAAAAAAAATACAATACAGTTTTAACTTATTTAATTCTTTCCTCCGAGAGTTTTAATTTCCAAAGAATCCTATATATCTGTCCTAAATGTCTGTCCCGATAGCTCAGTGGTAAAAGCGGACACTGTGAATCCAGAGATTACAGAAGTCGCTGGTTCGAAACCCAGCCGGGACATGACAAGTTATCCTCCCATTTGGGATTTTTACCAAATATTAATACGTCTTGGGGTGGGCTTACTGCTGGAATAATGGGACTTAATAGTCCTAATCGGGCAGTATAAATAAGACGATATTATTATTAGATATTATTTATGTATTACTGAAAGTTAATGTGGATTGTGGGTTAGCTATTTTTAGAATAGCTATTTTTAGAATAGCTTCTGTATGTAGGTAGGTACATAGTTTCTTTTCTAAGAATATGGTAAGATACCAGCTATATCTGCAGGATAGATAGAAGTGTGCGCCTGAAAAGAGCTTGAGGCTTTCTCAAAAACTAATATTGTTCATGGAAATGAAAACCGCGTGCCTTCTTAAGATATATTTAATTATAATACCGCTCTAATGTGGGCGGTAGTTATGAAAAAAATCGTGAGTTCTTCTGAGAATAGCAAATTTACTGGAATTCTTGCTGGAACTCTAGAGCCCTCTGGAAAATTTCCTTTAGAGTTGCCTTAATACATATAATTATGTATACTTCCCTTGCCTTTATCCCATATTAAGCTTATGTTTCTTTTGGGGTCGGCACGGCATTGTTCAACCTCATGGTTGAGGTTCATAGGGTGGAGCACGTTTTAGTATGGCTTTTTCTCAAGAAATAGGATGTAACTCTTATAGCAATTCAAGACGAACACCAAAGACTACACATGATTTGGGTGAACTATGTGAGTTTTGTAAGAGGAAATTGGTGCTTAATAACCACTAAAGTCCTCCTCTCCCCCCAAGGACACTTGACCCCGGAACCGTTTCTAAATAATGCGATATTTTTTCCGAGAATTTTTTCGTTTTTGTAAAAGAAATATTTTTTTACTCCGATTTCAATTTTTTTCATATTTCTGGACGTTTCATAACCTCCTGAGCAACTTTGTTTTGTTAAGAATTCCTACATAATAGCGGAATCTGAAAGACATCCACGGCATTGTTCCCCCTAGCCTCAAGTATGACGACACAGGCCGTAACATCATTATTAAGCGCGCACTAATGATGACACACTTTGGCAACGGTCCAAGGGCCGATGTTTGACGTAGGTTTTCAAAATTATAACGGAACTCAAGATATACACAGTATTACACAGAATGGGAACAGATTTCACAAGCAACTATGTAATGAGGGAAAAGAGGAAAGTGTTTTATTTCTTCAGGTATTGTTCAAGATAGGATTAGGAGACTGGGGAAAAGTATGGCCAGAAAAGACTGAATGGGGAAAAGTAGACCGGTGGTCAGTTACAGAAACACTTTCTACTCTCAAGTAGTCACCGTGGCAGTGTGAGTTAGCGCGCTAGGCATTGCACGCATGGTGACCCGGGTTCGATCCCCAGTGGGGCAGGAATTCTTCTGCTCTGTACTTGGGTGTTCGGGGTCCACTCATACCTCGTGAGGAAAAATGCTTGGTTATTTATATGAGTAACGACCAGTGGCGGCATTACCAGAGTAAAAAGAAATTAAAGTAATAGAATTCGAAAAGTACAGGAGGCCCTTAGTAATGTCGTATCTGAAGGGCGGGGTTATTGCCTATGGCAATCTCTTCCACCCAACCCTTTAATACTAAGTATGCACTCCAACTAGCCGCCCCCCCCTCCTCCCCTTGACGGTGGAATGAACATCTGAAGTGCATTCAGTGTCTCGGGAAAACTGCTTGGCTGCATTCAGTAGCATCTCACGGGGGGTTCTCGACTCTTGTTGACAATGGCAATGTAGTGGAAAGCTAAGGTACATACCTCTACCCGGAAACCGGGAAATAATTATTATTATTATTATTATTTTACACTTTATTAGATTTAATAAATGGACATAATGTACAAAACAAATAATTATGTTAACAATAAAGAAAAATGGAAATATAATATTTATTTTTTATTTTTATAAACTAACGGGTTTCCCCATTTTTTCATAATATGCTATCTATAAATTACTTAAATATTTATCTTTAATTTGTTGCAAAGAGTGATAAAAAATGTCTACGTCACTCCTAGTAAAAAATGTGTTCCCTGTTACCATTAACCTATTCATTGGACAGTTTTGGCTAATATTAGTAGAAAAGCTGTCCGGGGTAAAGAAGTTTTGATTTCTAATACATACAATAAACATGAAAAAGAATAGAAAAATATATAAAAAACATATGCCCTAACTAAAGGGCGGGGTTATTGCCTCTGGCAATCTCTTCCACCCAACCTTAAATAATGACATTCTCGCGCAATGGTTTGAACTAGGTAACCGGGTACTTGCTGGTCTAATAAGAATATAATAATATCACCTTATTTATACTGCCCGATTAGGACTATTCAAGTCCCATTATTCCAGCAGTAAGCCCAAGACATATTATTATGTGGTAAAAATCCCGAATGGGAAGATAACTTGTCAAGTCCCGGCTGGGTTTCGAACCCGCGACCTCCGGAATCGCTGGATTCACAGAGTGCCGCCTTTAACACTGAGCTACCGGGACAGACTAACATTCTTCAGTGGAATATAACCACCAGGCGAGCCAATTTATACCACCTAACCCTCAGAGTCGTATTATTAGGTGGTCACAAATTAAAAAAAAAAATTGGGGAAAAATTCATGCATTGTGTGGGATTCAACCTCTGTATTAGGTACCAAACAGACAACTTGATCACTGAGCTACATTGTAAAATGTACATCAACCACAACTTACAACTTTATTTTTGTCGACCAAAGCTGAAATGTCCGTCTGCTCCAGAGTTACACCCCGAGGCATGGCCTTGTATTTATTTTTCCTAACCCTACTCTACACAATGAGGCATTGACGTACATCGATTCGGGCTTGAATTCTGCACTATCGAAAATGCCCATCAGCCAGCGTCGATGGCATGTTGAATACACCGGTTCCCTTCAGAACACCGAAGTTAAGCGACATCCAGCGAGGTTAAGACTTGGATGGGTGACCATTCACATTCTAATTCTCGTGACGCTGGCTTTTCCCGGCCCCACTCAGGCTGGGTGAGGTCAATGTGAGTAGCAGGTTTGTGAGTTTCCTGCGAATGGAGGGTAAAACCCCCGTCGTGATATGACCATGGCAGTTGAAAGCGACGTTAAACCCCACTTCAAAAAAAAAAAAAAAATGCCCATCCCAAGTAAGCATGGAAAAAAAGTTGCTCAGGAGGTTATGAAACGTCCAGCATTATGAAAAAAATTGAAATCGGAACAAAAAAATTATTATTATTTTTTGAACGAACAAAATACTTCCGATATCTAATATTACAAATTTCTCGGAAGTAAAAATAAAGTGACTGAAGAAGAGAGCACTTGAAAACGATTCTCTTTCTTTCATTAACAAAACAAAATCTTCGGATGTAGAATTCAGAGAATTGTCTAGGGAGTATAAGGAATGCCAATATCCTCAGAACAGGCTAAAAAAATACACTGCAATTTATGCCCACATCGCTTCCTCGTTATGTAATATACTTAGGTATAAATATTTATATGTTGCAGAAACTTTCAGATTTCCAAAACTTCTTAAAGTTCCTGAGCACTCGAGGATCATCGCGAATTTCCAAGAAACTTCTAGAAGTTCCTGAATTCGAACTTCCTGCATTTTAATATGTAATGTAAGTACACTGTTAGTCAAGTGGTCAACGCGCTAGTCTGGTAATCCATGTAGCGCAGATCCGTTGGTTCGAATCCCACCCAGTTCATGAATTTTCCTCATTCATTTGAGTTTGTGAACAAATGAAAATAAGACTCTTAGGGTTAGGTGGTAGAGCCTTAACCTCGCCTGGTGTTTACCTTCCACTAAAAAGTATTATTATTATGTATACTCGGTAGTAATAATTAAATAAGATAGAAGCAATAAGTAAATAAGATAAAAGCAATGAGTAAATAAGATAGAAGCAATAAGTAAATAAAATACAAGCAATAAGTAAATAAGATAAAAGTAATAAGTAAATAAGATAGAAGTAATAAGTAAATAAGATAGAAGCAATAAGTAAATAAGATGGAAGCAATAAGTAAATAAGATAGAAGCAATAAGTAAATAAGATAGAAGTAATAAGTAAATAAGATAGAAGCAATAAGTCAATAAGATAGAAGCAATAAGTAAATAAGATATAAGCAATAAGTAAATAACATAGAAGCAATAAGTCAATAAGATAGAAGCAATAATTAAATAAGTAAATAAGATATAAGCAATAAGTAGATAAGATAAAAGCAATAAGTAAATAAGATAGAAGCAATAAGTAAATAAGATAGAAGCAATAAGTAAATAAGATGGAATTAATAAGTAAATGAGATTGAAGCAATAAGTAAATAAGTAAATTCCACTAAAGAGTATTTATATTATTATTATGTATAATCGGAAGCAATAAGCATTAAGCAATAAGCAAATAACATAGAAGCAATAAGTAAAAAGGATAGAAGCATTAAGTAAATAAGACAGGAAATCCATGGTTTGAAAACCTTGAGAGAGAGAGACATTTTGTAGATACGAACACACAAGGTCTCGGAGGACTTTGCAAAGGCATTGAGCGATTCCATTAGGTTTCTGATTAATCTAAATATATTCCTGACGTCTCACAGGCTTTAGGGATTTGGGCTGGCTTTACAACGAGCTTTTTCCATTTCGTGGGTAGCCCATTTTTTTATTTAAATAAAAATACAACTCATTTTTTAGACATTCAGGCTCTGGTGCATAATTGCATTGTCAGACTTTTTGTTAATTTTGGGTTAGATATTTGTTATTATTTTTTATTAATTAATATTAATATTTGTGAGACCATTTTATATATAGTCTGTAATAATCAGTTAATTTCTTCGTTAGATTTACAGGATCTCTATTTAACTCCCCGATTTGTCTTTGTGTTTGAACTGGGCCCTCAGTCTTATCTACAACTATTAGATAGGTAGCCGTGTACATGTAGGTACGTATAAAAATAATACACATTCTAAAACTATGCATATAAACATCTACGCGAGCATAGCAAAGTTTTACTTGTTCGGCATCCGAGGTAATTTATCTTGAAAGAAAAATATCCATCCATTTTGGAGGTTACTGGTGAAAATGTGAAATATTTTTTAAATAGTTTTTGAGTTGTTTATTTTTTCCGTCGTTTTACAGAACCTATCCCCCCACATGTCACTAGGAATCAGTCCTCCCGTCATCTTGGGAGATGACAGACATTCATTTCATCAGAGTGACCTCCGACGGGATGGCGAAACCCGTGTGTATCTCGGAAACGAGAAATAATTTTTCATTTCAATATTTCTTTATTTATTTATTTAGAAACTCTTTATTAGTAGAACATAATTATATACAGACAAATAATGGTAAAAATTAAATATATAAATTGACCATATTAATAATATAAACAAGAAAAAAAATGAACAAAATATATACATATGTCCTAACTAAAGGTCGGGGTTATTGCCTATGGCAATCTCTTCCACCCAACCTTTAATAGAGTGAATAAAGATAAAGAAACTGGCTGGGGGACTATAAGCAGGGAATAGAACAGCCGTCTGGCTGGGGGACTATAAACAGAGAGTAGACCAGCAGTTTGGCTGATGGGGACTATAAACGGAGAGTAGACAGGAGTCTGGCTGGGGGACTATAAACAGGGAGTAGACCAGCCGTCTGGCTGGGGGACTATAAACAGGGAGTAGAGCAGCATTGATTTGGTTCTGGGGGCCCTTGTCAATTATTAGCCTCCTTGTAAAGTCAGTGGTACAAGATCTGAGTCATTCCTCCACTGTCTGGCTACCACCGTTCACGATGACGCCACCCTACACCCTATGATGATGATGATGAATAGAGTGGAATAAATATAGGGGTGGTAAATGGAGCAAGTCTTTTCTTTTGTTAGTAACGTTGCTTTCAGCATGCTTAGTCTGGTAGTCAAGTGGTTAACACGCTAGTCTGGTAATCCAGGTAGCGTATTAGGAACCCCACCCAGTGCATGAATTTTTCCTTATTAATTTGAGTCTGTGACCACATAATAATAAGACTCTGATGGTTAGGTGGTAGAATTTTTTTTTACCATTAACTTCGCCTGGTTGTTACCTTCCACTAAAGATGGTTATTATTATTATGAACCATGTACCTACTCGTACTTTTATTTTCAGTTTTTCTGAGTTTATATGAGAAGTAAATTCATACTTTCTCACATAAACTTTGGCGATCAGTATTAAAATTAGAATTAAAAATGATTGGGAGAAACAAAAATAATTCCGATTTCTAATATTAGAAATTTCTCGCAAGTAAATCTATTAGGAAATGATTTTTTTATTATTATTTCATTATATTTCATCCTTTCCTATCATCATCATGTTTTTTTTTTTTTTTTTAATTTGTTTGTATTTTTATCGTAACAAAAATGGGCTTAACCCCGTTAGTTTGTATATAATTTTATTTATTTATTATTGTGATAAGGAAAAAAAAAAAAAAAAAAAATGAAAAACATGGACGAAACATAAAATTATATAGGTATAAAAAAATAGAATAAAATAATTTCAAAATTTTACAGTAAGCTGTTATCTAATCCGCGGCAAAGTTAATGCCTTAGACCACATGCTGGGCTTACTTATCCTAGGCTTACCTTTCTTGCTAGGCTTACTTATCCTAGGCTTACCTTTCTTGCTAGGCTTACTTATCCTAGGCGTACCTTTCTTGCTAGGCTTACTTATCCTAGGCTTACCTTTCTTGCTAGGCTTACTTATCCTAGGCTTACCTTTCTTGCTAGGCTTACTTATCCTAGACTTACCTTTCTTGCTAGGCTTACTATTATTATTATTTAACACTTTATTGGTCAACTACATGATACATTCAACAAAATAAGACATTAAAAAACAACACAATAGAATATGTAGTGAACCAAAGGGCGAGGTTAAAGCCTGTGGCTTTCTCTTCCACCAACCCCATGGGCTTACTTATCCTAGGCTTACCTTTCTTGCTAGGCTTCTCGGCTGACTCGGCTTCCTTATCACTGGAAGTGCCGTCCTGGACGCTGTCTATAAGTCTCATGTGAGAGGAGGAATGGTCCGGATCCGGGTCGCCCCCTTTGCGGCCCATCTCGTCCTGGGAGGGCGAGTTGATGGACAGCTTGTGGCAGACTTCGAAAGCCTGGCCCACCGTGCGGACCACCCGCATGGCTTGGCTCTGGAACAGAGAGAAGTGGGAGGTTTGTGAGGATTTTGAAAGAGTGAAAAATTGTTATCATCATCGTATAGATAATAATTATTATTATTATCTATAGTATACATACTTATAGATAATAATTGTTCAATTTTTCGAATACGAAGTGATAATGTCATCATCTAATACAAAGTGTAGTCCTGTATTTTAGGAATATTGTTTTTAGGTATATCGAATAATAATCATAGGGTGGCGTCATCGGGAACGATGGTAGCCAGACAGTGGAGGAATGACTCAGCACTTCTACCACTGTCTTTACAAGGGGGCTAATAATTGACAAGGGCCCCCAGAACCAAGCCAGAATTAGAATTGTAATACATAATTATACCTATACAATATATAAAAAAAAACAGAAAGAAATGAAAATTATGAATCTTTTCGTGTCTCTCACGATTGTTTGGGGGATCCCGAAATAGGGTACCCGTTGTATAGGAAGTAAAGAAGTAAATTCGACTCCCTTTTCGACGTACAGTTGATTTCTGCAATAAAAAAATGCACCATTTAAAAACATTTAAAACTTTTCGCTGGCTGAAAGTACATGAAATACATGGGAACTATGTTTTCCGTTACACTCTGTCTCTTTCTTTGAGGCGTTCTTCACACCTCTACCGAGGTGTTTGATGTATTGGGTTGGGTGGAAGAGATTGCCATAGGCAATAACCCCGCTCTCTAGCTAGGAAATATGTTTCTATATATTTTTCTATTCTTTTTCATTTTTATTGTAGAAATTGTTTCCATTTTTTTCATTGTTAAAATAACTATTTCTATTGTACATACGTATGTCCTTTCTATATCTAATAAAGTGTTGAATAATAATAATAATAATAATGTATACAATACACTAAACCTTATTAAAGAGTGCGTGTTAAGGGAGAAAAATGATAGTTCTTCATTGTGTATTTTTTCAACTTGGAATCTGATAGTTAGGTTTTTAGGACAATCGGGTTTACGGTTCTGCACTCACGTTGGGTCCATAGAATATTGTAACGCACTGTATAAAGGACACCTTTGTATGATATTCAAAGTAATATAGTTGGTTTTTTTTCGAAGTTTGTGGTAATCACATTCTTGATGATGTCACAACTACTCAAACTAGCTTTCCTAAATATGCGCTCATGCCGGGACTTGAACCACTGACATCTAGGTTACAAATCCGCCGCCTTATCGATCAAGTTTTCTGGACAGTCGGATTTACGGTTCTGGACTTAGGTAAGGTCAATTAAATAAAATGGTGTAACACACGCAAGAAAGAACACTTTTTATATGATATGCAAAGTAATATTAGTATCGAGTAGGTCTATGAATTCAATACGTAGTAGGTAATATCCATGAGATCTAAAGTTGAACATAAAATGTAATAATCTGTAATATTAAAAGGTTTCTGCTCCATTTTGAAGTCGAAAAGGTAAGAAAAAACCATTATTTTGTATTGAATCCAATAGAAATATAAAATTCATATAGATATAAATACAGGGTCTCACATAGCCCAGAGGGGTTAGAGAAAAATAAAGGTAGAGTATTTGAGATAACTGATGTTTGAAATAATCTGAAGAAAAGATGGTTTTCACCAGAATTATATAGAAAGCTTATCAAGCAACGTCCAGAGAGGATGGGTGACAGTTCAAATTCGAAACTTCGTGATGCTGGCTATTCCCGGCCCGACTCATGCTATGGTGAGGTTAATTTGAGTAGCTGGTTTGTGATTTTCCAGCAAATGGATTGTAAAACCTCCGTTGTTATATGACAAAAAACAAACAATAACCTTACCTAGCCTGCGTGGGATAGGGAATAGCCAGCCAGGTTCACGAGGGTTCGAATTTGGATGGATATTTTCATGTATATTTGATGTATTATTATCCAACGGTATTGAATTTATTTAGTTCTATCGTGTTTAACAGACTTTTTTTATTTCATAGCTGTGAAACAAGAACTACTGCAGACGGTTAAGACCTGCCTTGTAGCCAACGTAACCCGTAGAATGCCTCCCCTCTAATGGGCGAGAAGTGACACTCCCATTTAGGTGCTGGGTCAACACGAGCGCACCGGAAGGTATCCCTTACAAACAACTGTAACCAAATTCAGAATACAAAAAAAAATTCAGCTCGGGGGATCGAACCCAGGACGTTCCGCATGGCAAGCGAGTGCTTAACCACTGAGCTAATCGCGCCCTCTTTTCCTTACCATTCAAAAATTGCATTTCCATTCAAGCGTTGTCATCTTCGCATGACGCAAAGTCTGCGGAAAATTTCTCGGAATTTTGGGGCACGGAAAATTTCTCGGAAATTTGGATTACGAAAATTTCTCGGAAATTTGGGGCAAGACATTTTCGCACCAATCCCACCCTCTTTCGTTGTAAATCCGAGAATCTTGGCGAATAAATCACAACAAACGACCAGCCAGCTGCAGTTCGCCGGAGATATCAAAATTATTGAACGTTGCGACATCAGAGCGAGAACCCCGAGGAGATGTTTATGCTGTGTCTGGAGGTATAACCAGGCGTGGCCGGTGCTAATGAGCTGCAGTATCCCCTGGGTCCCTAGAGGAAAAGGAAATAAAGATAACCGACCTCAGTAGCTTGATCGATAAGGCAGCGGAATTGTAACTTGGAGGTCGGTGGTTCGAGTCCAGGTTTCAGCGTGGATTTAGTAAAGCGCGAGTTAGAGTAATTGTGATATCACGAAAGTGATTAACCCAAATATAATAACTTTAACTAGTCCTGGCACATACACAGTGAAAATCATTACACTGTGTGTCTTCTTCTTTTACTCCGTCTTATCCCACTTAAGCAAGGTCGACATTGTTCAACCTCATGGTTGAGGTTGGTTGGTTTTGGCACATTTTTACAGCTGGATGCCGTTCCTAACGCCAACGGTTCTATTTGGTTGAACGTGATGCATTAGGACGAGGGTTTTACCCTCCATTTGCTGGAAATCGTACCAGCTACTAACATTGACCTCACCCAGCCTGCGTAGGGCTGGAAATGCCTACCTCCCGTGTTTCAAGGGAACAGAATTTTCTTCGGTATGTAATTCATATTTTTTTTCTCTAGCACAACATTCGACACTGAGAAATCAAATGATGAAATCAACAAAGTTTATTATACTCCATTATTAACGATTCTACATAAAGAGTAAGTTTAAAATCGCATTGCTCAAATTAGATGTAAACACCAAATATCAGGCATAGTCTCTACCTCTCTACACTAGGTGCGCGGAGCCCCGGTACCACGTAAAATAATTGATACTGTCCTGGTAGCTCAGTGGTAAAGGCGGCACTCTGTGAATCCAAAGATTCCAGAGGTCGTGGGTTCTAAACCCAGCCGGAACATGTCAAGTTATCCTCCCATTTGGGATTTTCACCACATAATAATACGTCTTGGGCTTACTGCTGGAATATAGGGACTCAATGGTCCTAATCGGGCAGTATAAATAAGGCGATATTATTACTATTATATAAATGTAAGCGGCCTCAACGGAGTCCCAAAAATCATAGATATCAAAGTACTAGTGGCTGGAGTCTAGGGTATAGGGTCTAGGGTCCGGCGCTTCGCTGTGCGTTACTCAATTTTTTTTGATGGGATTTGAATTACATTCCAAAGGTGGTGGTGCTGGCGAAATGGACCCAGACATGGGATGGATTGCTGGGGTATATATGAAGATGGAATACGAGATGCGTGGAAAAGAGACTGATATATTGAATTAAATTTGAATTGAATTGAATTTTTATTGTGAAAATATTCAGATAAAGTATGTATGTGCGTGCAGTAGGTATGTGCACAACTGCACAATCAACAGAAATCTGGAAAACCATAATATTGTCATTTTATTTTAGAAGTTTGTAAGATTATCATTAAAAAATGTGAAGGAGTTTTATTTTATTTTGCAAACTCGGAAGCAACAATCAGAAACTAGTGCAATCTACGAATAGGATAATAATAGGTGGAGATTTTCAATAAACAGGAGATATTCTAAACAAAGAAAGTTAATTTAAGAACGAGTGCAAACAACTTCCATTAAATTCCCGCGCACATGATTGTTAAACATTGCGGAGCAAATTGAATCACTAAATAATGTATGAATGTAAAACTATACTGTGCGTTTTCTATCTGTGAAAACTAAATAAAGCATAGTTATATTGTTAATAAAAAAAAAACTATACTTACTTGAATTACCCACTAAATATATGAATGTAAAACTATACCTACTTGAATTACCTTTCTCATTATTATTATTATTATGTATGTATGGTTTTATTTGTGGTGAAGCTCAAGGCCTCTTTACAATTTTTGTGGGTAGCACAGCATTACTAAGAGCCTCCTTTACTTTTCGAATTATTCAATTGCATTCATTTCTTTTTACTCTGGTAATGCCGCCACTGGTCGTTACTCATACAAGAAACAACTCATTTTTCCTCACGAGGTATGAGTGGACCCCGAACGTCCAGAGCAGAAAAATTCCTGCCCCGCTGGTGATCGAACCCAGGTCACCGTGCGTACAATGCTTAGCACGCTAACTCACTCTGCCACGGTGACTACTCATTATTATTATTATATTATGCTTTTTTAGGTAAGACAAATATAGGTATATGAAGTAAAATACAATGAATTTATAAAGAAAAAATAAATAGGTACATTGAAAAAAGAAACACGAACAAAAAAGAGAAATAAAGCCTATACCTTAAGGGGTGGGGTTATTGCCTGTGCCAATCTCTTTCACCCAACCTTTATAATCACATTTATCTTTAAAAATTGTACCTACTCTGTAATTATATCCACTTATTGTGTGACTTGTAAAAAAGTTTACTAGAAAAAATAAAGTTGAAATTAAAAAAAAAAAAAACTGATGTAAGTTTTTTTTTCTTCGAATTAGGCGCTTTGAGTTTGAAGGTAGCCACCAGGCGAGGTTGATGCTCAAAGCATTTTCAACCACCTAACTATCAGGCTTATTATTATTTGGTCACAAACTCTAATCAATGAAGAAAAATTCATGCACTGAGTGAGATTCGAACCAACGGATTCCTACGCTACCTGAATTAGTAGACTAGCGCGTTAACTACTTGACAAGGTACCAGAACACGGTATACTTTATGTACATATAGACACTGTATACAGAGTATACATAATGAAAAACCTATTAACTAAGCACATTATTATTATTATGAAACTTTTTTTTATAAGAACATAATATTAAGTATATACAAACAAACAGAATGGTAAAAATTAAAATACAAAATTGACAGTAAAAATATAAACAGGAAAAAATAAACAAAATATATACATATGTCCTATCTAAAGGGCGGGGTTATTGCATATGGCAATCTCTTCCACCCAACCCTTATAATGTTATGCACACATCATAATGTTATGTACCTACTTAGTTACATACTGATATTATGTAACGAGAATACATACTTCAATGAATGAGAGAAAACCGTAGTGCTCTTTCACAGATGAGCTGTCAAAGGTCTCAGAGATGGAGAGATAGACAGCTACATAGATAGTCAGCCCGATAGCTGATAGACGAACCGAAAAGCTTTCTATTGTAAAAGTCAGACATCAAAGACGTCTGATATCTATACTGTCTATTTCAGGCTTTTCATCCCGATGCGAAAACCAGACGAATCCGTGTTTAGGATTATGTGCTTTGTTCTGGATTTCCTTCGCCAGTTAAGGCTGGGCGAAGAAAGTGGTTTCAGAAAAGGGTTCGATAAAAAGAAAAGATTTAGGTCTATTTTTTTTACACCATCTCACTTTAACAGTATGTTATAAATATAATGTTATTGTATCAGCTTTTCATAAAAGCATACATCTGTCATGTACTAGGTAAATACGTAAATAAACAAACAAATTTACATTTAATTAAAAAATAAGAACAATAAATTTTTGTATTTAATTTAATAATATCACCTTATTCATACTGCCCAATTAGGACTATTAAGTGCCATTGTTCCAGCAGTAAGCCCAAAACGTATTATTATGTGGTAAAAAATCCTAAATGGGAGGATAACTTGTCATGTCCTTGCTGGGTTTCGAACCCGCGACCTCTGGATTCACAAGCCGCTTCTACCACTGAGCTAGTTAAAGGTGAAACAGGATTAGTCAATATTGTTTCATAATTCAGACCTACGTGTTATGAAAGGCAAACATTTTCTGAAAGAAAACGAAAATATTTTAGTAGATGAAAAAAAAATCGACTCTTCTTCTTCTTTCACTTTGCCTTTTCCCAAACCTACTTGGGGTCGGCATTATTGAAACTCATGGTTGAGGTTGGTGGGTTGTGGCACATTTTTACAGCTGGATGCCCTTTCTAATGCCTACGATTCTATTTGATTCAACCTCCTGCTTTGGTCCAGGGTTTTACCCTCCATTTTCTGGGAATTGTCCCAGTTGCCCACATCAACCTTACCCAATACCCAGTCTGGAACCTCACCGAGGTAGAGTCTAAAATACCAGCCTCCTGCTGGAAAACACAACACAAGAAGGGCCTATGTTTAAAAAATAAATAATAAAATCTCATATTTCTGAATTTTTTGCTTCTTCCTACTTTAAATGGCTCTCCTGAAAAGTTCACGAAAATAACATAGGCCGTTATTCCAGACAACCATTCAACCGTCTCACTTACCTCTAAATCCAAGTCCTCGGCCGAGTCACTGAACGCCGCGTTCACATTGAACACTTCCGAGTCGTCCGTCTCAGACGCCACCGCTGCGTTTTTCACCACAGTGGCTGCCGTTGTCGGTGTGGACGCGGCTTTCCCCACCACACTCGTCTTGGGCGACTTGCTCTTCCGGGAGAGTCTGGACGCGACGCCTTGCTTCATCTGGTTATAGTAGCCCATGATCTCGGGCTCACGGAACGACAGCTTCTTCCTGGGTCGCTCGACGGCCAGAGACGTCATGTCGCCGTGCTCGCCAGGCGTCGGAGAGTCTAGGAACGTCACATTCTCGTCCGACGGACTCTGGTCCGGCGTGGACTTCAGCGGTTTCGTCTTCTTCCTCAAATTCAAGTTCAGACTGAGATTATCTCTTCGCGGCGGCGGTTGTGCCGGCTCCGACGCACCCAAATAGCGGTTGAGATCTTTCCTCGCGGGCGGCGGACCGCCTCTTGACGCCGCCGCCGCTCGCGAACCACTCGGTGGAAGATCTTTCGGTAAGTTGACGACACCCGACGAGGTGTTCGGTTTCAGCATTCCCCCGCTACTAAGCCGCGAGTTAGTAGCCGAGGGATGTTTGAAGTCTTTCTGAGATTTTAATAGTCACATTTTGTTGACCGCGAGGTTGGACTTTAGTGGACGAACGCACTGAGAGGGTTAAATACTGGCACGAGACACGTGGGCACTAGCACAGCCATGATGGAACTTTGACTTTTAGAATATTAATATTAATTTAGAGCTCGCGGAAAATACGTTTGGCAAAAAAAGAAACTCAATCAATTACTGTCTATTTTTTATTGCTTTAATTAAGTTTTTATTAAGTCTCATCTATGAAAATTTAAAAATAACTTCATGGTTATTGACATAATTAAGTGTTTCTCTTTACAAAGACTCCACGTTCACGTTAGATTTTTTCCCTAATAAATTATAATGAAAAATATTCATCTCAGCAACGCGGATCTATGCTCACACAAAGCTAATCACCCACTGAGGCTATTCTTCATCCATTCACACTCGCTTGGACTCATTTTCTCTTTATAACTCTTGAAAAAAAAGAAAATACTGAATATCGTAGAGCAAAAATATTGACTCTCGATATAATAATTATGGTTTCCAGGTGTACTCTGTCTCTTTCTCTTGTCCCATGTCCCTTGCTCTTGTCCCATGTCCCTTGCTCTTATCCCATGTCCCTTGCTCTTCTCCCATGTCCCTTGCTCTTGTCCCATGTCCCTTGCTCTTGTCCCATGTCCCTTGCTGTTATCCCATGTCCCTTACTCTTGTCCCATTGAAAAAAAAAAAAATGAATATCGTAGAGCAAAAATATTGCCTCTCAAAATAATTATGTTTTCCAGGTGTACTCTGTCCCTTGCTCTTGTCCCATGTCCCTTGCTGTTATCCCATGTCCCTTACTCTTGTCCCATTGAAAAAAAAAAAAAAAAAAATGAATATCGTAGAGCAAAAATATTGCCTCTCAAAATAATTATGTTTTCCAGGTGTACTCTGTCCCTTGCTCTTGTACCATTGAAAAAAAAATAGAAAAAATATGAATATTATCGTAGAGAAAAAATATTTACTCTCAATATAATTATGGTTTCCAGGTGTACTCTGTCCCATGTCCCTTGCTCTTGTACCATGTCCCTTGCTCTTGTCCCATGCGTCCCTTTCTTTGGCTTCGAAGATAATAAATTTCACGTAAAGGTATCGAGCATAAATTTCGTACGCTACATCCGCAAAGCCTTATCTACATCGGCCCAAGAAATAAGGAAATGACCTTTTTTCACTATTTTATACTCTGTGCGATAAACACGTCCCCATAATCAGAAGCGGGATATTTCAGGGGGGGAAATTTTTTCCAAGGGTGCTACCAAAGTTGTTACACCTTTCTGTATGAAGAGAATAATATACATAATATGATGAGGTTGGTAGTTTGAATATTCATTTTATCCATAATATATATGATATTATACGTAGTACGTAGCTTGTATAGTGATCGAACTCAGTAGCTTGATCCAAAAGGCGGCGCACTTGTAACCTAGAGGTCGGTGGTTCGAGTCCCGGTTTCAGTGTAGATTTAGTAAATCGAGTTTGAGTAGTTGTGATATCTCGAAACTGGTTAACATGATAAATTTTAAAAACTTTTTTAAACTCTGCATTTGAAGCAAAAAAAAAAAAAAAAACAAAAAAAAAATTGATAATAATAGCGAATAAGAATATAACAGACATAATTAGCACAGGACGCCTCCATGACGGGATTTCGAAGGCAAAGGATGGAGCAGAGTGAAACAG
This sequence comes from Bactericera cockerelli, assembly GCA_024516035.1. Lineage (NCBI taxonomy): Eukaryota > Metazoa > Arthropoda > Insecta > Hemiptera > Triozidae > Bactericera > Bactericera cockerelli. The sequence continues at coordinate 307,789 of CM044959.1, forward strand.
ACAAAGTGCAAAAGTTCGAGAAATGAAAATTATGAATTCTTTGAATTCCTCTAACGCCATTTTGACGGCTTGGGGGAGACGATTGTTGACACAGAACTGCGAATTTGATATACTGGGTGAAACAAATTGTTTTATTATTATTAAAAATAAAAATAATTCAAGTATGATTTTTTATCTGTCGTGAAGCGCGAGGACTCTTCACATGGGCAATTGGGCATATTGCCTGCATTCGCAGGAAACTCAAAAACCGGCTACCCACATTGATCTCACCCAGCCTGGGTTGGGCCGGAATGCCAGCATCACGAAGTCTTCACCTCGCTGGATGTTGCTTAAAGTACTCAGTGAACTATGTATGAACAACGTGAACGAGTCGTTCTGTATTTAAAGACAAAGTCACACATGGCTATCTTTCAACCCAGAATTGAGTCTCGTATTTTATTCACCTAGATCAGTATGATAAAGGTTGGATGAGTAGTCACTGTGGCAGAGCGAGTTAGCGCGCTAGGCATTGCACACATGGTGACCTGGGTTCGATTCCCAGCGGGGGAGGATTTTTTCTGCTCTGTACTTGGATGTTCGGGGTCCACTCATACCTCGTGAGGAAAAATGAGTAGCTGCTTTAATGTGAAGCAGCGATCAGTGGCAGAATCTTAGGCAAAAAGATAAAAAAAACAAGATATTGTAAATTAAAGTGGTAAAGTCCTTTGATTCTGCGCTACCCACTAAAATTGTGACATAATAACACAAAGAAAAAGCATTAAAATAAAGGTTGGATGGAATAGATTGCCACTGGCTATAACCCCGCCCTTTAGGTAGGACATTAGCTTTATTCTCCTTTTTGTTCTTGTTTCCTTGTCAATTTATTTTCTTTGTAATTTTATTGTAGTGTACTGTATGTATTTTACTTTGTCTTACCTAATAATAATATTATGATAATTGCGTCATTCTTTTTAATGTTCCTTTATGGTATCTAATTCTAATATTTTGGGATGCAAAAGTTTCAATGAATCACCCTGTATACAACTGCAATTTAAAAAACTTTATTATTATATTAATTGATTTCTGATTTATTATCAATTTGTATCTTTTAATTGCGACCTAATTTATTGGCGTATAATCTTAAATATGCAACTCATATTATTCTTATCCTTACGATGGAGGTAACCGCGATTAATTCTTTTCTCACCTAACCCTGAGTCTATTATTATGTTCATCAAACAATTATCGGAATATTCATAACTACAACAACGTCTCCTAATATCCTTTTGAGAGACTAGCGAGTTACATGCTACAATATTCATTGTTTAACCTTACACAATCTCCTATGATTTATCTATTTCATATTCACACCAAGCTCTGAATCTTAATTGCAGAATTCTTGACTACATAGTATTTTCAATCTCCAAAGTCTGCTGATATTCTTTTCAATCTGCAGAATTCTTGCTAATAATTATTTTAATCTCACAAGTCTCGCTGATTATTCTTTTCAATCTACACAAGTCTCGCTGATTATTCTTTTCAATCTACACAAGTCTCGCTGATTATTCTTTTCAATCTGCAGAATTCTTGCTATATTATTTTCAATCTACACAAGTCTCGCTGATTATTCTTTTCAATCTGCAGAATCTGCTAATAATTATTTTAATCTACACAAGTCTCGCTGATTATTCTTTTCAATCTACACAAGTCTCGCTGATTATTCTTTTCAATCTACACAAGTCTCGCTGATTATTCTTTTCAATCTACACAAGTCTCGCTGATTATTCTTTTCAATCTACACAAGTCTCGCTGATTATTCTTTTCAATCTGCAGAATTCTTGCTAATAATTATTTTAATCTACACAAGTCTCGCTGATTATTCTTTTCAATCTACACAAGTCTCGCTGATTATTCTTTTCAATCTGCAGAATTCTTGCTAATAATTATTTTAATCTACACAAGTCTCGCTGATTATTCTTTTCAATCTACACAAGTCTCGCTGATTATTCTTTTCAATCTGCAGAATTCTTGCTAATAATTATTTTAATCTACACAAGTCTCGCTGATTATTCTTTTCAATCTACACAAGTCTCGCTGATTATTCTTTTCAATCTACACAAGTCTCGCTGATTATTCTTTTCAATCTACACAAGTCTCGCTGATTATTCTTTTCAATCTACACAAGTCTCGCTGATTATTCTTTTCAATCTGCAGAATTCTTGCTAATAATTATTTTAATCTACACAAGTCTCGCTGATTATTCTTTTCAATCTACACAAGTCTCGCTGATTATTCTTTTCAATCTACACAAGTCTTGCTGATTATTCTTTTCAATCTACAAAATTCTTGCTGATTATTATTTTCAATCGACACAAGTCTTGCTGATTATACATCATTTTACTTTGTAATTGCCCTTATTTTTGGGGCGTTAAGTAATCTTAAAAAAAAAAAAATATATTATTTTCAATCTACACAAGTCTCGCTGATTATTCTTTTCAATCTACACAAGTCTCGCTGATTATTCTTTTCAATCTACACAAGTCTCGCTGATTATTCTTTTCAATCTACACAAGTCTCGCTGATTATTCTTTTCAATCTGCAGAATTCTTGCTAATAATTATTTTAATCTACACAAGTCTCGCTGATTATTCTTTTCAATCTACACAAGTCTCGCTGATTATTCTTTTCAATCTGCAGAATTCTTGCTAATAATTATTTTAATCTACACAAGTCTCGCTGATTATTCTTTTCAATCTGCAGAATTCTTGCTAATAATTATTTTAATCTACACAAGTCTCGCTGATTATTCTTTTCAATCTACACAAGTCTCGCTGATTATTCTTTTCAATCTACACAAGTCTCGCTGATTATTCTTTTCAATCTACACAAGTCTCGCTGATTATTCTTTTCAATCTACACAAGTCTCGCTGATTATTCTTTTCAATCTGCAGAATTCTTGCTAATAATTATTTTAATCTACACAAGTCTCGCTGATTATTCTTTTCAATCTACACAAGTCTCGCTGATTATTCTTTTCAATCTACACAAGTCTCGCTGATTATTCTTTTCAATCTACACAAGTCTCGCTGATTATTCTTTTCAATCTACACAAGTCTCGCTGATTATTCTTTTCAATCTGCAGAATTCTTGCTAATAATTATTTTAATCTACACAAGTCTCGCTGATTATTCTTTTCAATCTACACAAGTCTCGCTGATTATTCTTTTCAATCTGCAGAATTCTTGCTAATAATTATTTTAATCTACACAAGTCTCGCTGATTATTCTTTTCAATCTACACAAGTCTCGCTGATTATTCTTTTCAATCTGCAGAATTCTTGCTAATAATTATTTTAATCTACACAAGTCTCGCTGATTATTCTTTTCAATCTACACAAGTCTCGCTGATTATTCTTTTCAATCTACACAAGTCTCGCTGATTATTCTTTTCAATCTACACAAGTCTCGCTGATTATTCTTTTCAATCTACACAAGTCTCGCTGATTATTCTTTTCAATCTGCAGAATTCTTGCTAATAATTATTTTAATCTACACAAGTCTCGCTGATTATTCTTTTCAATCTACACAAGTCTCGCTGATTATTCTTTTCAATCTACACAAGTCTTGCTGATTATTCTTTTCAATCTACAAAATTCTTGCTGATTATTATTTTCAATCGACACAAGTCTTGCTGATTATACATCATTTTACTTTGTAATTGCCCTTATTTTTGGGGCGTTAAGTAATCTTAAAAAAAAAAAAATATATTATTTTCAATCTACACAAGTCTCGCTGATTATTCTTTTCAATCTACACAAGTCTCGCTGATTATTCTTTTCAATCTACACAAGTCTCGCTGATTATTCTTTTCAATCTACACAAGTCTCGCTGATTATTCTTTTCAATCTACACAAGTCTCGCTGATTATTCTTTTCAATCTGCAGAATTCTTGCTAATAATTATTTTAATCTACACAAGTCTCGCTGATTATTCTTTTCAATCTACACAAGTCTCGCTGATTATTCTTTTCAATCTACACAAGTCTCGCTGATTATTCTTTTCAATCTACACAAGTCTCGCTGATTATTCTTTTCAATCTGCAGAATTCTTGCTAATAATTATTTTAATCTACACAAGTCTCGCTGATTATTCTTTTCAATCTACACAAGTCTCGCCGATTATTCTTTTCAATCTGCAGAATTCTTGCTAATAATTATTTTAATCTACACAAGTCTCGCTGATTATTCTTTTCAATCTACACAAGTCTCGCTGATTATTCTTTTCAATCTGCAGAATTCTTGCTAATAATTATTTTAATCTACACAAGTCTCGCTGATTATTCTTTTCAATCTACACAAGTCTCGCTGATTATTCTTTTCAATCTACACAAGTCTCGCTGATTATTCTTTTCAATCTACACAAGTCTCGCTGATTATTCTTTTCAATCTACACAAGTCTCGCTGATTATTCTTTTCAATCTGCAGAATTCTTGCTAATAATTATTTTAATCTACACAAGTCTCGCTGATTATTCTTTTCAATCTACACAAGTCTCGCTGATTATTCTTTTCAATCTGCAGAATTCTTGCTAATAATTATTTTAATCTACACAAGTCTCGCTGATTATTCTTTTCAATCTACACAAGTCTCGCTGATTATTCTTTTCAATCTACACAAGTCTCGCTGATTATTCTTTTCAATCTGCAGAATTCTTGCTAATAATTATTTTAATCTACACAAGTCTCGCTGATTATTCTTTTCAATCTACACAAGTCTCGCTGATTATTCTTTTCAATCTGCAGAATTCTTGCTAATAATTATTTTAATCTACACAAGTCTCGCTGATTATTCTTTTCAATCTACACAAGTCTCGCTGATTATTCTTTTCAATCTGCAGAATTCTTGCTAATAATTATTTTAATCTACACAAGTCTCGCTGATTATTCTTTTCAATCTACACAAGTCTCGCTGATTATTCTTTTCAATCTACACAAGTCTCGCTGATTATTCTTTTCAATCTACACAAGTCTCGCTGATTATTCTTTTCAATCTGCAGAATTCTTGCTAATAATTATTTTAATCTACACAAGTCTCGCTGATTATTCTTTTCAATCTACACAAGTCTCGCTGATTATTCTTTTCAATCTACACAAGTCTTGCTGATTATTCTTTTCAATCTACAAAATTCTTGCTGATTATTATTTTCAATCGACACAAGTCTTGCTGATTATACATCATTTTACTTTGTAATTGCCCTTATTTTTGGGGCGTTAAGTAATCTTAAAAAAAAAAAATATATTCTTTTCAATCTGCACAAGGTCTGCTGATTATTCTTTTCAATCTGCAAAAGTCTTGCTGATTATTCTTTTCAATCTGCACAAGTCTGGCTGATTGAATTAAACGGGCTGCTGAGCGAGTTTTAAATTTCCTATTCAGGAGCTGATGGAAGTTTCTTTTTTAAAGCTTTTGTAACAGGCTAAAAGGAAACTTTGAAAATTTCTGTAACAAAAATAGGAAATGCTTTTTCACCCCGGACTTGGCTGAGAAAACAAGATGAGATGAAAAATCTGCTGAGGTGGCAATATGCATATAATTTTACATAATTTTATTATGTATGTACTATTATGTGTTTATTTATTTACAATTTATTGTTTATACGAAACAATCAACCAAATAATACAACATGAAAAACTTAAAATTTATTTATTTACATTTTTATTTGTAGTATTACCCAATATTCTCTACGTTTTAACTGTGATATATTACTTGTCTTTTTAAATTTTCTTATTTTGTTTTCTTATTTGTATTAATTTTATATTGTTCTATGTAATCAATGTGCATTGGGCTTGACCCGTCAATAAAGAATAAATTAAAAAAAATTGAACCAAATTATTTTCATGTTTACACTTGTTTTGTAATCTGGGGCGAAGTTAATGCCTTAGGTATTCTCTGCCACGAAACCCCGAGGATTTATACCTTTGCTAGGGGATTATAAACGCTTGGCCAAGTCATTTTCCATACTTGATACTCGAACCAGTGACCTCCAGGTTACAAGTCCGCCACCTTATCGATCAAACTACTGAGGTCGATTAGAATGTAATAACGGGTGTAATTATGTACATATAACCGTGCACTGGTAGTCAAGTGGTTAACGCGCTAGTTTGGTGACCCAGGTATCGTAGAGATCCGTCCGTTCGAATCCCAACCAGTGCATGAATTTTTCCTTATTAATTTGAGTTTGTGACCACATAATAATAAGACTCTGAGGGTTAGGTGGTAGAAACTGCTTTGAGAATTAACCTAGCCTGGTGGTTGCCTTCCACTAAAGATTGTTATTATATATGTTTACGTGTATAATATAACCGCACCCAGCCCTACCGAGGCTGGGTGCGGTTAATGTGGGTAGCTGGTACGATCGACAGCAAATTGAGGGTAAAACCCCCGTCCTAATCAGGACGGTAGATCAAATAGAATCGTTGGCGTTAGGATATCCAGCCGTAAAACAGTGCCACAACCCACAACCTCGACTATGAGGTTGAGCATTGCCGACCCCAAGTAGGATTCGTAAAAGCAAATTGAAAGGAGAAGATGTATACATATTATAATATATTATAGGTACAATATAATGTACTTCTACAACTATTCTCGTACATAATTTATCTCTTCTTAAAAGTTCATCAAAAAGTTCTGATTACACTGGGTAAAACAAAAAGCAAACATGAAGATTACTAAAAAAAAATCCAGAGTTCCTGTATGAGAAACAAAGAAACTAGAAAAAGTTCTAGGGGATATAATTACACATAAACAAGTCATACTCTTACATAAAGTAAACTTTAAAATGCATACATGCAAGATTGGATACAGTCCCGTATAAGGGTCTCAGGGTGTGACGACCCCTTTCCCCCCAAAAAACTTCATAATTTGGGCCTATCTTATAATTATTATGTAAGTAATTTATAACTGTAGACAATTTTTTTGCTTATGGGTTATAAGTATTAGAGACTTTCATCATTTTCATAGGGTGGCGTCATCGTGAACGATGGTAGCCAGACAGTGAAGGAATGACTCAGCAATTCTACCACTATCTTTACAAGGAGCCTAATAATTGACAAGGGCCCCCAGAAAAAAGCCAATGCTGGTCTACTCCCTGTATATAGTCCCCCAGCCAGACGGCTGGTCTACTCCCTTTTTATAAAGAGATAATCTAAATATTATATTTCTGTATACACAGAAGAGATGTCATATTTTAATTACATACTCGAACCCAAACTCTTTCATATTTCCGAAGATTTGTACTCGAACCATCGACCTCCAGGTTACAAGTCCGTCGCACCGCCTCACCGATACTACAACTGACGTTGTTATTGAAGGAGATAATACTGAGATGAGTGCACTTGAGTTACTGCCAGAGGCATGGCCCTATATTTATTTTTCCTAACCCTATAACTCTATTATTTTTCCTAACCCTAATACGAGTATAACTCCATTATTTTTCCTAACCCTAATATAACTCCATTATTTTTCCTAACTCTATAATTTTATTATTTTTCCTAACCCTATAACTCTATTATTTTTCCTAACCCTATAACTCTATTATTTTTCCTAACCCTATAACTCTATTATTTTTCCTAACCTTACAACTCTATTATTTTTCCTAACTCTATAACTCTATTATTTTTCCTAACCCCACAACTCTTCATTTTTTCTGTTTATTTATTCTTCTTACCCCCACAACTCTTTTATTTATTTTTCCTAGTCCTATATTTTTTCCTAACTCTATAACTCTGTATCATTTCTCCTATACCCTATAAATCGTTATTTATTTTTCCTAACACTATAACTCTTCATTTATTTTTCCTAACCCTCTAACTTTTTATTTATTTTTCCTTACCGCATAAGTCTTTTTTTCCTAACCCTATAACACTTTATTATTTTTCATAACCCTTATAACACAATAAGGCATTGCCGTACATCATTTCGGCCATTCCGAGTGAGATAATTATCTAGACGATACTTTTGTGTTATCCGTTTGTCTTTCAAACCATTTTCCTTTTTTTACTTTCCTTATCCTATTATAGGGAAAGTATTTTTAATAAGGAAAACAAGGTACCATCTGTTTTCGTGACAGTCTTGAGGTTAAAATAATTAGATCCACCGTCGATGACATCTACCCGTTTCGCAAAAAATTCTAATTAAGCTTGAAACGCTCAGATAAAGCGAATCTCCTCAGCTGAGAAAAGAGAGTCTCTTCAGAACACCGGAGCTAAAGAGACAGAGGTACTTTTTCTAATTAAAATTTTCGAGTCCTTTCTTTAATTCGCTCTCACTCTAGATTTTCTTCTCTCTTTTTTACCTTGTTTATTCCTTCCTCTCTTCCTTCTCTCCTCCTCTTTCCTCCTCCTCCTCTTCCTTCCTCCTCCTCCTCATTCTCTTTTCTTCATACTCCTCTTCCCTTCTCTTCTCCTCCTCCTCTTTCCTTTCCTTCTCCTTCTCCTCCTATTCCCTTCCTCTTTCCTCCTCCACGTCCTCCTCTTCCCTTTCCTCCTTCTTCTCTTACCTTTTCTCCATTTCCTCCTCCTCTTCCCTTTCCTCCCCATCCTCCTTCTCTTCCCTTATCTCTTCCTCCTCCTCTTGCCTTTCCTCCTCCTTCTTTTCCCTTTCCACTTCGTCCTTCTCTGCCCTTCCCTCCTTCTCCTAATCGTCTCTTTCCTCCTCTTCTATTTCTTTCCTTCTCTGCTCCTCCTCTTCCCTTTCAATTTCCTTAATCGAAAAGTTTTCCATCTGACTCTCCTTATTCTTTAATTTTGTATACTGGTATTTAATCTTGAAACTTGTTTTGAGAGTAAATGATATATGTACGAAAAATTGCTGTTCCAAAAAGTACATAAGTAGCGAAAAACAAGTACCAGGGTATTTTACTTCCGAGAAATTTCTAATATTAGAAATTGGAAGTACTTATTGTGTTCGTTTTTGTAAAAATAACAATATTCTTTGCTCCGATTTCGATTTTTTTCCTATTACTGGACGTTTCATAACCTCTTGAGCAATTTAATAACCTCCAGAGCAAAATTTCCAAATTTGGAAAAAAATGTGCAAAAACAAGGTCTACGACTTGCCGATACAGTATTATTATTTTGAAGAAAAAACCGTATTTTACCATAAAAAACGAATTTGAATAAAATCGGTTCAGCAATTTTGTAGATACAAGTGATTTAGTGTAAAATCTCAAATGTGAACCAATCACAAAGAAGTATTGAGTCCATAATTGGCAGTGTTTTTTTTCAGTTGTCTCGCTTATACTTAGATACCTATTATATTATTTTCTTTCACATTAAAAGCATAAAGTATTGTTAAAATATACTATTGTCTAAATATCATGAGTTAGCAGTATTTTAAAAATGACGTATTTGAAAATTTCAAACAAGAAGGTTATATCTTACAAAGTAGAGTCCATGTGCTATTTACTCTCGCTCAAAAGAATTTCACAAAAAAAACGTGAGAACAAAAGAGCCACAAAATCTTTTTTTCCAAAAAAACAAAATTCACTCCTCGAAAACTTTTTCACTCAAAATGTGTATCTTACAAAAACACTTCTTTAAAGAGAAAATAATAACGGCAAAAAATCCTTTGTTAAATTCAAAAGCGGGTAAAAGCTACGAACGAAAACTGAACAGTTTCAAATTTTCAAAACAGAAAAAAAAAGATTCAGACGTAAATTAAAAAAAGTTCACTTTGAGAAAAAGTATATTAAATATATAAAAATATATAAATTAGATAATTTAGATAAAATACAAGTTATACAAGCAGTGCTGTGTATGATAATATTTTTGTACAAAAAATATAATAATGAATAGCCCCCGGAGTCTGCGACAATATTTCAGAAAAAGGGGGCATCACTGAGACTCAAAATAGATTTTTTTTTTCTCACTCGGGAAGAAAGAGAGACTTCTTCCCATAGGTACATAAATATTATGATACTTGGTAATGAGAATAAAAATAATCACAATGGAGTCTCGAATTATTAAAAAAAAAAACCACCAAGTGTCTGTTTGTTGGAGGTGAATATATTTCAGAGAAGTAGCCAAACGATGAGCGGGTATAGGGGGCTGCGAAAATACTCTATTATTTTATTCTATATTTTAATTTAAACATAATGAATCTTTTTATATGAATATCAAAAAATGCTCATCTTATGAAGCAATCTAAAAATGGCTTATGGTCCTCTGTACAAAAAAAAAAAAAAAAAAATAATATGAAAATATAATTATCGATGAATAATTGGAGTTCGTAGTAAATTAATTAATAATGAATAATTAATAATATAAAAAATCCATTACTTTCCAATTAAAGGATTAATGGAATTGTTGAAAAAAAAAAAAAAAAAAAAATAAAAATGCAAAAAATAGGTAGGTCAAAAAGTAAGCGACTATTTTTCGACAAAAATCTTTTTGGTTTAACACCGCGGCGCGGACTCGTTTTTTTTTTTTTTTTTTTTTTTTTTTTTTTTTTTTAAAGTAATTTTTCCCCGTTACTGCTTTCGCATTACTTCGGGACACTTTACCTTAACATCATTGCCATTCGGAAGCTAAAAATCTCGGTCAGAATTTTCACTTCGATCGGGATTCGAACCCGCAGCAACCTGTGGGTCAGTATCGATGCTCTTAAGAACTGAGTCATGGACTCGTAACCTACAGGTCGGTGTTTCGAGTCCCTAGTAGAGAATAATAATGTAGTTTGAATATTTGGGATTTCACAGATACGATTTCTTGCTCAAAAACCAAACAGCGGTTAAGCTTGGTTGAGCGCTCGTTGCGGGAGAGAAAAATACACATATGATATTTTTTAATTTACATAATAATAATAATGTCGCCTTTATTTTATACTGCCCGATAAGGACTATTAAAGTCCATTATTCCAGCAGTAAGCCCAAGACATATTATTATGTGGTATAAATCCCAAATGGGACGATAACTTGTCATGTCCCGGCTGGTTTCGAACCCACGACCTCTGGAACTTCTGAATTCACAGAGTGCCGCCTTTCCCACTGAGCTACCGGACAGACTGGCTATTTAGTTAGTTGGTACATAGAATTTAAGATTAAAGTACAAAATAGCTAATTTTACCTGAACAAATCATTTTGCGGGATACAAACTAAAAAATCCTCGCATTTGACATTACAAGTCTCACCCTAATAACCACTTGATTATAACAATTACGCTTAAGTGCATAGTATTATTGCTGTTTATGCATTAAGTCTCACCCTAATAACAACTTGATTATCATTAATACACTTAAATGCAATAGTATTATTGTGTGTTTATGCATTAAAGTCTCATCACTAATAACACTTGATTAGTCAATTAATACACTTAAATGCAATAGTATTATTGCGTGTTTACCTATGCATCTAAAAAAAAAAAAAAAAAAAAAAAAAAAAAAAACGTCAATGGTGTGATGTGCCAGAAATAATATTATCGGGAAATTGACACATCATTTTGTCTGTGGGGGGCTCCAAGAATTAAACCCACCCTTTGTGCAACAGAGGGTCAGGCGATCAGTTTGCAACATAATTTTAAAAACACTCTTGTAAAAACTGACCTCGACAGTCAAGGCGGCTGGCTTTGAACCTGAAGGTCGATGGTTCGATGACAAGCATTTTAAGCAAAATTATCAAGTAATTTGATTATCAAAATACACTTAAACGCAATAGATTACTGCAATGGTGATGTAGGATGACTTTTTTGGCGGGCCGGAAATGTCAGCCTCACGAATTCGGAGGGAACAAAATTTTCTGTTCGAAAAGTCTGCCCCGACCGGGAATCGAACTCAGGATCTCGGGACGACGGGCGGTAGTCACAACCGTCACGCCACGAAGGGTTTCCGTCCCCTCTCGCACTCTTTCTCTCCCGCCCCCCTCTTGCTCCTCCTCTGTTATCATCACACGGAATCCCCCCCCCCCCTGTATTCTGGTAGAAACTACTTTGGATATTAATAGACGACCATCCATCTTCTTCAGAATAGACAAAGCACATCCATAATACCTTATGGGTACACAGAAGTTACAGGGTGGGTAACGTTTTTTACTTTCCTTATCTTATAATAAGGAAAGTATTGTATTCGTCGAAAATTTGACCTACCTACCCAGTTTTTCACATTTCTGGACGAATCATAGCCTCAAGATACCAAAAAAGTTGTTTTCAGCCATTGGTCCGTGCGTCTGTCTGTCTGTCCGTCTGTAAACAGGATATCTCGAGAACGGTAAGAGCTAGAGACTTGATATTTGGTATGCAAATTAATTTTATACACCAGACAAACCACGAAACTTTTGGTTGAAATCTTCCACACTTGATACTCGAACCAGCGACATCTAGGTTACGAGTCCGCCACCTTATCGATCAAACTACTTGAGGTCCGATTAGAATGTAATAACGGATGTAATTATGTACATATACAGGGTGGCGCATTGCGCATGACCACATTTGAAATTGTTGCCACGCGTTTAATATTTGAGTTATGATATTGATATAAAAAGTATTTTGTAGAAAAAATGTGGAAGTTTATTTTACATGAGTCAATTTTTCACGTCCAACATCTCCGCGTCAAATTTTTCCCGGTCGTGTGATTTCCCGGAATGGTGACGCACTGTGGCCGCCACGCTCACCCGAACTTACTCCTTGTGATTTTTTATGGGGATATCTAAAGGCCAAAGTTTATGTCGACAAACCTCGTACCCTTACTCACCTGAAGGACTCTATCCGCCGTGAAATCGCTTGGATTCCTGAGGAGATGTTGGTGAACGTGATGCTCTAGCAAGCGTCTCGAAGAATGTGTAACTCGGCAAGGACGTCTTTTGTCGGGCATCATCTTTCATACGTGAAAAAGTGACTCATGTAAAATAAACTTCCACATTTTTTCTACAAATTACCTATTATTTCAATATCTCAACTCAATTATTAATCGCATGGTAACAATTTCAAATGTGGTCATGCGCACTGCGCCACCCTGTATATAACCATGAACTGGTAGTCAAGTGATTAACGCGCCAGTCTGGTAATCCAGGTAGCGTAGGGATCCGTTGGTTCGAATCCCACACCCCAGATGTGCAATTGAAATATTTTCTCCATTAATTTTGATTGTTATTGTGACCACAATAAAATTAGCAAATTTAATTAAACTTATAGAAAATATAAAATAAAAACACCCAACGCACAAAATAAATTATAGTGCAACAAAATGTTTTCATAGCTTACGCCACTGCTTGGCCTAGGTGACTCTAGTGAAGAAACCTAGTAGGTACTTAAATAGAAAATATATTTTAGCATTTAGTCGTACGATCATAAAATTGTCGTAGATTCTACACTGTTTTATCTATTACGAATATAGTGATATTATGTATATAAAGGGTAGGTTTAGCTACTATTAATAGTCTAAATAAAGATTTACAAGAGCTTTTACAAGAATGTCTGTGCCCTGCTAGAGAATGTTAGCAATTGAGGGCATATTTTATATTTTTATACGAACAAAATATCTTTTGTTCACATTACAATAATACAAAAAGAAGAGGATTTCTTGGAAGCTGGCACTTACTGCAAAACCTCTTCGCAGAAATATGCTTTCCCTCATTCCAAACCATATTTATGAGATTGTATTCTTTGTACACTAATTATTATTTATATTGCTATCTTTTATCTTTCTTTTGTGCATGGAAAAAGTTCATACAAAATGCAAAAAAAATGGAGGCATTATAAAATTTATTCTGTATGATTTAATCATGTAAAGTGCTTTAAAAGTTCTTGGTCAAATGGTCAAGTGTTCTCTTCAAGTGTAGTTTCCTACCGGTTTAGTGGCTTATAAAGAAAAGTCCAAGTCCTCATGATGGCTGATCGCACATAGAATTATGTGGTTCAGGACGAGCCGACTTTGAAATAAAGTTGGCTGGAGACCATCACTCACCCCTCCAGCTGTAGCCAAGCAGGCTACAACAACAACAACAACAACAGTAGTATGTGGTCACAAACGTGAATAATTGAGGAAATATTCATACACTTGATGGGATTTGAACAAACGGATCCCTAAGCTACCTGGATTACAATACAAGCGCGTTAACCACTTGACTACCAGTGCACTTCTAAAGAGAAAATCACTTGTCCACCCAAATACTTGTCCAAAACATAGTAGTCACCGTGGCAGAGTGAGTTAGCGCGCTAGGCATTGCACGCATGGTGACCTGGGTTCGATCGCTAGCGGGGCAGGAATTTTTCTGCTCTATACTTGGATGTTCGGGGTCCACTCATACCTCGTGAGGAAAAACGAGTAGTTACTTGTATGAGTAACGACCAGTGGCGGGCGTGGCGGCCTTACCAGAGTAAAAAGAAATTAACGTAAAAGAATTTGAAAGTGAATAAGGCTTTTATTCACTGCGCTACCCACTAAAATTGTGAAGAGGCCTTGTGCTTCACCACAAATAAAATCATACACATATATACTCTTTTTTTTTATAGGTAATTGTTTTTATTCATATTTGCATACTATGTCACCTCATCTACCACCTCTTAAGTACTCGAGTACTTTTCGGGAGAAAGGGTACATTTTTAAATATATAATTATGTTAAATCATTTCTTTATAATTCTATGTCTTTCATATTGATTTAAATTTCATTATTGTAATTTATCAAATATTTTTTCATTTCTTTCTTCATATTATTTTCATTCTCTTTCTTCATTTTATTTTCATTGGCCACCCTAAACTCTTGTACAAGCCTTCACGGCCCATTCACACTCATTGTTTTCAGTACACAAAATATTCATAACTCCGAGGAAATGCCATTCCGAAAATAGCTCAAGACTGTCTCTCTAAGTCGGGAGAAAATACTTCCCGAAATATTACGAGTTACCTGTGATGATATGAAGCCATTGTATTACAAGCGAGATTATCATTTGTGTTTAATTAGCGGTTTAACCCTGTAGGGCTCACTCGGCCATCAAGGCTCGAGTCCAAACACGACACTCTGTTTTCAAATGTTATTTTTACTAGCTAACTCTATCCAGGTAGCTCAGTGGTAAAGGCGGCACTCTGTGAATCCAGAGATTCCAGAAGTCGCGGGTTCGAAACCCAGCCGGGACGTGACAAGTTATCCTCCCATTTGGGATTTTTACCACATAATAATACGTCTTGGGCTTACTGCTGGAATAATGGGACTTAATAGTTCTAGTCGGGCAGTATAAGGCGATATTATTATACAGGGTGGTCCAGAAAGTTTGCACCAAAATGATAGGGGTAATAAAAGAGACCATTTCCAACAAAAATATTCCCGGACATTTTCCTTTATTTTTTGTCGTTTTCAAAATGGCGGCCAAAACGTGTGTTTCTCAAATATTCCGACTTTGGTTGGCTTTTGATTTTTTCATTTTTTTCTGTACCACTTAGAAAAAAACGGATTGCATTTTTGAATTGAAAATAAAATTTTCATTAAAAAAAGTTAAATTAACCCGTTCAATGTTTTAATGATCATGCTCATTTAGGCTGTCAACGTTATGAACGCACATATTTGAAAAACACACGTTTCGACCGCCATTTTGAAAACGACAAAAAAAAAGGAAAATGTCCGGGAATATTTTTGTTGGAAGTGGTCTCTTTTATTACCCCTATCATTTTGGTGCAAACTTTCTGGACCACCCTGTATTATCATTTTTATTAGCTGACACATCCGTGGCTCAGTGGTTAAGAGTGTTGGTTACTGACCCGGAGGTTGCGGGTTCGAATCCCGGCCGGAGCGGAAAATTCTGGTCGAGTTTTTCCGTTTCCGGAATAGCATGGATGTAAAGGTAAATTGCCAGAAGTAATGCGAAAGCGGTTCCGGGGCAGAGAGAGAGAAAGAGAGAGAGAAAGAGAGAGAGAAAGAGAAAGAGCAAGATAGAGAGAGAGAGAGAGAGAGAAGAGAGGAGAGAGAAGAGAAAGAGAAAGAGAGAGAGAGAGAGAGAGAGAGAGAGAGAGAGAAGAGAGAAGAGAAAGAAAAGAGAAAGAGAAAGAGAAAGAGGAGAAGAGGAAAGAGAGAGAGAGAAAGAGAGAGAAAGAGGAAGAGAGAGAGAGAGGAGGAGAGAGAGAGAGAGAGAGAGAGGGACAAAACCAGAAACAGATAGGTGAAAAGTTTTCTCTTATTTGAAATAAAGCGGAATCCCCGTGATATTATCACTCCATGGTGAACAAAACTTTCCTTGGTTTCCGATAAAACTCGACACCTCAGATAAAACTCTCCCCCCCACATAAATCTCCACCTCAGAGCTATTTGCTGCGTGGTTAGCACATCATATTGTTTTTTAGCACTACCCCGGTAGAAAGTTTCGTCCATAAATGAGTAGTGTGTTGAAAATGAAGTATTGTGATATCTATATATCATATATACAGTTATACAGGGTGGTTTAGTACCAGCTACCAGCGGAATATAAGATTGCCAGCATCACAAAGTCTTCACCTCGCTGGTCGTTGCTTAATTTTTAGTACCCACAAAAAAAATATTTTTTTTTAAAACACAACAGCTTTTTTGAACAAGAATTTTTTTGAACTGGAAATTTCAGATTCCATTTTTTTTTTCTCGGGACCACCCGGTATAATTTTATATTGTAATGTATTATGAAGTTTGATAATCTCGACAGATTTGCCTTTAAAATTTTAATGACAGATTACGAAACATTGTCACGTACTGCAGTATCGCTCTGCAGGGTGGCACGTACGAAATTTTAAAATAATATTTATATTTAGAAGTGCACAATATATAAAATTTATTATATGTACACATACAAACTTGTTTTTTATTTACGTCATGCAAAGCTTTTTTTGAGGACTATATTAAAAGGCAGGTATGTAACTTTTTTTCATAAAAATGATAAATGACATTGATATCAAATTGTAAATGATGGACATATTTATTTTGACGCAAACAATTTTAAACAAATTTGTTTAAAACCAAGTGGGAAGTGAGAGAGCTATAAACAAAAATAATGATGTACCGTAGAATAATATAGGTATGTATTTTTTTTATTTTTAACAATCATATTTGTGTTATCGTGGAAATATAGCTACTCAAATTCGCTTTACTAAATCTACGCTGAAACCGGGATTTGAACCACCGACCTCCAGGTTACAACTCCGCCGCCTTATTGTTCAAGCTACTGAGGTCAGTAATATAGAATTAATTTCTTCTAGTCCAGGGATAACGGAAATATTATGCCATTATTTCTTCTTCATAGTGACGTCAGTCTGTTGGTTGATTTAATAATTAAAGTTCTGATTTATTAAAATATTCCTACTAAAAACCGAACTCGGAATAACCTACTGAAAGTCCACTACATCAGTGGACGTCTATTCGGATCCGAGTCATATAATTTAGCTTAATTATGCATATTATAATTATATACCGACCTCAGTAGCTTGATTGATCAGGCGGCGGATTTTTAACCTGAAGGTCGGTAGTTCAAGTCCCGGTTTCAGAGTAAATTTAGGGCGAAATTAATAGACAACTTCAATAACTTAAGTCATTGTTTTCCCTATCTTACACAGTATGCAATCCGTGACTTAGCGCCACAGAGGTACCTATTACAAAAACGTCTATTAATTTCGCCTTTAGTCAAGAGAGTTTGAGTAGTTGTGATATCACGAAAGTGATTAACACAAATAAAATAAAAAAATTTAAACTTTATTATAGTTATATTATGTACATACCAACTTTTATTTTTATTAACACTGGTGATTCTATGCCATTGTATTGAATGTTCGATGTGAATCCAGTTTTTAAGAGCGCCTGTTTATTATTAACTAGACACTGTGCAATACCTGATCTGACATGAGAGGTTTCAATACTTCGTAGGTGTGGCCCTTAGTGTGGGATGACGACCGCCAAAAGAAACTAGCATACTCGTAAGTTCAGATAAAAATATTATGATAACTCTCATTGTTATATATATTTTAACCATTTACTTGTCATGTATTAAATAAATAAATAAAATACTCTTGTAACGAAATTTATTTCAATACAACTACAAATTTCTAATGTAATCTAAATAAATAAAATAAAAAGTAGAGCATAGCAATCTATAGTCATCGCGTCCGAGTGAGTTCGATCTCCAGTAGGACAGGAATTTACTTGAATATAAGATGTTCACTAATACCTCGTGAGGAATAATGAGTAGCTGCTGTGAGCAGATATCAAAGGCGCTGCTGTGAGTAATCGGCAAAAATATTTTTAACGAAATCGCCTGCTCTCTCTCTCTCTCTCTCTGCCTCTATCTCTCCTTCCCTTCTCTCTATTTCTCTCTGTCTGTCTGTCTGTCTCTCCCTCTCTTACTCACTATCTTCACTTCCATTTCTCTCTCTACCTCTCTCTCTCTCTATTTCTCCCTCTTTCTCTTTCGTTGTCTCTCTCTCACTCTCTATTTCTCTCTCTCTCTCTCTCTCTATCTCTCTCTCTATTTATTTATCGCTCTCTCTCTCTCTCTTTTTTCCTCACTCCACTTCCGTGTCTTCCTTTTATCTCAGCGCAGTGATACATCTTCTTCTATTTCCTGCCTCCGTCACTTCCTCTCCAAGATTTCCTTTCTCTTCCTTCTTTCTCTGCCTTCTTGTTTTTGCTATTTAATCTTTGCCATGTTTCTTCTAACCTCCACTTCTAACCTCCACTTCTTCTAACCTCCGCTTCCAACCTCAACCTCACTTTGCAATAAATAATGAAAGGAGGCAGTCTGAAGAGTACTCTTCTTCTTAACTTCCGCTCTTTGAAGGACGCCGAAGGGTATTTTACACAAAAATAGAACAAGTTTTGATTATTGCAAACTTGTAAGGGGTCAGGATAAATATAACATTCAAATTTGAAGCCTTGCAATGCTATTTCCCGGTCCAACCCTGAATAGGTTCACATATAACGACCGACGCCAAGTCCTCAGGATATTTTGTGACGTGAAGTTTCCCGATCGTTTCAATTTAACTTGGCTCAAGACTATAATAATAATAACACTCTTTAGTGGAAGGTAACTACCAGGCGAGGTTAATGCTGAAAGCATTTTCTACCACCTAACCCTCAGAGTCTTATTATTATGTATATTTGTTTCCAAAATAATCCATTGCATAAAAATGGATAATCTAATTAATTATTTATCTAATTAACTAAAGCCGAAAGTCTGCATGTAAGCCATTTGTATCAAAATTATATGCATCTAAATTTATTTTTAAAGCTGAAGTTCTTCATACAAAAACTCCAAAGCTAGTAGCAATAATAATAATAATAATACTGGAATTTCCAGTTTGGAGAAAACTAGCTTCGATAAGATACGAAATTATCATTGCTTGCTTCGGATGAGCTTGCAATGACTTTGTAAGCTTTGGCTTTGGCTATCTCTACTTGTGATTTATTAACTTTGACTTTCCACCCCTCAACACTTCCAATTCCATTCTCCTACTTCTTTCTTGTTCTCTCCCTTCCTCCTTTATTTTTTTTTCTCTCTCTCTCTCTCTCTCTCTCTATCTCTCTCTCTCTGTCTTTCTCTTTCTATTCTTCCTCTTTTCCTTCTCTACTCTCCTCTCTTTAAATTTCTAATTTTTCTTTTTTATTTATTCCTATCTCCTTTATTGTTATTGCTTCTTCTTTCCTCTCGGTCTCCCTATGTCTTTTTCTCCCCGTCTTTCTCTCCACCACTCAACAATTCTATTTTTCCACTACCCTCTTGTTCTCTCCCTTTCTCCTTTATTGTCTCTTCCCATTTTTTTTTCTCTCTCTCTATTTCTCCATCTCTCTCACCGTCTCTCTTCTTATCCCTCTCTCCCTTCCTCATTTATTATCTCCCTTTCTTCTCTTCTCTCTTCCCTCCTATCACCTCTTCTATTACTTAAGACTTTTTTTCTCTCTTTTTCTCCCTCTCTATCTCTCTCCACCCCTCATCACTTCTACTATCCTACTACTTGTTCTTTTCTCTCTCTCCCTACTTTCTTTATCATTTCTTCCTCTTATATCTCTCTCTCATTCTCTTTTCCCACGTATCTCTCCCTTTTTCTCTCTCTCTTTTTTTCCTTTCCTCTTTCTATCTCATTCCTCTCTCCCCTTCTCTTACTACCTCCCTCCCTTTCTCTTTTTCTATCTTTTCTCTCTCCTCCCTTTCTCTTTTTCTATTTTTTTCTCTCTCCTCACTTCAACACTTCTACTACTCTCTTCTTTACTTACTATTTATTGTTCCCTTCTCTCTCCTTCTCTCCTTACCTTTAGCTTAAGAGGTAATCCAGAAAAAAAATTCTCTCCTTCCTTCTCTCTCCTACTTTCTCTCCTTTACTTGCTTTCTTTCTCTCCTTCTTTCTCTCTCCTACTTTATCTCCTACTCTATCTCTTTTTTCTCTCATCTCACCCTTTTTTCTCTTGCTTTCCCTTTCTTTCTTTTTTATCCCCTCCATCTCTCTCGCTCTCCCTCAATCGTCTCCTCCCTAATACTATCTCTCTCTTCTTATTTCTCACTCTTTCACTCTTTCTTATTTCTCACTCTTTCACTCTTTCTATCTTTTTTCACTATCTCATGCTCTTCCTGAGAGCTCTCCTTTTAATTTGCCTTATCCTTTTTTCCTTGCCTTATCCTTTTTTCCCTTTGACATTTTGTTTTTTCCTTAGACTTCTTCTCTATAATCTCCATTTCTGTTCTATTAATTTTCTTTATCACATCTTCTTTTTGCCTTTACTATCCAACATTCTCTTTATCACGTTATTTGTTCTATTGTCATATCCTTCTTTTCTTTTTCTCATTCTTGTTTTCAAACCTTATACCATGATCTTTTTCTACTCCAATAGTTTAAATCTGAAATAGGAAAGGGAGAGAGGGAGAGAGAGAGAGAGAGAAATAGAGAGAGCGATGTAGAGAGAGAAATAGAAGTGAAGATAGTGAGGGAGAAAGAGAAAAGGAGAGAGACAAATAGAGAGAGAGAGGTAGAGAGAGAAACAGAAGTGAAGATAGTGAAAAAGAGACACAGAAATGGAGTTAGAATAGTGAAAAAGAGAGATAAGAGAGACAGACAGACAGAGAAAAATAGAGAGAAGGGAAAGAGAGAGAGAGAGCAAGAGAAAGAGAAGGAGAACTCTAACTATGGGAAGGATAGTTAGAGGGTGTAGGAGGAATGAGAAGGAGGGTTTAGAGGATTTAAGGGGATGAAAAAAAATGGTATGTATGGCTAGGAGAGAACACTGGGGTTTTTTTTTTTTTTTTTTTTTAATGGAAGGCAGGAAAAAATCTTTCAAAGACACCCAGATCCTGGGGTGTGGGATTTCCACCCACTAAAAACCCACCTTCTCTAAAAGCTAACCGCACTCGGAACCGAAAAATATCATTACTTCAAGTGCGGCGCTGTAGGGCACCTACTGATTTCGTTGTAGTGCCCTCCCATCTCTCTCTTTTATAACTATTATCTCTCTCACCATTCTCTCTATACACTCCCAATTCTCTTTACTCGTTAACATTTCCTCTATTTCCCCAGATCAAAATTCAGACTACTCATTATGGAAAGCCATTAAACCACTCAAAAGACCCATTAATCAATCTCCACCATTGAGAGACTCGGAGGGTAAATGGATCCGTGATAATAATAATAAATGTCAACTATTTGCTAAATATTTATCAAAAATATTTAATCCTAACGAACCAGATTCAAATGAACAACCTCTTCCACATATGCTATATCAAGAAGAGGATTACTATATCCCTTGCATAACAGTAAGAGAGCTACAGAGAACAATTGATAAAGAAATTAATCCGAAAAAATCCCCTGGATATGACTTAATAACAGGTCAAGTCCTCAAGGAACTCCCTCGGAAAGCTTGCGTTAGGATAACACAAATAATAAACGCAGCTTTCAAGATACAATATGTGCCGCAATTATGGAAAATTGCTGAAGTAATCATGATTCAGAAACCAGGACAACAACCCGAGGAGCTGAAGTCTTATAGACCCATCTCTCTGCTCCCTGTGCTATCAAAATTGTTCGAAAAACTTTTATACAAGCGCTTAACATCAGTCATTTTTGACAAGAAACTCATACCAGACCATCAGTTTGGGTTCAGATCAAAACATTCTACCATAGAACAAGTGCACAGACTTGTTCATCTGATAGAAAAATCAATAGAAGAAAAGAAAGTATGCTCCGCAGTATTTCTAGATGTAACTAAAGCTTTTGATAAAGTATGACATGAAGGCTTGAAATTCAAGTTGAAAAAAATGTTGCCAGAAAAACTTGCCAAAATTCTTGAATCATACCTCTCAAATCGGTATTTTAGAATTAAACATGAAGATGCATATTCTGAACTACAAGAAATATGTGCAGGCGTTCCCCAAGGAAGCGTACTTGGACCAGTCTTGTATCTATTGTACACAAGTGACATGCCCGAGGAAGAAGAAAACACTATTGCCACATTTGCTGATGACACAGCATTTTTGGTAGTTGGAGATAATACCGAAGAAACATCATCAGAACTCAACCAAACCCTCTCCAGATTTCAAAGGTGGACTTCAAAATGGAGAATAAGACTAAATGATAGTAAGTCGGTTCATGTGGATTTTACCAACAGAAATCAGCCCTACATACCGATTTACATCAATAACAAAATCATTCCCTTCTCGAATCAAGCGAAATACTTGGGAATGACTCTCGATGCAAAACTGAAATGGAAAGAACACGTAAAGAAGAAAAGAACTCAACTTGATATGAAGTACAACAAGATGAAATGGCTAATGGGACGCTACTCTCCACTTCCCATCGAGAATAAACTTTTACTATACAACCAGGTCCTGAAACCAGTTTGGACCTATGGTATCCAGCTTTGGGGCTGTACCAGCGCATCCAACAGACTCATTATAGAGAGATTTCAGAACAAAGTGCTAAGGGACATTGTCAATGCCCCATGGTACATTAGGAACAACTTACTGCACCGCGACTTGGGCGTTGAGTCAGTTAGAGAAACAATGCAAATTTATGCCTCAAAACATCAACAGAGGCTAGAGGTACATGAAAATATTGAGGCCGTCCATCTTCTCAATGTTTCAGACCTAGTTAGAAGATTAAAGAGGAAGAAACCATTTGATTTAGTATAAATTACTTTTATACTTCGTAACGGTACAGCGCAAAATGTAACCACCTCAACTAGACTTAAGAATATTTATGTTTATGTACATATATTTTACTTTTTACTATAACCTTTTTAGAATAAAATTGCTTATTAGATTTAATCTAGATTGTAATGTATCAATAAATGCCCAAAGTGGGATTTATATTGAAAAAAAAAAAAAAAAAAAAAAAAAAAAAAATTCCTCTATTATATTCTCTACACTTAACACTCTCCCTAACTTTGTCTCACACTGCTCTCTCTGGACCTTAAGGGCGGAATTAATAGACGTTTTTGTAATACCTCTGTGGCGCTAAGTCACGGATTGCGTACTGTGTAAGATAGGGAAAATCGACACTTACCAACGACTTAAGTTATTGATGTTGTCTATTAATTCCGCCCTAAACTTCTCACACACAAAAAAGGTGTGAGCAGCATCATCTCTATTCGCATCACAGTACCTGCACTTCTCTGTTCTCACTTTTCCCATTCTCTTTAAATAAAATTGAAAATTACCATGGCCGGTCAAAAATTGACTCAGGTGATAAGTCAAGTTACCATGTTTCCTCTCAAGCCACGCACTCACGTCCCTTATTAATCTCTTTGTCCACTGTCCTCTCGATTCTTCATTCGCCCACTTTTCCATCCAAGTTTCTCTCAATTTCTCTCCCAACTCTCCCTCTCTCTCTCTCTCCTCTCGTTCTCTTCCCTAATTTTCTGTATAGCATACATTTCTGTCCTCTCCTGTACCATCAGTTCTATAGGTAAGCTTCTAGAAATAACTTGAAGCGCAGGAGTAGAGGCAGTCCTGTATGCTCTACACAATCTTAACATAATTTTCCTCTGCACTTTCTCAAGTTCTGTTACATATTTTTGCCATCTGGTGACCGCTCCCCATACTGGTGCACCATATAGCAACACACTATACACCACCGACGCTAATAGTTCTCTCTTATCATTGTCTGGCCCGTTTATATTGGGCATTAAA
The DNA here is from genome assembly GCA_024516035.1 of Bactericera cockerelli. Taxonomy (NCBI): domain Eukaryota; kingdom Metazoa; phylum Arthropoda; class Insecta; order Hemiptera; family Triozidae; genus Bactericera; species Bactericera cockerelli. The sequence goes on from CM044959.1 coordinate 331,874, forward strand.
CGAGCCAGACTGCCCGCTGTTTTCCCCGCTCTCTCGACAGTTTTCTTGACATGTTCAGCCATTTTCAAATTTTGTTCAAAATATACGCCTAGATATTTGGCTGACTTTTTTGATTCTATCTCTATATTTTGAACACGAATTTTAATTTCCTTACAAGACCTTTTCCCCACTAACAACACAACCTCGGTTTTTTGAGGCGCTATTTCTAATTTATGCTCTCTCAGCCATTTCCCTATTGTCTCTATCACACCATTCATTTCCTCTTCCAATCTTTCTCTCGTTTTACCTCTTGTCACTACAGCCAAGTCATCAGCGTACGCGATCAATTGCGTATTGGCTGGTTTGTCCACACTCAATATGGGATCGTAATAAATATTCCATAACAAACCTCCTAGCACGGATCCTTGCGGTATTCCGCAAGAAAGGTTAATCACGTCTGTCCCTACACATAGCTCTCTATCCTCTAAATAACTACATAATATATTTACCAAGTACCCAGGGAGTCTTAACCTTTTTATTTCCGCTATAATACCCTCCCAGGGCACGCAATTAAACGCGTTACGGATGTCAACTAGGACCATAGCACATAGCTCACTCTTTTTCTTTGCTTCCTCACCAAATTTCAAAACTCTCGTCATCGCATCCACTGTCGATCTTCCCTCTCTAAAACCATACTGACTCTCTGATAAATCCCCCCTTCTCTTAATCTCCTCTATAACTCTCACTTTCAACATACTCTCCATCGCTTTTCCAAACACGCTCAAAAGACATATTGGCCTATACGCCATATTCTCGCTGCTTGCCTTTTTTCCCTTTTCAATCAGCACTAGATTTGCCTTTTTCCAGCATTTAGGGAACTGTCCTTTAACAAGTAATCCGTTACAAATATCCATACATACAGTATGTTTCAGAAAAGGTGGCCACCCCCTCGTAACTTTTGAACGCGACGGAATTTTTCAATTCTGTAAAGTCCTAGGTATAGGAAGTGCCCTATGGCCCATCCTGTGGTCATATTTATTTTTGGCCCCGGTCGGCCCTTCCGGCTTTTAGGCCATATTTTTTAATTTTTCTCGCGAATTTTAAATGGAATGCTATATTTTTTATTCCTGTTAATTAAAGTCCAAGTTAGGCTGAGTATAATGAGTTTTTAAAATTTTCAAAAACCTTATCAGGGGCGGAGCTAGTAGGGTGCAAGTTTCAAAATTGTTACACCCTGTATTTCAGCGTTAGTTAGATTTTTTAGTACTTTTTTTATGTTCATAGGTTCAAAATATTGTTTTACACCATATGAAATCAAAAAAATATTCTTGTTTACTTCTAATCAGGGTCATAGTAAGGTTTTTGTAAAAGTACTTTTTTTCTCACGTCAATTTTTCCGTAAATTAATGGCGTTCTCGAAATTGGCATTTTTAGAGGTGAAAGTCTGCAGTGACATATGTTTTTTATGCTTGAAATCGAAAGAAAACTTAACGGAGAAGCGATTAAAATCATAAAAAAAGCCATTTAACCTGCTAGTTTTTTCACGACAGTGTCCGGTAAAGTGGGGGGAATTTCGTATTGGATTTTTTTGTTGTTGTTGAGGAAACACAATTGGCATAGAAAATAAATAATATCTAATAAAGGAATATTACTTCAATGAACATACCCAACTAAATGCGAAATTAAATGAAAATTATTTCTTCTAAATCAGTGCCGGATATTTTTTTTTCTCTCTCTCTTTCTCTCTCTCTTTTCGCCTCTTTAAAATAATTGAATTGGTTTAATTTTCACCCTTAAGAGTTTGGTACTTGACCTGGTCTTTTTTTCTCTTAAATTTCGAGATAATTAGATTTTTATTTAGAGACCTGGTGTTCATTACTAGCAACACCAGTATGATTTTTTTTTAAATTTGAGTTTAATATCGCGTTTCAACTGCATGGTCATATCATAACGGGGGTGTTACATTCCATTCGCAAGAAACTCACCAACCTCCTAAACACATTTATCTCACCCAGCCTGGGTTAGGCCGGAATGCCAGCATCACGAAATCTTCTACTCGCTGGACGTTGCTTAACTTCGGTGATCCTACAAGAATCGTTGCATTCAAAGCGCCATCGGACTGACTCCAGAATTATTGACAATGTGTTTTCTACAGATTTTACCAACTTACCAACTAAAATTGTCTCAAGAGGGGACCCCTAGGCCGACTTTAGAAGCAGCATTATCCGATAATTATTTTTGATACAACTTGAACTTTGAAAAGTGAAAAAAAAAGAGAGAGAAAAAAAATAAAATATCCGGCACTGATTTAGAAGAAATAATTTTCATTTAATTTCGCATTTAGTTATGTTCATTGAAGTAATATTCCCTTATTAGATATTATTTATTTTCTATGCCAATTGTGTTTCCTCAACAACAAAAAAAAATCCAATACGAAATTCACCCACTTTACCGGACACTGTCGTGAAAAAACTAGCAGGTTAAATGGCTTTTTTTATGATTTTAATCGCTTCTCCGTTAAGTTTTCTTTCGATTTCAAGCATAAAAAACATATGTCACTGCAGACTTTCACCTCTAAAAATGCCAATTTCGAGAACACCATTAATTTACGGAAAAATTGACGTGAGAAAAAAAGTACTTTTACAAAAACCTTACTATGACCCTGATTAGAAGTAAACAAGAATATTTTTTTGATTTCATATGGTGTTAAAACAATATTTTGAACCTATGAACATAAAAAAAGTACTAAAAAATCTAACTAACGCTGAAATACAGGGTGTAACAATTTTGAAACTTGCACCCTACTAGCTCCGCCCCTGATAAGGTTTTTGATAATTTTAAAAACTCATTATACTCAGCCTAACTTGGACTTTAATTAACAGGAATAAAAAATATAGCATTCCATTTAAAATTCGCGAGAAAAATTAAAAAATATGGCCTAAAAGCCGGAAGGGCCGACCGGGGCCAAAAATAAATATGACCACAGGATGGGCCATAGGGCACTTCCTATACCTAGGACTTTACAGAATTGAAAAATTCCGTCGCGTTCAAAAGTTACGAGGGGGTGGCCACCTTTTCTGAAACATACTGTATATTAGGGGCCATTTCAAAGAAAATTTTTATGATCTGCGTGTTGAGACTATCTGGTCCTGGGGACTTCTTATTTTTTAGCTTGAGAAAAGCCTCAGCCACCTCCTCCATAGTAAACAGCGGTATCTCGCTCTCATCCACTTCCTCTTTTTCCCACACAACTCTTTCGTTCTCGGGGAATAACTCTTTCGCGATCTCTTTCCTCTCCTCCTGACTTAGCTTTACTGTAGGTAGTAATCTAAATTTCTTGCACACTATCTTATAACCCCTACCCCATACATCCCTATTTAGATCATTACATAATTCAGCCCACTTTAAATGTTTTGATTTATCTATCTCCTGTCTTAAATCATTTTTTCTCTGAAAATATAAGTCTCTCTGCTCTTTTTTCTCTCTCTCCGTAATACCTCTCTTTTTATTTGTCTTCACCATTTTTCTCTTTTGACTATGACACGCCTTCCTCTTCTCAGCTATAATATCATTCCACCAGTACACTCCTTTCCTTTCTCTCTTTCTTCCACTTTTAAACACTTCTTCACACACCTCGTGTATATTCCTTATGCAAATTTCAGGATCTGTTACTTCCCCTCTAAATTTTTCTTTAAGTTTCTCTTTAAATCTCTCTTTCTTATTTTCCCGGTATCTCCATTTCACTCCCTCGCCTGGCACACTCCTCTCCTCATTGACCAGGGCCGTATTATTTTCTCCGATCTCAAACAATATGTTTTCATGGTCGCTGAGATTTTCCTCATCGGACACTTTCCATCCTTTTATTTTTCCGATTAAATTTTGAGAGCACATAGTGACATCTATTATTGATTTACTACGGCCTCTAATAAAAGTAGGTGAGTTTCCCATGTTTGCAATCACTAGACCCATTTCACTAATCCACTCTGATAACAATACTCCTCTTTCATCCTCTACGGCCGAATTCCATAGGAAGGATTTGGCGTTTACGTCCCCTCCTATAATAAACTGACGATACTCCGAAGACTTGATTTCATTTTTAATATCTTCCCACAGAGAACTAAATGTACGGATGGGAACATTTGGTGATATATAAACACTGAAGATCTGAATGTCATTTACTACAACCCATACATATCCCTTACCGTTTCCACTCCTCATCACCCTAAGATTTCCGTCTACTACTTTAATCACTGAGTCACATCTCTCGTCCTTATACCATCTGTTATCTTCTACTTTCTTTTTATTAGGTTCGCTAATTAACACTATACTAATGGATTGGTCCAAAATCGTTTTTTCTAAGAGACAGTGAGCTCCAGGTGACCTATTTATATTGCATTGTAAGAATTTTACCATTTATTAATTATTTTATTTTTATTAATTTTCCTCCCCCTCCTTATTTATATGTTCTGTTCTCTCACTCATTTCTGTCTCTTTCATACTTTCTATTTCACTCCCTTGTCTCATATTTTGGTAAATTTTACTTGTTGCTTCCTCAATTATTCTCTTATAAGTAGGACAGAGGCTGGAGTCGCACCTATGTCCTTCTTTATTACAAGTGGTACAAAAACTTCGATTTTCACAATCCCTTATCAAGTGTCCTACTTTAGTACAATTTAAACATTTTTTCTCCCTTTTCTCTGCCTTACATATATCGGAATGATGTCCCAGGTGCAGGCAGTTATAGCACATGATCACATCAACCTTCGGTTTTACCCTGCATCTGGTCCATCCTAACTTTATATCTCCTTGTCTGAGCAATACTTCCGCTGCTCCTGTGGGCATGCTCACTGTAGCTATTTGCGTGCCTGATTTTCCCATTCTCAGCGACTTTACTTGCGTATCAAATACTTTCGTTGTTTTCCTAACGAAATCTTCGATCTCTTTCCCGTTTATTGATGCATCAATATCTAAGATTATGAGGGACGTATTTGTATTCCTACCTGAGACTCTTGTTTCTACTCCCTTTATCTTGGCTGCTATTTCTTTATGCAGAGTTTCTGCCTGCCCTTCTTCTGTAACTATCACTACTTTCTTGTCTCTCGTTGTCTTCACAGTTTTCACTTGAATACCGAGGTCCTCGGGGTTTACTACTGCCCTAATATTTCGCAGTGTTTCAGCGTATGTGGATATATCTGTTTCAATTACCACAGCCTCGCTTCTTCCACGGCCCTCGTTTTCAACTCTTTCCTCATTTCTAGGTACGAAAAAATTTATATCATTTTTTACCCCTTCAAAGGCTAACTCTAGCGCTTTTTTCACAATGTATCGCTTTTTACCATTTGACACTGCCACAGATATTTCATTTGGACCATTCTGTTTCACCTGTTCTGCATACTTATTCAGTACACTCCTCATGCCTGCGTTTTCTTTCACTTCCATAAAATATATCCTCTTCTTATGAGACACTTTCTTCGTATTTACAATGTTCTCCAGGTATGGTATGTTTCCATCTTCGTTCCCCTCTTGCAGAACTTCCTCTGCCTCTGAATATTTATCCTTAACTAATTTCATAAGAGTTGAATTATCGCCATTATTTTCGTAAAAAATTAATAGATGTTCACTTTTTGTGTCTAAAGGATTTCCTACCACTACCTTGGTTTTTTTAAAGGCTTCCTGAGGCCATTTTTTATTTATTAATTCCGAGTATTCGTCTTCATTTAGCTCTGCTGCTGATTTTATGTGATCTAAAATCCACTGTTTCTCATCTTCCTCTTTCTCTATGACAATTGCACATCTATCACAGTAGATTTTTCCACTTCGCTCAACTTCTGTATTTTGCTCTAAAATTTCTAGTCGTTTCTTTTTTCCTCTTTCCAAGGTTTCAATAACCGCCCTTTTTATAATATCCTCATTTATTTTATTCATCTCTTCTATATCTTCTATGAATTCCTGAAAGTCCCTTCTAGTTGTTGTTGACTCTACACTTACCTTCTTGTATATATTTTGAATCATTTCACTCAAAATATATTAGAGAGACGTATGAATAGGGGGGGGGGGGTGTACCAATGGGAAAGATAGTTGGTGTGTAAAGCGAGAAAAAACTTCGTTTTTTTTCATGGATAATTAAGTTTAATTTTCATAATAATTTTATTATTATCTTTCCTCCACAGTCCACAGCAGTTTTTTTTCTATTTTAGGGTTTTAATCCGGAATCGTGTTTCTGGTTTACGAGGGTCAAATTTATGAATGGTTTTGGCATTGAAGTTCTGGAAAATAATTAATGTCCCAGCATCTAAAGTATTAGAGAGACGGTATAGAAAAAAGTATTTTAACTGGATAGTGCAGAAGCTGAATACATTGAATACGCGATATTAAAAGCATGGGTAAATATTTGGCTCGTTTCTACAGGCTAATGTAATTTTAAAAATCCTTTCCAATAATTATAATGAGGTAATTATAATATGCAAATTGTGCACTTTGTAATTCCACAAATTGTATAGTAACTTGTAATTGTGTAGTAACTTGTAAAAACAATGTTAAATTCAATTACGTCTACGTTCGTATTCATCATCATAGGGTGGCGTCATCGTAAACGATGGTTGCCAGACATTGGAGGAGTGACTCAGCACTTCTACCACTGTCTTTACAAGGAGGCGAATAATTGACAAGGGCCCCCAGAACCAAGCCAATGCTGGTCTACTCCCTGTTTATAGTCTGCCAGCCAGACTGCTGGTCTACTTCCTGTTTATAGTCCCCCAGCCAGACTACTGGTCTACTCCCTGTTTATAGTCCCCTAGCCCCAGATCGAATAATATCTAATATAATTTTTTTGTTTAACGTTGTTTTTCACAACCGTTACGCCAGCCTCCGTGGCGTAACGCTTGTGACTACAGTACAGCCCGTAGTCCAGAAATCCTGAGTTCGATCCCCGGTCGGAGCAGACTTTCCACACAGAAAATTCAGTTCCCTCCGTACACGTGAGGGAAGCAAATCCGGACCTACCCAGTCTGGGTGAGGTTATGTGGGTAGCTGGTACGTAGAAAGGGCATCCGGCAGTAAAAATATGACACAACCAATCAACCTCAACCATGAGAATTAACAATGCCGGGAAGCCAGCATCATAAAGTCTTCAACTCGTCAATTACACCTGTAATTTTAAACTCTAGTTCAGAAGTATGAACCATTGATTTGTTTTTTAAATCTTAATCGCGGAAGACAGAAAAAAAAGAAGGATTAATCAGTGTAAACAGAAATCAGTGTAAACAGAAATGTGAGAAGTTGTACTAGATGTACATGAATATCAGAACATACCTGGACAGCTGTTTCGAGCTTATTTGCTCTCATCAGCAGGTAATAGTTCTGAATATCCATGCCATCAACTAACCTCTCTATTTTAATCAGTGTAAACAGAAATGTGAGAAGTTGTACTAGATGTACATGAATATCAGAACATACCTGGACAGCTGTTTCGAGCTTATTTGCTCTCATCAGCAGGTAATAGTTCTGAATATCCATGCCATCATAACCTCTCTATTTTAATCAGTGTAAACAGAAATGTGAGAAGTTGTACTAGATGTACATGAATATCAGAACATACCTGGACAGCTGTTTCGAGCTTATTTGCTCTCATCAGCAGGTAATAGTTCTGAATACCCATGCCATCAACTAACCTCTCTATTTTAATCAGTGTAATTATTACAGAGTGTCAAATCTGAATAATAATAATTTACGTATCAGACTCTATTGCATGAGAACGCTCAAATCACGGTCTTATTCAATTAAAAAAAAATCTCAGTAAGCAAATATCTGGATAGAGAAAATAGCTCACAGAAGAACAAAAGAAAATTACCTACCTCCACCTTCGCTAATGAATGCCAAACTTTGAATTACGAGTATAGAATATGCCAAATATTACGATTATAATTTTATTATATTTGAATAGATATTATCATCCTTATACTTATTCTAAGGAATGAAAACAGTTCTATTGTTTTATTCCGTCTAAAATTGGTAGGTAGGGAAGAACGGGGCAAAACGGTATATCCACCCTTGAGTTGACAAACGCGCTCTGGGGTTTGAAAACAAACTTCAATAAATTGCCAATGTTTCTTAACAGTCTACACTTTTAAAATAAGTATCATTTCAATACAGTATTGTATAAAATTTCGAATATAAAAAATTGGTGCATGCTTAATTTCTATGGAACTTTTTATTTAATAATTAGAACTCTTTCGGTTTTTGTTTTTAATATAATGTGATTCTTAGGTCCAAATTGTGAAATAAGATTAGATTAACTAATCCCACACTATTACTTCACACGCTCTCTGATGGGAATTTCAAGCCTTCACAGCGCATTTATATCAGCTGTAAGGTGATAGTGGCTTTGATTAACAAATCCTAGATACTCGATACGTTTTTCAGTTAAAAATTTTGTCGGGCGGTCGTCCAGCTGACTGACAAAACCGACCAGACACTAACATCATCAGAATAGGTCGAGTTATACCTTGTTCGAAAGGTCTCAAGAAAAGAAGTTAACATGAAGAAAATTTACATTTCTGAAACTTACGGTTAACGAGTTATAGGTCAGAACGTAGGCGTATTAGCCAGGACGGCCGACCCTGTATCTTGAGAATGTAATGTTGTAGCTCACTGACATTTATTGCAATGAACTTCTCTCAATGAGGCCTTTAAAAAAGTATGCCACAAGACATACCATTCTATTTAAGATTTTAAAGTTGGTGCGTCCCAATATTCCGTTTTGCCTAATTTTACCCTGTACCATCAATATAAGGAGCTGCGAAAAATATCAGAATACAATGAATAGAGTTGTTCTTTTTCTCAATCAGCTCATTGTTCTTAAATGGTTAAAGTTTGCCCCATGTTATCTTATACCATTACTGCGGAAAATATCTGAACACAATTAATAGAATTGCTCTCTGTTCTAAGTCAGCTCATTATTCTTAGATGGTTCCAGTTTGCCCCATGTTACCTTGTACCATCACTTTAAGAAGCTGCTAAAAATATCAGAACACAATAAAATTAATAGAATTGCTCTCTGTTCTAAGTCAGCTCATTATTCTTAGATGGTTCCAGTTTGCCCCATGTTACCTTATACCATCACTGTAAGAAGCTGTGGAAAATATCAGAACACAATGAATAGAATTGCTCTCTGTTCTCAGTTCTTTGTACTTAGTTGAACGGCCTCGGTGACAAAGTGAAAAAGATGCGGGTTTATCTTGATATACACAGGTCTTATACAGGGGGGACCGGAAATTAATAATAATAATTATAAATTATTTGTTTTATTTTTCATTTATTTTTTGTATGCAGAGGACCCATTCTAAGCCATTTTTATTTGGCTTCTAAGTGACACATATTGTGTGAATAGAATAACAATGTGAATAGAAAGAAAAAGAAGAAGAAGAAGAAAAAAAAAAAAAAAAAAAAAAAAAAAAAAAAACAACAACAACAACAACAACAACAAGAAAAATATAGTATAAACACAACTCTACGAAATAAAGTTAAAGGAAATTAGCTTACATGTTGTATGATTACATACAACTTACATAATGGGACTAAGTAGTCCTAGTCAGATTTCTTAGGCGATATTATTATGATTTCTTATAGCTTTCACAACAGGGTGAAAAAGATGAGGCTCTTTACAGGTCTTTATACAGGGTGTCCAAAAATTAACAATAATAATAAGCAACTCCCGTGGACAGAACAACGCCTAAAGACTTGATCATAGATCCTCTCCTGGTGTAAAACCCTTCCGGGAGTGCTTCACACCCTAGAGAGGAGATTGTATCCGGAGTTAAGTGGCAGAGAATGACTAAGACATTAACTTCGCCCCGGATTACAAAATGTATAATTATGCATATTATTGTTTTACATAGGCTATTTGTATTTATTTTTTAATTCATTATAATTTAACTCTGATATTTAAGAAAATCCGAAATTTTGGACAAAAAAGTAAAAAACAAGGTCCATCACTTGCCGATACAGAATTTTTTGTAGAATCTTGAATGTAGGAAAAATAGTACCTATTCTACCAAATTTGAAGAAAATCGGTTAAGCGGTTTTGGAGATACAAGTGATTTAGTATAAAATCTCAAAATTGGCACGTGTAGTCGTGTATACAATGTGTAACAATCACGAGATAGTATTGTGTCCATAATTGGCAGTGTTTTTATATTGTGGACACCCTGTATTTTTGTGAGTGTTGCTAATTCAGCTCCATTGTCTCTTTGAATAGCTTTTAACAAACGTTTTAAGATAAGACGCGAGTTGTTCATAAAAAGATTTTCTGAACAGATGTGCACGTTTGAGGAACATCTTCTTAGTTTATCTTTGTAAACTAATAATAAAAATCTTGTAGTTAATACCTAATATCTTTGGGTGGAAGAGATGGCCATAGGCAATAACCCCGCCCTTTAGTTAAGACATAATATGTATGTATATATTTTGTTTATTTTTTTCTTGTTTATGTTATTAATATTGTCAATTTTTATATTTTTTAGGTCACCCATCCAATTTTTATCCTTACTCATTGGAGTAAGGATAAAAATTTATCCTGATCGAAAGGTACCTATGTGCAAAATTTCAGGTTTCTCGGTCAAACGGTGTGGATTTGAATAAAGAACATCCATACATACACAGTATACAACTATACACACATACAGACAGCTTTCTTTAATAGATTTAATTTTTTTTTTTAAATTTTATCTTAAAAATTAGTTAGTGGTTCAATGTACCTAATTGGTTGTAATGACTGTTTTGAATCCAATAAAACTCAATTCATTTAATTCTTATTATAATTATCATTCTTCTTATTATTATTTTAAGAGACAAGAAAACATTACTCACTTTCTTACTCGACTTGAACACGTTGCACTTGAAAATGTTGGTGGCCCCATCCCTGGCAATGTAGCTGAAGATTTTGAGATCCTGAGAATCGTGTGAGACGTAGAATATCCTGTGAACAGACATACGTAGTTGATCAGTCAGTGAATCAGTCAGGATAGGAGAGAAAAAATAGGAGAGATCATATAGGTAACATAAAGGGAACCCGATGTATCAAGATATGTGTTCAGTTATCAAGATATTCACAAAAAGAAATATTAATAAAAAATTAATATTTCTTCTGTACATATTTCTAAGTTTTTTTTTTTAAATTTATTGTTATATTTTTTGTTGTTGTTGATGATTGTTTTGTAAAAAAAAAATAAAGTGTAAATAAATAAATAAATAAATAAAATTTCAAAATCAGTGTCGGAGTTCTACTATTTTTTCTCTCGCGAAGGAGTGGGTACCTAAACTACCTAATTTTTCTAAAATACTATGTTTATTTTTTTACCTTCCTTATTTTCTACTTATTATGTAGTAATATAAGATTTGGTATCTGACCTGAAAATTAAGGATGTTTAGCTATCCGCCACTGCATGAGGTAAACAAAAAATTCAAATAAATTGAACCAATCAGAGGCCGGGATTTGTTGAAAGAGGGACCATCAGCTGTTCAAAGTTGGACGCGCAAATTTGTTCAATTCGAGATAGGTAAGGTTCCTTCTATCTATATCTATAAAAGAAAGCTGTCTGTATGTGTGTATGTATGTGTGTATGTATGTATGTTCTTTATACAAATCCACACCGTTTGACCGAGAAACCTGAAATTTTGCACATAGGTCCGCTTGGATCAGGAAATTCTTCTAGGCTAGATTATATCTCCCTGAGGTTAAGCTACAATGAGTAAGGATAAAAATGGATGGGTGACGCAAAAAAAATTCACGTTTTTTGACATAAATGACATTTTTTCTCGAAATTTGTCGCGACGACCTATCAACTCAAAGCAAGAAAGTTTTAGCCAAGGGTTCGAGCTTTCAATTGACATATCGATCGCGAATTTCTGATGAGCCGTTCTTGAGCTACGCCGGGTAAGGTAAAAAAATGGATGGGTAACATGTAAAATATTCACGTTTTTTGACCTAAATGACATTTTTTCTCGAAATTTGAAGTGACGACCTATCAACTCAGAGCGAGAAAGTTTTAGGCAAGGGTTTAGGCTTTCATTTGACATATTGATTGCGAAATTCTGATGAGCCATTCTTGAGCTACGCCGGGGAAGACCAGAAAATAGATGGGCGACAAAAAATATTCAGGTTTTTTTTCAAACCTAAATGACATTTTGTGTGTGTGTGTGTGTGTGTGGTGTGGTGTGGTGTGTGTGTGTGGTGTGGTGTGTGTGTGTGTGTGTGTGTGTGGTGTGTGTGTGTGTGGTGTGTGTGTGGTGTGTGTGTGTGTGTGTGTGTGTGTGTGTGTGTGTGGTGTGTGTGTGGTGTGTGTGTGGTGTGTGTGTGTGTGGTGTGTGTGTGTGTGGTGTGTGTGTGTGTGGTGTGTGTTTTGTGTGTGGTGTGTGTGGTGTGTGTGTGTGCTTTGTGTGTGTGTGGTGTGTGCGTGTGTGTGTGGTGTGGTGTGGTGGGGTGTGTGTGTGTGTGGTGTGTGTGTGTGTGTGTGTGTGGGTGGGTGGGTGTTGTGTGCGTGTGCGTTGTGTGTGTTTGATGGGCTGGCGAAGCGGCGGGTGTAACCCGCTAGTGTTATAATATTATGATCTCAGTTGTTTATCTACAAAGCAGGCTTAGACTATAATTATGTACAATACATACAAATGTATGAATAAATCATTTTAATATATTTGTTTTATTACAGTTTAACGTCGTATATAGTTTAACGTTGTCTGTCCCGGTAGCTCAGTAATAAAGACGGCACTCTGCGAATCCAAAGATTCCAGAGTTCGTGGGTTCGAATCCCAGCCGGGACATGATAAGTTAACCTCTCATTTGAGATTTTTACCACATAATAATATGTCTTGGGCTTACTGCTGGAATAATGGGACTTTAGTAGTCCTAATCGTGCAGTAAAAATAAGGCGATATTATTATTATTATTTCAACTGCATGGTCATGCATGACGGGGGGTTTTTACCATCCATTCGCAAGAAACTTAATGAGCTGCTACCCCCTCACCTCACTCAACCTGGGTTTTATTTTAAAGAACTATTTTTTTTTTCTTCTTTTAATATTAGAGGAAAAGGACATTGGAAAGTTCGATATTATCTATGTAATTGAAAACGGAAAGAGAGGAAAGGAGGGAGGTGGAGGAAGAGATAAATTATAAATAGAGAAAGAGAAAAGACAGATAGACCAAGAGAGAGAGGCGATAAACAGGGAGATAAAAATGATGATATTTAGATAAAAAGAGAAATAGATAAGATAGAGACAGAGAGAAATAAGAGATAAATGATAAATTGAGAAAATGAAAAAAGTTATCAGAAAAAAGTGTGGTATGTGGTATATTTGGAATATTTATTTACGGTAAGAATCCTTTTACAAAGTCACAAGTACATAAAGCAAACATGAAAAATTACAATTCAAAAGTGAACAAAAATATCACAGATAAAATTAAATATAATAAACATAAGACTAGCATAAATCATTAGTTACCATGTCCAAAGCACGCATCATGCGATTAATTGGGGCAAAATAATTATGTATAATTTGTCCTACACAATTTTGTGTAAAAATTATTGCTACCTCTTAGCCGTATACGGCAAATTGAGAAAATGAAAAAAGTCGTTTGCTACAGTCAACATTACCATTAAAAAGTTTTTTTGAAAAACAGTCTTAATCACTTTCGTGAAATCACAACAACTAAACTCGAACTCATTTTTACTAAACATTTGCTATTTGCTGGGACTTGAACCACTGACCTCCGATTGAATGTTCACCGACTTATCGATCAAGCTACAGAGGCATATAGATAAAAATGATAATAGATAAAATATATAGAAATGAGATGGATAGAGAGAGAGAGGAGAGACACACAAAATGTGTCCCAACTATAGGGCAGGGTCATGCTTCCCCAGAACAGTGCATTGGAATAATTACTTTTAATAGACCTCAAAAGCTGCATTTTCTAAAGCAGGGATTCTCAACCTTTGACCATAGAGGACACCGCCAATATCAAATCTCCAAAAGGAGCATTTGATCAGTAAGCAAGATTTTGTTTTATGACAATCTGAAAAGAGAAAGGAAAATAAATCGGTCCTCAAGTGTACCCTTGAGGTCCGATATATTTTCCTTTCTCTTTTTGGATTGTCATAAAACAAAATCTTGAGGTCCGATCGAGGTCAAATTATTTTTCGCGCCGTTGTACGGACAAGTCCGGGTAGCCAAAGCCTTAAACCGTTCAAGAGTTATCGCTTGTGACAGACGGCATACAGAAAAGGGCTCGTTATTACTGTTTTTTCTTCATATGACCAAAGCTTAAACAATCGATTGTTACGTGTATATTCTATCAAAAAAAGTTAAATTATATGGGAATAAATTAGTAAGTAAGTAACGAAAAGAGAGATGAGAAAATAAAAAGAGAACACCCTATGAAAAGGGACCAAACACCTGCATTTGAAGTAGTGTTCTCAAAAACAGTTCCGAATGCAGGTGTTTTAAAGCGAGAGGAAGGTTTTAGTGGGTAGGTGTGCACTGTTTCCAGCACAAATCCCACACTGTTCATCATGCTCCAACATGATGCTCGTTTTATGAACATTTCCCCCTCTCAAAAAAAAAAAAAATACAGATAAGATAACAACAGGGTCACGGGTTTTAGCTAGTAGATACATAAAATCAATTCGTTCCTTCTATCCATTGAAAAATGAAACGCCTCAATTGGTCGTTATTTATTTGGATAGTCGCTTTCATCTACCTTGTCAATGGATTTTCCCCTCTCGTAAAAAAAAAAAAACATTTTCTGTACACCCTAGGTTGAGAACCCGCGGTCTCCCGTTCACGGCATCGTTATGTCAAGCACGCCGTCAGGCTGTGTGTTAGTTATTCCATCATAAAGTGGCACGTGCTTTCTCATATGCAGCAGTAGCATCAGCAGTGGCAGGCACGTGCATTGCTTGTCAGCAAAGTGGCAGTGATGCTGACGGAATTTAAATGTGACCTGATCAGCACGTGGCTCTCTCGATATTGACTTTGACAAAACCGACCACAGTAGCTTGATCGATAAGGCGGCGGACTTGTAACCTCGAGGTTGGTGGTTCAAGTCCAGGCTTCAGCATGGATTTAGTAAAGCGAGTTAAACTGCAAAGAGTGGTGTATATAACTATTAAGTTGAAAAACACCTCTTTAATATAATAGAATATAGATAGATAGTAAAGCGAGTTTGAGTAGTTGTGAAATCACGAAAGTGATTAACACAAATATGAAGAAAAAAAATTAAATCATCTTTAGTAGAAGGTACCACCAGACGAGATTAATGCTAAAAGCATTTTGTACCACCTAACCCTCAAAGTCTTATTATTATGTAATAATATACTGAAAATAATGAATTTTATTCATGCATCGGGTGAGAATCGAACCAACGGAACGGATTCCTACGCTATCTGAATTACAAGACTAGTGCCTTAACCACTTGACACCCGTCTATGTAGGTAGGTATGTGTTATTATGCTAGCCTCGGTTGTGACTACTGCCCGTAGTCCAGAGATCCTGAGTTTGATTCCGGTTGTAGCAGACTTTTCGCACAAAAAATTCTGTTCCCTCCGAGCATGTGAGGCTGGCGATTCCGGCCACACCCAGGCTGGGTGAGGTTAATGTGGGTAGCTGGTACGAATCCCAGCGAATGGAGGGTAAAAGCCCCGTCTTGTCTACCTCAAGTCAGGACGTTAAAACTAAATAGAATCAATGGGCATGAAGGGAGCCTAGACATTGCATCTGGGCGTCCATAATTATAATCCTCTCACCACCGTGATTTAGGTATCTGTGCCTATATCACGGACACGGAATTATTATTATTATGTATCGGATCCGAACTAACCGATCGAAAATTCACAGAACCACTTGTAAAATTCCACCATGAGTAGATACTTAAAACTCAGAGTCAAACATTTTCCAGAACCTCTACCACAAATAGATATACATATACACAGAAGCTTCCCCAGAGATTGGTTAGAGGGGAAACTGTCAGCAAAGCAACATCTATACACCGGGAAATATGGTTTTTGAAGTTATCAAACAATAAATAGAACTTTCCCAAGAAAATCATTTCCAACAAAGGTAGACGAAGAAAGATATTTGTACAAGAATTTATTGTAAACAAAACTTGTCAATATACTGGGTGGTTTTGTTGCCTTGCTAAAATTGACATTTAGATTAACCTTCAAAATTTGCAGCAAAATAACAACTCAGACAGCACCTAAGTATATGAAATAAAATAATGTACATTATTTAATAAGTGTATAATTAAAAATATTTTTTTTAAATTTTATTTAATTTCATTTTTGATAATTTTGACTATAAACTGACTGGGGGACTAAAAACAGGGAGTAGATCAGCAGTCTGGCAGGGGGACTGTAAACAGGGAGTAGATCAGCAGTCTGACAGGGGGACTGTAAACAGGGAGTAGACCAGCAATGGCTTGGTTCTGGGGGCCTTGTCAATTATTAGTCTCCTTGTAAAGACAGTTGTAGAAGTGCTGAGTCATTCCTCTACTGTCTGGCTACCATCGTTCACGATGACGCCACCCTACGATGATGATAATTTTGACGGAAAAAAAGAAGAAAGTCTTTAAAATCTATGAAGCTACCCATTTCATCATTAGCTAACTCTGAAACTTTTTGAAAGTAAACTACCTTTATTTGATGTAAGAAATGTCAGAATTCAAAAAGTTAAGAATGACAAAGTGTAAAATACTGTTGAAGAGAAATTCGCTATGCTCATGTAATTTTGTGTCTAAAACAAACGATATTTTTTACTTCCCAAAAATTTCTAATATTAGAAATCGGAAGAATTGTTTCGTTTTTGAAAAAAAAAATTTTTTTTGCTCTAATTTCAATTTCGTATTTATATTTCTTTCGTATTTCTAGACGTTTCTGACCATCTGAGCAACTTTGGTTTTACGTCTGTCTGTTGCGTAGGTCTGTCTGTTATATACTTTTCTTGTAACGCGCAAATCTCAGAAACTATAGAATGGATTTAAACGAAATTCTGTTTTTTTTTTTTTTTTTTTTTTTTTTTTGTGGGGTTTAACGTCGCTTTCAACTGCCATGGTCATATCACGACGGGGGTTTTACCCTCCATTCGCAGGAAACTCACAAACCTGCTACTCACATTGACCTCACCCAGCCTGAGTGGGGCCGGGAAAAGCCAGCGTCACGAGAATTAGAATTTGAATGGTCACCCATCCAAGTCTTAACCTCGCTGGATGTCGCTTAACTTCGGTGTTCTGAAGGGAACCGGTGTATTCAACATGCCATCGACGCTGGCTACGAAATTCTGTACATACACATATTTATTATGTACACATATGAAACTGTGTAAATATTGCATATTGTGTACAATTGTACATATTGCAGATTGTCCCATTTTGAATTCATCAACTTCGTACTAGCGGTTAGCGGTTCTTGGAGACAGACTTATACGCTTATATTCCATGAAACACACACCGAATTTTGATGAAATTTTATTATTATTATTCAACACTTTATTAGATATATATAAATGGACATACGTACATACAATAAATTATTTTAAAATGAAAAAAATGGCAACAATATATACAATAAAATTAAAAAGAATAGAAAAATATATAGAAACATATGTCCTAACTAAAGGGCGGGTTTATTGCCTATGGCAATAACCTTCCACCTCTTCCACCCAACCCTCGATCACCCACCCCTACGCCTTTTATTATTATTATAGTCGGGAAACTGTTAAAAGAGCCCACAAGTTGTGCCCCACCAAAACGTGCCCGGCGAAACAAATGTCCCAAAGCTGTCCCGTAATGGTTTTGTCCTTGTGTCACAATTCTGTTTCCTCTGTCAGCGTCCCCCACTGCGTGATTAATTTACCTTCGTACCTTTCTGTGCTACAATCGGCGACATGAGAAGAGGAAGAGAAAAAAAGACAATGAAGAAGAGAAAGAGAAGAAAAAAGACAATTAAGAAGAAAAAGAGTAGAAAAAAGACAACAAAGAAGAGAAAGAGAAAAAAAGACAATTAAGAAGAGAAAGAGTAGAAAAAAGGACAATCAAGAAGAGAAAGAGAAAAAAGACAACAAAGAAAAGAAAGAGAAAAAAAGACAATTAAGAAGAGAAAGAGAAAAAAAGACAACAAAGAAAAGAAAGAAAAAAAAAAGACAACAAGGATAAGAAAGAAAAAAAAAAGAGACAATTAAGAAGAGAAAGAGAAAATTAGAGGAAGAGGGAAAGTTATAAGAGAAGGAGAAAGAGAAAGAGGATTAGAGTTTAAAAAAAATAAAAGAAAATGAGCCGGGTAGAAAAACAAAGAAAAAGACATTGAAGTATAAAAAAGAAATAAAAAGGAATAGTAAGTAAAGGAGGAAGAGAAAGAGAATAAAAGACAGTAAAGAAAATAAGAAACAGAAAGTGCAGGTATAAAAGAGAGGAAGAGGAAAGTTAGAAGAGAGAGAGAGAGAGAGACAGAGAGGAAACGGAATAGAAAAAGAAAAATTAAGAAAAGAAAGAGAAGGATAAGCCAAAAGAAATTAGGGTAGAAGCTGAGATTTTTAGTTTTAACGGCGTTTTCAAATTCATTTTAATTCACTATTGTTTAACTCACCGACCTCAGTAGCTTGATCGATAAGGCGGGGGACTTGTAACCTGGAGGTCGGTGGTTCAAGTCCCGGTTTCAGGGTAGATTTAGTAAAGCGAGTTACAGTAGTTGTGATATCATGAAAGTGATTAACACAAATATGATAACTAAATAACTAACTAAACCATAGTTTAATTCGCTTTCTTCTTCTCTAAATTACTTCAATAGAAAATTGTATTGTGCAGAAATAGATGTGTCCACATGATGTTCCCAAACAAATTGTGGGCACAGAAATGAGTGTTCCAAAGCTGTCCCACTGTGTGATTAATTTACCTTTGTACCTTTCTCTGCTACACTCGACAGCATGAGAACTAGGACAGACTATCATTTCAGCGTCGTTGGCAAGTTGAAAGCACCAGTTAAAGATAAGCAACGTCCAGTGAGGTTGGGACTTAGATGGCTAAACATTCAAATTCAAACTATCGTAATAGGCGTGATGATTTCAAACCAAAAGTTTCGTGGTTCGTCGTTCGAATTATGTAAAAGTGTATGTAAAAAAAGTTATCATATTTGTGTTAATCACTTTCGTGATATCACAACTACTCAAACTTGCTTTACTCAATCTACGCTGAAACCGGAACTTGAACCACCAACCTTACAAGTCCGTCGCCTTATCGATCAAGCTACTGAGGTCAGCTACTGAAAAAATGTCTGTACACAATATTACAAGGAAGTAGAACAACAAACAAAAAGAGAAAAGACCTTTTCTCTTTGCAAACCACCTTTACCTGTTTAAAAAAACTCTACTATCTATACTCAAATGTATCTATACTCAAATAAATAAAGAGGTGCTTTGTTAAACTGTTGGCATAATGGTACTACCTGTCTTGCGCTGACAGTCTAAATAAAGCACTACTCATACTTATACTACTTTTTATGAGGCTGTGTGTATTTTATTCCTTCTACTTTCTCTTCGCCACCCTTCGTCTTCGTTCGACCC
This sequence comes from Bactericera cockerelli, assembly GCA_024516035.1. Classification (NCBI taxonomy): domain Eukaryota; kingdom Metazoa; phylum Arthropoda; class Insecta; order Hemiptera; family Triozidae; genus Bactericera; species Bactericera cockerelli. The sequence goes on from CM044959.1 coordinate 351,461, forward strand.
CTTTCGGACATCTCCGCCTACCTTCGTCTATCTTCATTACTCTTCCGTGGGAAAGATACCTCTCTGTCCAAAGCCTCATTACCTCGTCCACACTTCAAGTCACCATTATTCTTCTCAGTTCATCAATCTTACCTCTCCTCGCCTTGCAACCCTTTTCCCTCTGCTTTTCCCTCTCTGTCCCGACCAATCTTACAGGGTGTTCCGGCGCTTTTTCTGGCCCTACCCAGGCTGGGTGAGGTTGATGTGGGTAGCTAGTACGATTCCCAGCGAATGGAGGGTGAAACCCCCGTCCTGTCTACCTCAAGTCAGGACGTTAAAACCAAATAATAATGATAATATCGCCTTATTTATACTGCCTGATAAGGACTATTAAATTCCCATTATTCCAGCAGTAAGCCCAAGACATGTTATTATGTGGTAAAAAGCCCAAATAGAATCAATGGACATGAAAGGAGCCTAGACATTGGATCTGGGCGTCCATATAATCCTCTCACCACCGTGATTTAGGTATCAATACCTATCTCACGGACACGAAATTATTATTATTATTACAGGGTGTGAAAAATGAGGTGACCAAAATCTATTAAGAAACTTGTTCTTCGCCTGAGAGAAGTTTTTTCATTCGAAAATTCAGAGTTAAATGGGTCCATGCAGCTTTAACTTTCTTTTTCCTGTTAGGTATAGAAGGATTGTTTTTGGTCGATTCATTTTTTACATTTTACAGTCCGATTTATTTTCAATAAAATCTACAAAAAAAAACCTGCTCAAACTTTAGAAAGTCGTGTATTTAAGTAGGCTAATAGTTTTATAAACTTTTTTTAATTTTATTTTACTTTTTTTGAATTTTTATTTACAATATTGTTTTGTGATCCGGGACGAAGCTAATGCCTTGTTCCTTGTCTCCCTCCAGCTGCTGGTCCGTCAGGTACTTTAGCTACACCCTGTAGATTCGCCTTTGTTTCATTTCATCAAGGAAACCAACACAACACTCCTGGAGTGCCTCACCACACTATGTCCGCCATGCCAGTTGTTTGTTTGCTATGTCCGCCATGCCAGTTGTTTCATGAGAGTAATAATACTAATAACACTCTTTAGTGGCAGGTAACTACGGCCAGTCTCCGTGGCGTAACGGTTGTGACCTTGTTTGTTTGATGACCTTGTTATGACCTTGACCTGGCTTAACTGCCCAATGTCCAGAGATCCTGAGTTCGATTCCCGGTAGAGGCAGAAAATTCTGTTCTGTCTCTCTCTCTCTCTCTCTCTCTCTGTCTCTCCTTTTTCTGTCTCTCTCTCTCTCTCTCTGTCTCTCCTTTTTTGCTTCTCTCTCCCTCTCTCTCTCTCCTTTTTCTGCTTCTCTCTCCCTCTCTCTCTCCTTCTCTCTCTTTTTTTTATCAGCTCTCTCTCCTTCTCTCTCTTTTTTTTATCAGCTCTCTCTCTTTCTATCTTCACCCTCTTCTCCTTCTCTCTCTCTCTTTCCATCTCTCTCTCTCTCTCTGTCTCTCCTTTTTCTGTCTCTCTCTCCCTCTCTCTCTCCTTCTCTCTCTTTTTTTATCAGCTCTCTCTCTTTTTTATCAGCTCTCTCTCTTTCTATCTTCACCTCTTCTCCTTCTCTCTCTCTCTCTTTCTATCTCTCTCTCTCTCTCTCTCTTTCTATCTCTTTCTCTCTTTCTATCTCTCTCTCTCTCTCTCTCTCTGTTCATATATTACGTTCATAATATAGTATCCCATAAAATATATAAAACCTGTTTGACTGCTGGAGTAAAGGGACTTTTCAGTCTTACCTCGGCAGTATAAACAAGGTACATATATTCTATTCTATTCTATTCTACCTGCTACAACAATTTATTGAATTTTTCTTTTCTTTGACATAATATAATAGACATATATTATGTGCAGGATAAAATAGCATTATTTTCCTTTGATATGGTAGACTATTTTTTTATATACATATATAAAAAAGATGAGTGTTTCACAGCCTTTTTTATTTCGTAGCCATGAAACAGGAGCTACAGTAGGCACTTCTGGTCTGTGTTGTAGCCTGCCCATCCCTCTGATGGGCGAGAAGTGACACAAGACTTCCCATTTAGGTGCTAGGTCAACATGAGCGCACCAAAAAGAATCCCTCACAAACAACTGTAACCAAATTTTGAATACAATTTTTTTTGTAGGCGCGGAGGTTCGAACCCGGGAACTTCCGCATGGCAAGCGAGTGCTTAACCACTGAGCTATTCGTGCGCTCAGTGTTATACCCTTGCAAAAAATCAGAAATGAAAGCGGCGTCTTGTATAACTTTTACCGCAAAATATAACCTCAAGTAAAACGGGTATAAAAATTGTAGACGTAATAATAATAATTATTTTATATTATAGATTACACGTAATGAAAGCAATTTTGCTTAATAATCAGTCAGATTTCAATATTATTATGCTTAGACATGTCAGAGGGGTTTTCCACGCGTAAGTAGAGAAGCACCATTTATCACACCGACCTCTATTTAGATCTATTGTGACCAGATGATTCTAATTCTGATGTATGTCCTGATATGAAGTAGTCAGGAGGGGGGTTTTACCCTCCATTCGCTGGGAATCGTACGAGCTACCAACATTAACACACCCGGCCTTGGATGGAAGAGAATTTTCGTCGAAAAGTCTGACCCAACTGGGAGTCGAACTCGAGAACTCTGGACTACGGGCGTAGTCTCAACCATTATGCCACGGAGCCTGGAAATAATAATAATACTCTCGTAGCTTTATGTACTCATACGGTATAAACTAAAAGGACACAATTTTGTGGATTAACCATTTCTTTGAAATGGTAAGTAGGTAGATGGACAGGATATAAATTAAGTTAGCTCTAGTATGAAAAGGGAGAGCGAAGTGGGGGAAGGAGAGAAAAAAATATGGAGTGAAGGAAAAATAGAGTAAAAATAATAAAGATATAGATAGAATTACCTTTTCTGTACCAATAAATAAATTAATATCTAACCTAATAGATATACCTATTTGAATTTGTCTGGCTGGGGTACTATAAACAGGGAGTAGACCAGCATTGGCTTGGTTCTGGGGGCCCTTGTCAATTTTTAGCCTCCTTGTAAAGACAGTGGTAGAAGTGCTGAGTCATTCCTCCACTGTCTGGCTACCATCGTTCACGATGACGCAACCCTATGATGATTTGATTTTTTCAATTCAAATCATCGATACCCAAATCATTTAATTCAAATATTTACCATAATAGGTATGTGCCCTGGAGTTTTCATGTTTCTAGATTATTTTTTGGCCGGTCCGTTCCTCTTTTAAATCTTATCTGACCTGGTTGCAGTGTTTTCACTGAAACCCTTTGAACTAACCTTGTGATCTTATTAGAGATATTGTGACCTTTAACTCCATCGATTTATTAAAAAAAAAAAAAAATATTTTTAGTTTTGATTAACGTCCTGAATTGAGATAGATTTTTTAAAGTTATCATATTTGTGTTAAATAACTTTCGTGATATCACAGCTACTGAAACTCGCTTTACTAAGTCTACGCTGAAACCCGGACTTGAACCACCGACCTCTAGGTCACAAGTCCGCCGCCTTATCGATCCAGCTACTGAATTGAGACAGATTGTCAGGACGGGGGTTTTACAATCCATTCGCTTGATATCGTATCACAGCTAGGGCCGGAAATGCCAGACTCATGTGTTTCGAGGAAACAGAATTTTCGAAAAGCCTCCCCCGACCGGGAATTGAACTCGGGATCTCTGGACTACGGTCCTAACCGTAGTTGTGTCGTCACGGAGGCTGGCTTAGAATCTTTTGAGCTTACCTGTTGAAAATAGGTACCAACTCACAATACAATTTAATCAAAAATGTATGCATATTATACATTGCAAACATTAATAAAAATAATACTTTTTAGTGGAAGATAACCACCAAACGAGGTTAATGCCCAAAGCATTTTCTACCACCTAATAAACCTCAGAGTCTGATTATTATGTGGTCACAAACTCAAATTAATGAGGAAAAGTTCATGCACTGGGTGGGATTCGAACCAAGGATCCCTACGCTACCTGGATTACCAGACTAGCGCGTTAACCACTTGACTACCAGTGTACGGTTACATAATATCAAGCGAAACGGTCGTTCCGCGGGAGAACGCCTCCCAGAAACTCGAGTGCTTATATAACGGTAAATAGTAAATATATACAATATACAGGTACAATATTGTATGTAGCGCAGAAAAAGAAATTAATAAATTTCACAGTATAACCACAATCGAATGCACTGCCATTTCAATAATTGATTGAAAAATACTCAACTCGTTGAAAGTCACTGGAAAAAAAATTGTTCGCAGAATTTTCACGCTCTGAATATTGTTAGACAATAATAACTTCAGAAATACAGACAGTATAATAATAACTTCAGAAATACTGACAGTAATAATAACATTCTTATAGTAATGAGAGTAATAATAACGTGCATACAGAGTGTCCACTTTTAATGTGCGCCATAGGAAAAATACATGTAAAAACAGTTTTTCTTGTCTCAAAAGTCGCCATTAAGTATTTTAATTAAACAAAATATGTTAACTCATGTATTTTAATCTGAAGAATCCACTGGTGGTGATTTCATACACCTGGGACTTACAGTTAAAAAGTTAAGGGTTCGAAATCCGAGAAATGTGTTATGTTTGAAACTCAACATTTTTGTACAATTGGATACTCTATTTTATGTATTTTTTCACGAGAAATTGATTGGTAATATTTTCAATTACCTGGGGTTTACAGTTAAAAAGTTCTGGGTTCGAAACCGAGTAATTGCGTTATGTTTGAAACTCAATATTTTCGTACACCTGGATACCTACCTGGTTTCTGGTTTTACTAACTGTGATACCCTATTTTAGCATTCTTTAACTTTATTTGTGTATTTTTTCAATAGAAATAACGATTTCTGCTTCTTTTGTCCAAAGAAGACCTACTGAAAAAAGGCGTGTTTTAAACTTGAATTCATGACTTTGTAAAAAAGGACAACTGATAATCAGTTTATGGGTAGGTACTTACTGTTATTGAAGTTAGATTCGATTTTCAGACGAATCTAGTTTAAATCTGACACACGCTCCCAATTTTCAAAACTCACGAATGTGGGCCAAAGAAAATCCTCTACTCTTGGTACAGCCTCATACTCAGTACCCACAAAAAGTAAACGTCTGGTCAGGAATAGTAGGACAACACATTATTGGTCCAATATTCTACAATGAAAGTCTAACTTCAGAACTCTTCCTCGACCTACTTGTTCATGAAATAGGTCCATTAATCACAAATGTTGTTGGTGAAAGAGAAATTTTTTTTCAAATGGACGGTTGTCCAGCCCACAACTCAAGATTAGTCAAAGAGTTTTTACAAGCAGCATTTCCAGGAAGGGTGATAGCTCACAATGGTGATATTGATTGGGCAGCAAGATCACCCGATCTATCCCCAAATGACTTTTTTCTTTGGGGTTACCTAAAAGCAATACTTTATCACGAAGGTAAAACATACCTCAATGTAGAGGCATTGAAAGATGCCATCACCCAAGCATGCAACAACATAACAGCACGTCAATTGGCAAATGTTCGTAATGAATTTTACGACAGATTGGGGTATTGTGTTGCTGCTGATGGAGATATCTTTGAAAATCGAATCTAACTTCAATATCAGTAAGTATCTACCCATAAACTGATTATCAGTTGTTCTTTTTTACAAAGTCATGAATTCAAGTTTAAAATACGCCTTTTTTCAGTAGGTCTTCTTCGGACAAAAGAAGCAGAAATCGTTATTTCTATTGAAAAAATACACAAATAAAGTTAAAGAATGCTAAAATAGGGTATAACAGTTAGTAAAACCAGAAACCAGGTAGGTATCCAGGTGTACGAAAATATTGAGTTTCAAACATAACGCAAATTACTCGGTTTCGAACCCAGAACTTTTTAACTGTAAACCCCAGGTAATTGAAAATATTACCAATCAATTTCTCGTGAAAAAATACATAAAATAGAGTATCCAATTGTACAAAAATGTTGAGTTTCAAACATAACACATTTCTCGGATTTCGAACCCTTAACTTTTTAACTGTAAGTCCCAGGTGTATGAAATTACCACCAGTGGATTCTTCAGATAAAAATACATGAGTTAACATATTTGGTTAAATTAAAATACTTAATGGCGACTTTTGAGACAAGAAAAACTGTTTTTACATGTATTTTTCCTATGGCGCACATTAAAAGTGGACACTCTGTATAGTAATGACAGTAATAATAAGAATGACAGCAGTAGCTAACTACAGTAATAATGACGATCATTACAATAAGAATGACAATAATAAGTTCACTAGCATAACGTGCAAAGCATGTGAATGACATATTTATAGTAGGGGTGTGAGGGGGGGTTTAGGGGTGGGTTAAAAGATTAGGGGGAGATCTGGAGAAGTATTGGGGAGAAAAGAGAGGAAAGAGAAGTTTTAAGAAGCTGGGACTTCTGTCGTCTCCGCGCGGGAAAACGAATAGTACAGGAAAACTAATAAAAAAAAACTAGAGAGATCCGTGGGTGAGTGGTTAAGAGCATTGGTTACTAACCCGGAGGTTGCGGGTTCGAATCCCGGCCCTAGCGGAAAATTCTGACCGAGTTTTTCCGGTTTCGGTATGGCATGGCTGTGAAGGTAAAGTTCCCTGAAGTAATGAGAAAGCGGTTCCGGGCATAATCAGCAAAAAAAATCCTGTCGATGTGTGACTCGAACACCTGACTTCGAGGTTACGAGTCTATTTTATTAACCATCGTTCAACCAAGGACGTGAGGTTCTGGACTTAAGGTATGATAACAACGAATACGTATCTAAAAACATAAGCTATTTACGAAGATCTTTTCATATGTGCTAGGAAATGATTGTTGCCGAAAGATAACAGAAAAGGCCCTATACTTCAGCAGCCAAAGAATTCTTGTGTTTAAGTTAATCATAATTATATTTTTTTGTTGAAATATAGGTACATCATACTTACGAAAACTTTTTATAAAAAATAGATATTAAAAAAAAACATCTACCATAAAAGTTAATAAATTTATAAATAAAATACAATACTTTCCTTAATATAGGATAAGGAAAGTAAAAAGGTAGTTAACCAGATCTGTAATATGAAAAGTCTTTTAATTATTATTTATTTATTATAATTTATTATTATCTTTTATGTGTATGTGGTCAGGATAGATCTATCAATCATCGTTTCCACAATCCCATGATTTCATTAATAATAATATTCTTTAGTGGAAGATAACCACCAGGCGAGGTTAATGCTCAAAGCATTTTCTACCATCTAACCCTCATATTATTATGTGGTCACGAACTCAAAATAATGAGAACAAATTCGTGCACTGGATGGGATTTGAACCAACGGATCCCTACGCTACCTAGATTACCAGACTAGCGCGTTAACCACTTGACTAACAGTGCAATATTGTGTAATAGTCGGGGAAAAAAACCATGTTCACTGGGCTAACAAGACTTGCTGTTATTAAGAATTAAGCAAGCCAACAAAAATTCAAAAATCATTTTGCTGAAAATTTTCTCGAGAAAACACATTTTATTTTCTCTCCAAGAAAAAAAATTCGAGTGTGAAAAATTTCACGCTGTTAAATTTTAAGACGTACTCGCGTCACATGTGAAAACTTTCGAAGCGTCGCTGCAACTTTTGAAGCGTCAAGAATAAGCGACACAGCGACGCGGCAACTTTTTGCTGTCGGGAAAGTTGCAAATGGGAAATTGTCAGGTCCCTCAGCACATCACGGTGCTTTCCATAAAGAAACTCGGGAAACCATTTTTTTTTTTTTTTTTTTTTTGAGAAACAGAAAGAAATTAAAAAAAAATCAAAGTCGGAGCAACCAAATATTTTTTTTAAAAGAAAAACGAACATAATACTTACGATTTCCAATATTGAAAAATTTATCGGAAGTAAAATTTAAGGAAGTTATAGAGGTTCAGTTTGTCCATTCTATGACCTCGAGTGTTCTTATCCAGGCATCTATTTTTTTGCCAACAATAAATTTAGGTAGATAAAACCAACATCCCACCTATAATTTTTTTGTAATTATTATGTAGAATGTAGGAAAAAAGGTATATTAACATATAAAACCAATTTGAAGAAAATCGGCTAAGCGGTTTAGGAGATACAAGTGATTCAGTATAAAATCTCAAAATTGCCACGTGTATACAATGTGAAACAATCACGAGGAAGTATTGTGTTCATAATAATGCCAGTGTATTTTTTTAAGTTACCATATCTTTTTTAGATACCATAATAACTAAATTTAGTGTAGTTAACTAACAACTAATTAACCGAACACAGTGAGGGAGCGAAGCGACCTCACTAAGTGAGGTTCTGTTTTAACACAGACACACAGACAGACAAACGAAAGACAAATCGTCTAGTATGGAAGTTAAAACAAAACTTCACTTAGTGATGTGTTCGATTAATCATAGTTTATTTTGCCCCGGAACCAAATTAACATTTCTTCAGGGTATGATTATTCCTTTTATAGGGTATGATTATATCTCATGATTAACCTTTTATTTTACCTCATACAAAGACAGTTAATGTGTGCTTTCAAATGTGCATTTCCAAAGGAACATTTTAGAACCATTAAATGAGCTCTTTACAAAAGTTCATCATTTGATGTTCATTAAAGAAAAGTCGGAGTTTATTTGTTCATAATAGAATTTTCATACCTAATAGAAAGTTGGGTGTTCATTTGTTCTGTAATAGAAAAGTTTAAGATTATTATAGAAGACAAAGGATTTGGTATGTTCAAGTAAGGTATTCAACAGGACTTATTGTCTTGGCGCTGTCTTATCTTTTAACAACAAACATTCTTGATAATAATTTGATAAGGGTTGGGTGGAAGAGACTGCCGTAGGCAATAGCACCGCCCTTTAGTTAGGATATTAGTATATTATTATTAGTTCCGATAAATTTCTAATATGAGAAATCGGAAGTTTTGTGTTCGTTTTTGTATTAAAAAAATATTTTTTTTTCTCTCCGATTTCAATTTTTCCAAACTTCTGGTGTTTCATAACCTCCGGAGCAAATTTGGTTTTGTGTCTGTCGGTCTGTTAAATACATTCCTTGTTACGCGCAAATCTCAAAACTACTGAACAGATTTCAAAGAAATTTTGTACACATATAAAAGACGTATTGTAGATGGTCTCATTTTAAATTCATTAAGTTTGCACCAGTGAGTGGTTCGTGATGATAGAGACGTTATACAAAACAAAACAAAAATGTTACAATAAACCAGCCTGTCAAGTGTCAATGAAGTAGGACTATAAAAATGTACTGTGTTTGGTTGAAACTCAGCTTAGAGGGCCAGTCTGGCTTTTCTCAACTTTAATCCTGTTTTATAGTTTGTTATATAATTTTACATAATGTTTTATAATTTGGCCCGAAGTGAAGAAGCGAAAAAAAATATAGTAGCGAAACAAAAAAAAAAAATGGTAGCAAGTGAGAAAGAGTGGGGGGGAAAGAAAGGGATATTTAATTACTGCACTGACGCCAACCTAACAATACAATGTCACACTCACCCCAGTGCCTTCACACCCATATCCCCTCTCCCATTCTTTGCGAACCCTCTCCCCTACTTCCTTGACAACCATTCGCTCCTTTCCTTCACACCCTCACCTCGTATTCCTTCTCGCCCATTCGCTCACATCACACCCTCACCTCTTTCTTATTCCTTCTCGCCCACCCGCCCTTCTCACACCCTCACCCCCCTGATTCCTTCACATTATGTCCCGATGTAAAAAACACCAACAAGATGCCACCTGAATTTCTAATGAGTCCTCTCCTACAGTTTCACAAGACGACACAGAGCTACAGCGTGACTCCGGGACCTTGGTGGAAAATAATTATCTTGCACTTTTTGTCTTTCATTTTCTGCATATAGCTTTCTATACATATTATATAAATACCTAGCATTTGAATAGTAACGACACGACCTCATTAGCTCCGTTGTGTCGCGTCGTGCCAATAAGACAGCGATCTCGTACCCTGCTGGAGGTCGCTGGTTCGAATCCAAAGTTAAGGTACAATTTAGTAAAGCTATTTACAGACTTTAGTAAAGCTAGTTACAGACTTTAGTAAAGCTAGGTTACAGACTTGTTCAGGCGGTGGACTTGTAATCGGAGGTCAATGGTTCTTATCCCTCAAGTTGAGCAAATAATATTTTATAAAGCGAGATCGAGAAAAAAGAAGTAATTTCCTTCTGTAAATGCGTTTTTTTTCCTCTTGCTCCAGGAAATTTTTCGGTTGTCTAAGAAGTTTTATGCCAGGAACGCATCGAGGCCACGTTGAATACACCAGTTCGCGTTCTGTCACTGAAGTTAAGCAACGTCCAGGGACGTTATAAATTCGAACCCTCGTAATGTTGGCTATTCCCGACCCCACTCAGGCTGGCTGAGGTTAATTTGAGTAGCTGGTTTGCGAGTTTCCAGCGAGAGTAAAATCCCCATCGTGATAAAAAATGACCTTGAAGTTGAATGCGACTTTTTTCTTCTTTTTTTTTTTTAATGAGTACAAAATTTTTAAAGGTACCGTACAAAAAATAAGTTTATCTGTTTTTGAAAAAAAAATGTACATCCAGTATATTTTAAAGATTGCTAACCGTCGGACCCTTTGCTGGCGACAGAAAAATTCAATTAATTATCTGAGCGTTATATAGCTTTCATTATTGGTTTTTAATCTTCTAGCTAGCTAGAGGATCCGCTCGTAAAGTTTAAGCCTCGTTAAGCACTGAAAGCTTGGTATGAGAGAGAGAGATAGAGATAGAGAGAGAGAGAGAGAGAGGAGAGAGAGAGAGAGGAAAGAGAGAGAGAAAGAGAGAGAGAGAGAAAGAGAGAGAGAGAGAGAAAGAGAGAGAAAAAAAAGAAAGAGAGGGAGAAAAAGAAAGAAAGAGAGATAGAAAAAGAAAGAAAGAGAGAGAGAAAGAGAAAGAAAGAGAGAGAGATAAAGATAGAAAGAGAGAGTTGTAAACTAATAGTCAATTTAGGGTTGATTTAATGGAGAAGTAATAAAATTCAAGAGAAAAAAATATAAGGATCCAACCTAGTTATTAAAAATACCAATGAAATTGACCAATAAAATTGCTATTTCATTACTTGAAAATAACTTGAGAGTGTTTTATTAATTTATGTGTTTACGAGAGGCGACATCAGTAGCCTCTTTACTAGTCCTCTCAGTTACCTTATAAGCAGTTTCGACAGTACCCAGGTCCGACTTACCAAATTTTCGGAATGTAGTCGATACAACTTCTGATTGTACTGAAAAGACAATCACTGCAGGTGAAGAAAATATAGACTTACCTGTATATAGGATGCTCCATGATTATCATATTGTTCTCATCCAGCCATTCTTTTTTCTGAAATCAAAATAATTATTGACATCAAAATACGAGTAGGAAAGTATTGAAAAAAAAAAGAAAGTTGTAATGGGAAGTCTTAATAATAGATGTATAGGGTACCTATAAAATAATTGATTTTTTAACTATTTTTCTTTTTTTAAGATGAGTGTTTCACAGCCTTTTCAATTTCGTAGCCATAAAACAGGAGCTACTGTAGACGCTTGTGGTCTGTGTTGTAGCCTGCCCATCCCGTAGTATGCCTTCTCTCTGATGAGCGAGAAGTGACACAATACTTCCGATTTAGGAGCTGGGTCAACACGAGCGCTTCAATTCTTTACAACATTCTGCTCCCTGGATAATCCAATCTCCGCCCATCTGTTATGATCTAAGAAAATATGATAAGAAAAATGACAACCATCTAGAAATTTATTCTGCATTCAATATGCTTATTGCAACATCATACTCTCAATCGAAAGTTTTTTACACTGATGCTTCAAAAAGTGAAAATGGTACATCAGCTGCTTTTTGGTCCTCAAACGGCACCTTTGGTGTCAGACTAAACCCTATTTTATCTATATGTAATGCTGAACTCATGGCTATAATGTATACTATATACTTCATCCTTTCGAATTGTAGTTCTCAAACGGTGAATGAAACCTTTCTTATCTGCTCTGATTCTCTTAGCGCACTTCAATCACTTCAAGACGTTTTCTCATCGAATCCCATTGCCGCTAAAATAAGATCATTACTAATTGAAAATAAAAATATAGCTATCAGTTTTCTGTGGGTACCTTCTCATGTAGGTATCAAGGGTAACGAAGAGGCTGATCAACTTGCTAAAGATAAAATATCCGATGGTTCTCCCCTGATTAATGATATTCCGATCCAGGACTACAAACACTTACTAAAGAGGAAAATAATTTCAAAATGGAACGAAGAATGGAAAAACCTTACAGGAAACAAGCTCCGAGAGTTAAAAAATGAAAATAAACCCTGGCACCCTCCCTCCTCTTTCACCCGTAGAGACCAAGTTTCAATCACCCGGCTCCGGATAGGTCACACTAACCTCACGCATGTTTACCTAATGAAAAAAGAGAGTCCACCTATTTGTGATACCTGCCAGTGTAGAATAACGGTAAAACATATATTGAAAGAATGTATCAAATATCAGAATGCAAGAAACCCCAATGACCTCTTTGTTTGTCTTTCATATGACCCCACTTCTGTTTTGAACTTTATTAACAATAATTGTTTGAAAATGTAATTTTCTTATATTTCATAGTGTATATAACATAACTATGTTTGCACACTCTAATAAATTTAAATAAATAACAACACGAGCGCACCGGAAGGTATCCCTTACAAATAACTGTAACCAAATTTTGAATACAACTTTTTGTCGGCACGGGGGTTCGAACCCGGGACCTTCCGTATGACAAGCGAGTGCTTAACCACTGAGCTATTCGTGCGCTCTATCACTTTTTAATTAATACAAAGTACAGACTACCTCTCCTGGGTAGGAGATAATAAATTATAATGTATAATGAAATTGAGATACATGGTGTATCAGAAAGTCTTGTCAAAAAAAATCACGTATGGTAGAGCTCAAATAAAGAGCACTTTGCTTGTTAATGTTAAAACTATACGGAAATGGACCCTTAGGTCCCCCTATACGGAAATAGACCCCCCCATAACTCCGCCCCTGATCGGGGAAAAAGTGCCAAATACTCACTAAAGAAGCATGATAACAATCTGAGACGTCATGCAAAAAGTCAAGTCAATCGCGAAATAATTCGATTTTTAATATATTTTTTTTTTTTTTCGATTTTTAAGTGCCCTCTTGTGGTGGCCTGTAAAGATCTTTAAGGTTCCATTTCCGTATAGAGGTTTATTAAGCAAAGTGGCCTTTAATTGAGCTCTACTAATATACGTGGTTTCTTTTTGTACATGACCTTTACCTTTGATCTTTGATACACCCTGTATAATAAATCCTACATAATAAAATTAAGATCGGAAAATTAATTAGAAAAAAATATGGAAAAAAATCTTTCAAGTGGAACTCGTAATCTCGATAAAAAAAACGAGATCCTTAGAGAGATATTATTAATTAATACTTCTTGGATGTAATTATAAATATTAAAAAGGTCACAAAGGCAAGAGCTGATATAGCGGTGAAAAACTTGGGGCAAAAGAACATGAGGAAAAAAATAGCTAATTAATCATTGAGGACAAAAAACTGCTCCAAGTTCTTTTTCATTTCAGTTTTTTTTTCTGTTAGATGAAAAAAAAAAAAAAAAAAAAAAAAAATCTGTAAAAAATTGTACGGTTAAAAATGAAGAAAATGTGTAGAGTTGAAGAAAGAAAAAGCATGAATGAAAAATATGAAATATGAAAAAAAAAGTCATAATAATTAACAGCTCAAGCTTTTGAATTTATGGTGATGAGATTTATATTGCATTAAAATGAATTTGACGTGATAATAAATGTAGTTATGTACCTATTTTTGCAAGGGAGGATATACATAATTATATTATATTTAATATTTATAAATAAGATACCTAAGTAGGTATATGTGTTTTACTAATGGACGTTCTACAATGGGGGTTTTTTTTTTTTAATTTGGGTTTAACGTCGCTTTATTTAATAGGGTTGGTGATAACAAAGTCCAACCGTAAAATGTGGAAGTAGAAGTGTCAGAACCAACCAAACTCAACAATGTGGAAAAGGTTGGACCATGCCGACCGCGACTACATTTGGAAAACTGCCTTTTCTTTGAAAGACGAAGAAAATAATTGGATAAGAGGGACAAAAGATAACCCGTTCCGTAGAGAGGGCAGAATTTTATATATCAGTCCTGTCCCATTGAGCTTCGAAGGCTACTGAGAGTCCTCGGAGAACATAAATGCCTTTCTTTCCGTAGCATGGCGTTGCATATGGAATTTTATTTCATTCCTTAACTTTTCAGTCAGAAATAGAGAAAGTTTTTTAGGGACTAACCGTTGCTTTGGATTATTATAATATAATAATAAAAAAGAAATAAATAAATGTGTTGCTTTGTGGTATTATAATACAATTAAGTGGGTAGCGCAGAATTATAGGATTTTCCATATCTTTAATATCCAAATATTATATTTTTTCTATAATTCCGCCACTGGTCGCTGCTAACATTAAAGCAGCTACTCATTTTTCCTCACGAGGTATGAGTGACCACGAACACCCACGTACAGAGCAGAAAAAATCCTGCCCCGCTGTTATTCGAACCTAGGTCACCGTGCGTGCGATGCCTAGCGCGCTAACTCACTCTGCCACGGTCCCTATCAGAGTATGGCGCAGCAATTGTAGTATAAGAAACAGGAACTTTATTTCAATCTGGTCTAAGCGAGACGGAAAAGGCGGCAGGTGTCTAGGGACCAAAGCCATGCCTGTCCATATAGAAGTCAGGATTTTATCTCCGGGTAATCCCTCGGGTAGTCATGGAGCGCACAATATACAAAGTACGTTAGAGTCTGCCTTACCTAAGTAATATACAGGGTCCGCCAGAAAAAAGAAGCCACTCGAAATATCTAAAGAACGGATTAAAATTTTGAGAAATACTAAAAGAGGTGTACCAGTATATCGTGGGGGAAACCTTTTCTGCTAGGTTATAATTTTTTATCATCTGTGAAGTGAAATGTACGATGTTTTCGGCCCTGCTATGATTAAAAATCTCAAACTTGTTTTAAAATACTATCAATTTCAACGAATTTTCAGAAATGTATTACAAATAGGGTTAATTCATTTAAGATTCCAAAGTTGACCCCCCCTGGTAATGATAAAAAATCGAAACATAGTAGAAAAGGTTTCCCCCTCAATATAATGGTACACGTGTTATAGCATTTTTATAAAAAATTAATCCGTTCTCTAGATATTTTGAGTGGCTCCTTTTTTTTGGCGGACCCTGCATACATAATATAGGTAGTATGTATACATAATATAGGTAATAATGTATAGAATGTATTACATAGATCCTGGCATGTATGTTTTATTCCTTACATCCCTGGGGACGCCAAGAGCCCGCAGTGTGAAATCAGGGAACTTGATTCTTTACTTCCGAGCACTTTGACGTAAACGTTCAAAAAAATTTATACCTAAATATTTTTTCAACTTAGAAACTGTTGAATTTCATGTGTGTTAAGTTATAGTAGGAAATGACCAAGTTTATTAGCTTTAAAAATATAAAAGTACAACTTTTTAGACCAATGTTATGGCTTAACAGCAGAATTCAATAACCGATGATCCCCTTTTATTATTTTTAAGTACATTTTTTGAACTTAATCTCTCTTAATCTGGAGAGATTAGAAATTTTGAAATTGAGGATGGTAATTAAAAGGTACTTCCAATATCAACAATGAACTTTGATACAATTAATTAATCTCGCTCATAATTCAAACTAGAACCTAGTACCTAAACTAGTTAAAAGTAACTAGTCATCAATAGAAAATCAAAAAAGTTTAATGAATTTATGAAAACATAAACAAATAATAAAGCTCTGCTAAAGGTCAACCTCATATTTAAATTGATTTCAAAATGGCGATTTTCAATCTCAATCTTAATCTATCGAAAACGTCGGGTTAAGATTGGAGGAGAAATAAGAACAAGCCGTGAGGGTAAGTTCATTCGATTTCTCCCACTTTTCCCTAATCTTTGATGCGAGATTGAGAGAGATAGGGTTCAAAAAATGCACTTTTTATTGTACATAATATTATCTATATCACATGTCTTTATATCTAATAAAACATTAAATAATAATAATATAGGTAAATAATAATAAAATTGACAAAGTTACGAGGAAGTTATTTGTCCAAATAGGTGGGGTATCTTTCTTTATTGAAACGCGACATGTGGGACATGCCTCAAGCTATCAAAGCGAGGGTAAACCTCCCTGCTGAGTTGGTGCCACTGTGTTTGCATTGTGAATATTGAAAAAGAGATAATGAACATTTTCCAATAGAAGAAGAACATTTAGCATTTTTTCCCGGTTTAACGGCGCTTTAACAAGGCCTCTCGTTCACGCCGAAAATATGGAATAGATACGTCTTCGTTTCATCCAAGCTGACAACAGACCGATTTTAATTAGCATTTTATTTGCCATAATATATGGGAATCCCGTCAATTTTTGTTTAAAAAAACATTGCATTCGCCGATTGTCTACAGTTAGCTGTTGAAAATGGTGAAGTTTCAAAAGAAACCTATGTTTTTTTTTGAGTGGCGTTTAACATTGCTTACAACTGCATGTAAATATCTCAGTGTAGTAAATCACGACGGAGGTGTTACCCTCCATTCGCAGGAAGTTCACAAACCTGCTACTTACAATAAGCTCACCCAGCCTGAATTGGGCTGGAATATGCCAGCATAACGAAGTTTTCACCTTGCTTAACTTCGGTGATCCTACGAGAACCGGTGTATTCAACGCTCCATCGACGCTGGCTTTAATGATCCGCTGGTTTGAATCCCACCTAATACATGAAATATTTTCGTGATGCTGCCATTCCGGCCCAAACCATTCTGGGTGAGGTAAATGTGGGTAGCAGAATTGTAAGTTTCCTGCAAATGGACGGTACATACCCCGTGTTATATGTCGGGGGGGGGGGGGGGTTTAACGTCTCTTTCAACTGCATGGTCATATCACGACCGACCGACGGGAGTTTCACCCTCCCTTCAATAGGAACTCACAAACCAGCTTCGCAAATTAACCTCATACAGCCTGAGTGGGGCTGGTATAATAGCCAGCCAGCATCACGAGGTTTCGAATTTGAATAGTCACCCTAACAAGTCTTGATATAGTTGGAAGTTTTTTAACTTCACTGATAGAATGAGGACTGGTGTATTCAACGAGCCATTGACGCTGGTGCTATTTACTTCCATAGCAACAGGTTGAACTAAATTTTCTAAGGAAAGGGATTATCCCAGCTTAATGCTTTTTACATTTCCCTTTGTTCTAGCAAGAGTTGTTTGAATTGTAAAAAATACTTTTGAATTATCTCTACGTGGAGAGCACAAAACTTTGAAGCCAAACTCAATGGCATTTCTGGTCAAATCAGGTTAGGGAACGTCGAGTGAGGTGAAGAATTGATGGACGACACTCTCGCCCGAGGTTTGAAGTTTCGAACCTTTATGATGCTGGCTTTTCCCTGCCCAAACTAGGCTGGGTAAGGTGAATGTGAGTAGTGATTTGAAAAATGTGGTTTCAAAAATATTTACATTAAATCCATTTACATTCATCCAATATCAACAGAGCTCCGAAACGACTTAACCAAATGACTGTAAATTTTGGTATTAAGGTGCGCGTAGGTACTAAGAAAGAATTTTAAAAAATTCCAAATAGGAAGACCCTTTCAGACACCGCAAAGTGAGATAGGTACATAGCTAGATATGAGATAAGTACATAGTATATAACTACATATATGGACCCTGTATGTACCTTTCTCTTGAGGTTAGGTGGAAGAGAAATCTACAGGCTTTAAATTCGTCCCTTGGTTTATTACTTATTCAATATTGTTAAAATGTATCATTCATATTTTGTACTATGTACCTATGTTATAAATCAATAAAAAAATATTATAATAATATACGATATCTGTAGCCTGTTCCAGAAACACTCTCCATTCTCATAATCCCCTAATCACCCTTTCGACCGTCACACAACGCCTCTGATTGGTTATTTTTTTTAAACGATGAGTGTTTCACATTATTTTTTATTTCTTAGCCATGAAACAGGAGCTACTGGAGACGCTTGTGGTCTCTGTTGCAGCTTGCCCATCCCGTAGTATGCCTCCCCTCTGATGGGCGAGAAGTGACACAATACTTCCCATTTAGGTGCTGGATTAACCCAAAATAACCAATCCGACTGCATTGGGTGATGGTTGAAAGTGAGACTTGGGGATTTTGAGAGTGGAGAGTGCTTTCTGGAACGGGGGCCAAGTGCTTTCTTATGGAGACGAAGAGACAACAACAACAAAAAAAATCCGTTTAGACTGTTCAGTAGTTTCTGAGATTTACGCGTTTCAAGGAATGTATTTAACAGACCGACAGACACAAAACCAAAGATGCTCAGAAGGTTATGAAACGTACAGAAAAAATTGAAATCGGATCTATTTTTTTTTTTTTTTTTTTTTTTTTTACAAAAACAACGGACCGACAGACATCAGACACAAAACCAAAGTTGCTCAGGAGGTTATAAAACGTCCAGAAAAAAAATTGAACTCGAAGTAATTTTTTTTTTTTACAAAAACGAACGCAATACCTACTTCCGATTTCTAATATTAGAAATTTCTCGGAAGTAAAACAAGGATACATTCAAAACTTTCAGGTCATGCAGGATAATACCCCAAAGTTCTAATTCCCAAGGACTTGTTCATCCTTGAGTTGGCACACTTGCAAGCTGCCCTTCCAGTTGAACTAATCCTTTGTGTTGGCAGTTTTTAAGAAAATTCAGGTTCCAAGAAAATCCTGTGGTCGTTCCAGATGCAATTGGAGTTTTCCGGGATTTATTTGAACGAAGTAACATTTGCTATAGGTACATAATATTATGTAATATGTATATTTTTATGTAATACCCCGTGGTCCACTTATACTTCGTGAGGAAAAATGAGTTGCTGCTTTAATGTGAGCAGCGACCAGTGGTGAAATTATTGGAAAAAATAACATATTAGGACATTATTATGGAAAAGTCCTATAATTTTGCGCTACTCACTAAAAATTGTGATATAATAACACAAAGAAACCATTTGTTTATTTATATATATTTTTATGTAATATGTATATTTTTGTAATATGTATAATAGAATTATGTAATATGTATATTATGTATTCAAGAGTTTTACATCTTAATTATATAAATGTCAAAGACACTCACTGACCACTGACCACTGACCACTGACTGATCATCGCTCTACAGCCCAAACCGTAAGTACTAGGAAGCTGAAATTTGGTAGGTAGCTTTGTCTTATAGTCTAGATGTGCAATAAGACGGGATTTTTCGAAACTCCCACTACAACACCTGCCATTGACGAAAAAGGATTTTTTGCTTTCACGGCCATGCCTCGGCCCGCAAAGCGGGCGACAGCCCGCTAGTGAATAATATACATAGAGTACATGTAACATTTATTCGACATTGAAAGAACGCGACCAGAATTTTCGGCACTTTAGAATTTCTGTTCACGTCAGAAGGAAGGTACAAAAGAATATTATCGACTCAGGGATCGCTTTTGTCTTTGTAATTACTTTGTGTAAAAAATTGTTATTATGTAATTTGTATAAAAAAAATCGAACTCAGGATTTCTGGACTACGGGCAGTAGTCACAACCGTTACGCCACAGAGGCTGGCGGAAGGAAATGATAAAATTAATACGGGCAATCTCTTCCACCCAACCTTTAATAAAGTGTTGGATGGAAGAGATTGCCAAAGGCAATAACCCGCCCTTTAGTTAGGACATACCTATACGAGTATTATGTATTTATTTATTTTTTCTTAATTTTTTCTCTTTTTACTTCTCTTATATTCTATATTAATTTGTAATTTTCTGTGTTGTATATTGTGCATATTAATAACGTGTTAAATAGTAATAATAGTAATAATAAGCAGGATTTACTTACCTTTTTCTTCTTCCTCAGGGTGACCTTCACCCCCTCTACCGAGACTTCCAGACTAACTTTCTTCTTTTTGATCCCCTTCGCTTTGAATTCGTACTGGAACAGCATGAAAAATATACATTTCTTGTAAAATATTTAATCAAAAACAAAGTTAACTGCCAAATAAGGACTCAATACTTCCTTGTGAATGATAATCATAATTTTCAACTTTCCACTTTCGCTAGATATTGGGATTTTTTTACTGAATCTCTTACATCTACAAAAGTTTGGAACTGAGATTGTGTTCAAATTTCTTTATCGTGTTCAAATACCGTTTTACTACATTCTAGATTTTTCAACTTCATTTTTGAATCTTCAACTTCATACCTCCTCAACTTGTATCTTGACCCTCTCAATCTGAGAGAAACAGCACGAATCAAAGCAATTTGTACTAAACTTGTGTGTATTAAATTTAGTTGAAATCCGTTCAGTATTTTCGCGTTCCAAGGAATACAACAAGCATACCCAGATTTTTTTTTAATTTTTTTTTTTACAAAAACGAACACCATATCGTTGGCTAGAAAAGTGTGACAGTTGGTCATTTTTCCGATTTTAAGATTCATTTGGTGAAATCAAGGTTTTATCGATGAAAGAAAGTAGAAAAATTCAATTGTGAGCTCAAAACAGTACACCGGGAAGGTTTTTTTCAGGAAGGCCCGCCACGCCAAAACTTTGCGCGGCTCTCCTGAAAAATTGTCCAAATGCAGATGGTCAGTTTTACCTTCCAGCTGACGATATTAGATATTATCGGAAACAAAATTATCTTACTTGTGTTAATCACTTTTGTGATGTCACAACCGCGCAAACCCGCTAAACAAAATCTTTGCTGAACTTGGGACTTGAACCACCGCCCGCCAGGTTACGAGTCCGCCGCCTTATCGATCAAGCTACTAAGGGCGGTTTTATCCTCGGAAGTAATAAATAAGTTATTAAGTTAGTTATTTATTTCTCGGTATTATGTAAATAATACCGAGATGAGCTTTACAGAGGCAAACAAATCGTAGGCACAAGAAAGCGAAAGATAAATTTGAATTTCTCAGAAAGTCGAAGAAAATATTTTTTTGGCGGGGAAGGAAGGGTTATCTGTCCCTTTTAACTAGTAAGGTTATATCAAGGGGTTTTACCCTCCATTCAATGGACCTTTCTCAAGAAAACTCGGTTTATTAGCTTATTTTACTCCAAAGACTTCTTTATTTCTTTAACCTAAGAAAGAGAACTCTATACAATTTTTTGTATGCATGCAATAAGAAGGTTTTGTGTAAACAAATTACATTTCATTTGATTTGGGGGTTTCTTTCTGTTGTAAATGTAAGTCATAACATTTTTATCTGTGTTATTATTTCACAATATTACTTGAGAGTATATATCTATTTCATACAATTTTCAGGTAAAAAATATTTTAAAATTACTATAAAAAAATCTGGTGTAAACATCACACGACTTTCCTCATCCCCCAAAAAAGAGTCGAATTCCGCCACTGGTGACTCAACGGTAACAGATAACTAAAAACCAATGCCAAATTCGTAATCAGCACTTCAAAATCATTGAATTTGATATGTCACAACCCCTATGTAGGATGAATAATAAAAAAGTTAGTCAAAGCGGGTCCCCCCCAAATACCGGTAAATTGGGGCCGAGTTCCAAAAAGTTCAAGATATCAAAAAAATGATCAGAATAGACCCCTATTATTTTTTTAATCTAAGATAATGTTGTTCTCTAAAAAATTTTGTATCTTTAACCAATTTAAAGAAGCGGCGCTTGCGGCTAGCATTTGCGGCCCTGTGGCCGCAGAATGCGGCCGATTTCAACCAAAAGTTTCGTGGTTCGTCTGGTGTATAAAATTAATTTGTTTACCAAATTTCAAGTTTCTAGCTTTTACCGTTCTTGAGATATCCTGTTTACAGACAGACAGACAGACAGACAGACAGACAGACAGACAGACAGACAGACAGACGCACGGACCAATGGCTGAAAACAACTTTTTTGGTATCCTGAGGCCATGATTCGTCCAGAAATGTGAAAAACTGGGTAGGTCAAATTTTCGACGAATACAATACTTTCCTTATTATAAGATAAGGAAAGTAAAAAAACACAGTAGTCACTCTGGCAGAGTGAGTTAGGGCGCTAGACATTGCACGCACGGTGACATGGGTTCGATCCCAAGCCGGGCAGGATTTTTTCTGCTATGAACTTGGGTGTTCGGGGTCCACTCATACCTCGTGAGGAAAATTGAGTATCTGCTATGATGTGAAGCAGCGACCAGTGGCAGAATCATAGACAAAAAAATAATCCAAGACATTGTAAACGAAAGTGGAAAAGTCCTATGATTCTGCGCTACCCATTAAAATTGTGACATAATTACACAAAGAAAAAGCATTATTATTATTATATTCAACTTACCCGTATTCTCCTCATGGCGGCTACAATCTCCACTCTACTTGTGGGTCGAGGAACATCTAGGGTGCCAATGTACTGAAACACAAGAAGAAGTATTGGTTAGATTTATCTAGCCAGCCTCCGTGGCGTAATGGTTGTGACTACTGCGCGTAGTCCAGAGTTCCCGAGTTCGACCCCCGGTTGGGGCAGACTTTTCGACGAAAATTCTGTTACATCCAAACACGTGAGGCAGGCACTTCCTGTCCTACCCAGGCCAATTGAGGTTAATTTGGGTAGTTGGTACGATTCCCAGCGAATGGAGGATAAAACCCCCGCCTGACTACGTCAATTCAGGACGTAGGTACATCAGAATTAGAATCAACTAGTCACATTAATAGAGGTCGGTGTGATTATTGGTGCTTCTCTTGTGGAACCCGAACCAGTCTATAATAATAGATCGATCTAAGAATTATCTCCAAATCAAGTGAAGACTATTAGGACTAACTTTTTTACTATTCATACCTAGATGGGGGTTGTGACATATCAAATCCAATGATTTTGGGATGCTGATTCAGAATTTTACATGCATTTTCAGCTAACTCTTACCGTTCAGTCACCAGTAGCGGATTTGGACTTATTTTCAAGTCATATAAGCAAAGTCAGGTGGTGTCACACCATTTTAATTCTAATACCTAGTATCCTCGACTCTTTTTCTGTGTGTGTTTCTTATTATTATTATTTTTATTTATTTTTTGCTCAAATTTTGGATAACACTCAGAGCTTGGTTAAATATTCTTTCTGTTCTTTTACTCATTGTGGATAAACCAAAAAATATATTACACATTTATATACAATTCATATAAATTTATATACTATTTATCTACATTTATATACAATTTACTGAGCTTAATAGAATTTCAATGTGTCCATTAGTGGGATTAAACAATTTCTCGACCGACTTTGTTTCGCCGCACATCATTCGGTTTTTTTTCCCCAACTCCTAATTCTCTAACGTATTGTTCCATTCTTATTTTATTTATTTCCGTTTCCCTTTACGATTTTTTTTACTTTATTGCTAAAAATAATCATCGGAAAAAACCTCCGTTTTGTTATACTATGTTTGACTGTCCATTCATAATAATAATCACAACAACAACACTCTTTGGTGGAAGGTAACCAAAAGCTCAAAGCATTTTTTTGTCATTAGTTCTAGCCGGGCAGTATAAATAATGCGATATTATTACTAGCATTTAGTATTATTTTTTTTACAATTTTTATAGATGTGCACTTTAACAAAGGTTTAAAACAATATTAAGTATTCATTGATGAGCTCGTTCAACTTCTTTGGAACCTACATCATTTAGTTTAAGAGGACAGTTTCGATACATTAAAAAAAAAATCGGAGCAAAAAAATATTTTTTATATAATTATAAAAATGAACACAATTCTTCCGATTTCTAATATTAGAAATTTCTCGGAAGTAAAATTAACAAAAAGAACTTATTTATTAAATTTCATCAAAGGTAAATAAACTAATTTAATTATTTATTGGAAGCAATTAAGGTCGAGGTCGCTTAAAAAAAAGTTTTTTTTAGTTTGATCCTGTGACGCTCTTATTTCTTTGAATTTCTCGCTGATTCAGGGGAACGAGAGAAAAGAATTTGATATCAAGTTAGTGAATATTTTGTTTTTTGATTAATTATACACTTTTTCTAACTTAACGCAACTTTTGAGCTCTAGAGAGATTGATATTCGAGAAGAAAATAAAAATAAAAATTTACGATGAGTTCGAATGTTTCATGAGACAAAATTCTTTGTCGAAATTAAATTCTATTGAATTCAATTTAGTATGTCTCCCCTCTGATGGGCGAGAAGTGACACAATACTTCCACCCAATTTAGGAGCTAGGTCACCACAACCATATTTTAAGATATCCCTTGCAATCAACAGTAACCAAATTTTAAATACACTGTATTTAAAATTTGCAAATACACGGTTCGAACCCCGAATTCGATTGCTAAAAAAAAAATTCCCGAGTTCGAAACCCCTTGCATACAAATACAAACACAAAAGGGTTTGTTTGGTGGAAGAGATTGCCATAGTCAATAACCCCGCCTTTTTGTTAGGACAAATGTATGCATTTATCTATTAGTTCCGAGAAATTTTTAATATTAGAAATCAAAAGTAATTTTATTGTTTCCATTTTTTATTTTTATTTATAATAATTATTGGTATTTATAATAATCAACAACAAAGTGGATGGACACAGAACAAGAGGAAGACCAAAAACCAGATGGATTGACAATGTTCAAAAAGATGCGGAAGAAGCTGGAATCAATCCAGAAACATGGATGGTTACAGCTCAGAATCGAATTCAATGGAGGCAAGCTGTTGAACAGGCATTTGGTCGTCTAGGCCCTAGCCACGGATAAGTAAGTTGATATTTTACACATATACGTATGTCTTTGTAGAATTCGTCGTGATATGACCATGCAGTTGAAAGCGACGGTAAGTCAAAATTAAAAAAAATACATATACATAATTTTTATCAAATTAGTCCCATTCTAAAATGTCAAATGCCCGCATCAACTTTTACGCTGCTTTCTGCACTTAAACTCTCAACTTGAACTTTTAGGTTTTATGAGAGAGAGAAAAAAAAAATGTCGCCGTGTTTTTTCTTCTTCATATTTTGTGAAAAATGATTTCACGTAACTTTACGTGCGTCTCTCGTATAAGTTTATCATTCACGAGATTCCTGTTTTATGACAACAATATCTGCCGACTGCCTCGGGGTGCAATCAAAAAGTTTGTGTAACTTTTTATTCTTCGCCGTTGGCTCTTCCTTTTTATTCTTCTTCTTTTTACTCTTCTCTTTTTTCCTTATTTTTCTCTCCTTTTTTTTTTTCTTATTATTATTATTTTCTTTCTCTTCCTTTTTCCATTCTCTTTCACTTTCTTTTTCCTTTCTTTTTCTTTCTCTTTCTTTTTTCTTTTCTTTTTATTTTTTACTTATTCTCTTTTTCTTCTTATATTTTTTCTTCTTCTTCTTTTTTTCTCTTTCTTTTTCTCTTTTTCCTTTCTCTTTCCTTTCTCCTTTCTTTTTCCTTTCTCTTTATTTTTTTCTTTTTCTTTTTTTTTCTTTCTCTTTCTTTTTTTTTCTATTTCTTTTTCCTTTCTCTTTCTTTTCTCTTTCTTTTTCCTTTCTCTTTCTTTTTTCTTTATCTTTCTTTTTTCATTCTCCTAATTTCTCTTTCCTTTTCTTTTTTCTCTTTTTTTTTCATTCTCGTTCTTTTCTCTTTCTATTTCTTTTTTCCCTCTCCTTCATTTTCTTCTGCTTTATTTCTTTTTCATCTTTTTTTATATATTTTCTTTTTTTCTTATATTTTTTCTTCTCTTTCTTTTTTCCTTCTCTCTCTATTTCCTTTCTCTTTTTTTCTTTCTTTTACTTTTCCCTTTTATCCCTCTGCTTGGTTTTATTTCTTCTTCTTTTTATCTGTATTACTTTTTCTCTAAGAGGAATGTTATCTTATGTTAATGTTGTGATGCCAAGAATCGGACAGAGAAACTCAGTCAGAGAGTTATCGAAGGAAAAGCAGAAATAGATTGAAGGAAAGTGGGAAAATTCTAGGAATCTATTACTTTAGAGAAAAAGTAAATCGGGAAGTCTTCGATTTTCCCGGAAAATTCTTTGTTTTTAGGACACTGACTAGAGAAAGAGAGAGCGAGAGAGAAAGAGAGAGAGAGAGACAGAAAGAGAAAGAGAGAGAGAGAAAGAGAGAGAGAAAGAGAGAGAGAGAGATAAAACAGGAGGGAAAATGATAAACTATAAATAGAAAGATGAATGAAGGAGGCAAAAAAGAAGAGAAGGAAATAGAAAGAGGAGAGACAAAGATAAATAAAGAGAAAGAGAGGGAGGAGATATTTTCTCCGGAGAACAAAAGATGCACTATAAATAGAAATATGAATTAAGGAGGCAAGGTACTGAAAGGTAAAAAAGAAAAGAAGAGACAGTGCAGAAAAAAAGAGAAAGAGAGGGAGGAGGAGAATGAAAGGGAGAGAAAATAAAGAGAGGGGAATAAAAAGTTAGAAACAAAGATACATAAAGAGAAAGAGAGGGGAATGTAAAATAGAGAGACAAAGATT
This sequence comes from Bactericera cockerelli, assembly GCA_024516035.1. Taxonomy (NCBI): domain Eukaryota; kingdom Metazoa; phylum Arthropoda; class Insecta; order Hemiptera; family Triozidae; genus Bactericera; species Bactericera cockerelli. The sequence continues at coordinate 378,047 of CM044959.1, forward strand.
AATTAAGAAAAGACAGGAAGAAAGAGAAAGAAAGGATAATAATAGAAATTTATCGGAAGTAAAAATCCCCTATGTGTTTGTGTGTGTGTGTGTATGTGTGAGAGAGAGAGAGAGAGAGAGAGAGAGAGAGAGAGAGAAATAGAGGGAGAGAGAGAACATGAGGAATGAAGAGAAGAAAAACTGGTTCCAAAAAGAAAGAGACGAGACTCCTGAATGATTAAAATAGAGAGTGAAAGAAAGGAGAAAATAAACTAGAGGGTAGAAAAAAATTGAAGTAAAAAAAAGAGGAAGAAAGAAAATCATGAGAAAGTCTGGATTAAGAGAGAAAAGACGTACGAGAGAAAAAAAATGAAAGCGATAGAAATAACGAAGAGACCAAGATAGAAAGAGACAGAGCGACAAGAAAATTAGATCTTCTTCTCATACTAACAAAAGGGATTGAGAGAAAAAAATGAGAGAGAAGGGAAAGAGGGAGGGAAAGGAGAAAGAGATGGTAGAGAGAGAGGAGAGGGAGAGAAAGAGAAGGAGAGAGAGGAGAGAGAGAGAGGAAAGATAAAGAGAGTGAGAGAGATAGGAGAAGGGATAACCAAAAGCCCTAGAGCTCTTTTGCCCTAAATTGTGTCTTTTAATCAAGAAAAAGAAAGTGGAGGATACTGAGAAGTCAAATAAAATTGGAAAATATTGCCACTTGATATGCTATCTCGTTTATTTCGACTCAATTTTAAAACGAATCAAGTGAAGTGATGATTATTAGCCTCTTGGGTGCCACTGGTCGCTAAACTGTCAGTAGATTATTTCTGTCCAACATGTCGTGAAGAGTTTCATACTTATTCGAAGGTTGTGGGTTCAAATCTTGGTCGGGGTAGAATTTAACGACACAGAGACAGCGTCGATTGCGCGTTGAATGGACCGGTTCTTGTAGGATCACTGAAGTTAAAAGAAACGTCCAGTTAGGTGAAGACTTTCCGACCTAATGCAGGTTGGGTGAGGTAAATGTGGGTAGCAAGTTAGTGAGTTTTCTGTGAGTTTGTGAGGGTAACACCCCCGTCGTGATAATTATGACTTTTCAATTGAAAGCGACGTTTAACCGAAATAAATAAAGGCAAGTAAAAAATAAAGATAAAAACTTTGTTCGCCTACATCCTAGATGCATGAAAATATTTTAAGTTTTTAAGTAAAAGTACTTATTTCATAATATGTTTTAAACTTTTGATGTACCTAATAAGACAAAATATCTTATCTTGCTTTTTCTCCCATTAGAAAATCTAGATCTCTCCAGACTTCGATATTTTTAGAGCTTTATCGAACACCAACCACCATGACATAAAAATTGTCAGTTAAGAGTGAAAATAAAATCGTCTTCTTCTAAACTTCTGGTGTAATGGAGGAACATCATCTCTTATCTTGATATTCGTCCCACAAGAACTTTTAGATGTCTCCAGGCGTCAACACTTTTGGAACTTTGTCTATTGTCAGTGAATAGTGCGTTATCACATTTGTGCTGATCACATTCGCGATCTCACAACTACTCAAAATCACCGACCTCAGTAGCTTGATCGATAAGGCGGCGGACTTGTTACCTGGTGGTCGGTGGTTCAAGTACCGGTTTCAGCGTAGATTTAGTAAATCGAGTTAGAGTAGTTGTGACATCACGAAAGTGATTAACACAAATATAATAACTTTCAAAACTTTCAACTAGTCAAAATCGCTTCACTAAATCTACGCTGAAACCGGGACTTTAACCACCGACCTCTAGGCTACAAGTCCGCCGCCTTATCGATCAAGCCACTGAGGTCGGTTTGTCAGTAAATAGTGCAAATGAAATCATCTAAACTTTTGATGTAATGGGACGTCTTATCTATCGCATTAGAACTTCTGGCTGTCTCCAGGACATTTCCAGAGCGGGATAGCACAGGGCACGTTCCCTATCCTGATTACATTATGGCTGGGAGCCAGTAAATATTATCAAGTTACCCCTCTAACCCCTAGTTACCCCCCTTACCTCAATTTACCTCCCCTAACCTCTTTGTTTTACCTCCATGCACCCTGCTTTCTCCGGGAGTTTTCTCTCAGGTCACGTAAATGTAGCGTGAACTTTATGAGTTCTCATTTTCCTTTCCGTATGACTTAAGGGCTCCTCGAAAAGTCATACCTCGCTTGATCAATTGGGTGAAGCAACGGTGACTGTGGTGAGAGGTTGATAAGGTTTTCGGTTAGAGGTTGGGTCGTTAGGGGATTCTCGAAAAGTCATACCTCTCTTGATCAATTGGGTGGAGCTACGGTGACTCTGGTGAGAGGTTGATAAGTTTTTTTGGTTAGGATTAGGCGATTTTCGAAAAGTCATATCTCTCTTGATCAATTGGTTGAAGCTACGGTGACTCTGGTGAGAGGTTGATAAGGTTTTTTTGGTGTGATTTATTTGGTGTGAACCCCGATATAATGAACTTTACCCAGGCCCTCCTTGCACCTTTGTTTACATTGTTTATTATTCTACTGTAAGATCTAGATGTAAACTAGCATTGTTACAATAATTATTAAAGATTATTAGTGAGGAGATGAGTGGTGATTCCAGGTACACAGGAGAATAGTTTCTTGGTAATTGAAAATACTGAGTTAGTGTCAGGTGTAGATGAGGCTCATTTTGTCAATCAAAACCAGTCCATAATTATTAGTTGAACGTTAGAAACCAACAGATTGATTGAAAATTAACTAAGAAATATCGTCATATCTTTTTTTTTCGTTCTTTTTTTTTAAAAAAAAAAGGTAAGTGTGCCCCGGAACCGCTTACTTCAGGGCACTTTACCTTTACATCCATGCAATTCCACAAACGTAAAATTTCGGTCAGAAATTTCCGCTCCGGCCAGGATTCGAACCCGCAACCTCCGGGTCAGTAACCAATGCTCTTAACCACTGAGCCACGGAGGTCGGCTCCGTGGTTAATTAGGTCGGCTCCGTCTTATCTTAATTAGAACAAAAGTTAAGGAAGTCCCCAACCCACATGGAAAATAATACCCTGGACGTCTGTTAAATTATCCGAGTGTTATTTCATCCCTTCCAGACATTGATCTCCTTAGCGAGGGCTTTGTTTTGTGTGTGTGTGTGTGTGTGTGTGTGTGTGTGTGTGTGTGGGTGGTGTGTGTGTGTGTGTGTGTGTGTCCTTTATTTTCTCTCATAACAATCAGATTATTATTTTTCTTGTTCTCTCTTCCAGGCGCGGACGGTGAGAAAAGGATTAGGGCCGGAAAATGCCAGCCTCACGTGTTTGGATGGAACAGAATTTTCGTCGAAAAGTCTGCCCCAACCGGGAGTCGAACTCGGGAACTCTGGAGTATACGCGCAGTAGTCACAACCATTACGCCACGGAGGCTGGTAGATTCTCTATATAAATAAATAATATGTGTCTTTGTGTTATTATATCATAATTTTAGTGGGTAGCGAAGAATTAAAGCACTTTTTTGTTTAATTCTTGTTCATTTGCCCATGATTACACTCCTGGTCGCTGTTTACATTAAGCAGCTACTCACTTTTCCTCATGAGGTATGAGTAGACCGCCAACATCCCCCGGGGATCGAACCCAGGTCACCCTGCGTGTGAGCCTAGTGTGTTACTCCTCTTCACCTCGGTGCTTACCTATTAATTTAGTAGATTTTTTTGTAGTGGAGAAAGAGCCTACAAAGTTTCTGGTTTTTTTTTCAGTTTTTTTTTTGTTGTTGTTGTAAAATGAATAAGGAACGGAAGTATTTTCTTTTTTTCCTTTTGCCTTCTTTAACAATTTCTTTTTTTCCTTTACTTTTTTTTGTTCCTTTATTTTTCTATTTATATTTTCCTTGTCGTTTCCTTTCTCTATTTCTTTTTTTACCTCTCTCTCTCTCTCTCTCTCTCTCTCTCTCTCTCTCTCTCTCTCTTCTCTCTCTCTCTCTTTATTTCTTTCGTTTTATCACTCTCTATCTTTTTTAATTTCTTTATACCTCAATTTCTTTTTTTATGACTTTTTTTCTCTTATTTTCTTCCCTTCTCTCTCTCTCTTTCTCTCTCTCTCTCGCTCTCTCTCTTTCTCTCTTCTCTCTCTCTCTCTTATTTTCTTTTTACTCACTACTTTATCGTTTACTCTTATTAGCATTATCTTTTACTTCTCAAATTATTTTACTTCTATCTCTCATTTCCTTTTCTTTTCGTACCTTAAATTAAATTTTCTTTTTTTCTCCCCTTCTCTCTCTCTCTCTCTCTCTCTCTCTCTCTCTCTCTCTCTCTCTCTGTTTTTCTCTCCCTTTCTTTCTCTCTCTCTTTCTCTCTTTCCTACTTTCTTTTTACTCACTACCATATCTTTTACTCTTATAAGCATTATCTTTTACTTATCATTTATTTCTATTTCTCAAATTATTTCCTCTTACTCATTTAATTTTCTTTTTTCTTCCCTTCTCTCTCTCTCTTTCTCTCTTCTCTCTCTCTCTTATTTTCTTTTTACTCACTACTTTATCTTTTACTCTTATTAGCATTATCTTTTACTTCTCAAATTATTTTACTTCTATCTCTCATTTCCTTTTCTTTTCGTACCTTAAATTAAATTTTCTTTTTTTCTTCCCTTCTCTCTCTCTCTCTCTCTCTCTCTCTGTTTTTTCTCTCCCTTTCTTTCTTTCTCTCTCTCTTTCTCTCTTTCCTACTTTCTTTTTACTCACTACCATATCTTTTACTCTTATAAGCATTATCTTTTACTTATCATTTATTTCTATTTCTCAAATTATTTCCTCTTACTCATTTAATTTTCTTTTTTCTTCCCTTCTCTCTCTCTCTTTCTCCCTTTTCTACTTTTTTCTTACTCACTACTATATCTTTTACTCTTATTAGCGTTATCTTTTGCTTCTCATTTATTTCTATTTCTCAAATCATTTCCTCTTACTCATTTCATTTTCTTTTTTCCTCTTCCTCCGCCCACTCCTATCTCTTCTGCTGGTGTTTTCTTTTCTTTCCGCCACATTTAACTCATCATGCTGTGTCTGGTTATCAGTTACCACGTAAAACTCATACTAGAACGCTATGTATCTACACAATTTTATGTGAGTAGGTATATTAGTATGTTTGGTGTATGTACTTTCCATAATATCCTATTGCTCTACCTAGGTTTTTTTTCCCTCATGGATTTTCTCTTACTAAGAACTTTGAACAAGTAGAAATAAATGCGATACAAAAAAAAAAAAAAAAAAAAAAAAAAACGAAAACAATACTTCCATTCCTAATAGGTATTAGAAATTCTTCGGAAGTAAAATGGATTAGTTTCTAGGTATAGTATTATTGTACCTAGCTATTCCTGTACCTTTTTTTTTGATAAATAAATAAATCAAATTTGACATTTACCAAAAGTTAAAAAACATAACTTCCGTATATGTATGGCTTTGATAGGATCAATGTAACAGACAAAAAAAAAAAAAACAATCACACATGGTTGAAAATCCCTTTTTTCGCATACTTCGCTGACTTTTGAAAAAGATATAGAGTTTTCCGGTTGTCCATACGAGTTTCAAAGCCGATGTTTCACATCCTCACTCCACTTACACCTCCGCCTCTTCACTCCACTTACACAACCTCACTCCAGTTACACCTCCATCTGTACCTCCCTTTCTGCATCGAGTTCATTCCCATTTCCTCCATCCATTCCTTTCAAACACACCTTTCTCTCTCTCTCTCTCGCCCTTCTCTTTCTCTTTAAACCTCCATATCTTCCTTATATTATCTACCTTCATCCATCCTCTCATCATTCTCATATCCCTTCTTCTTCTCTTTTCACTTCCTCTTCTCCATATCACCGTTCTTCTTCTCTACCACCTCCATTCATCCATCCTCTCCGTCTCACTCCTCCACCCTCATGGCCTCACATCCTTAGAAATTTATACTGCTCGTTCAGGTGTTGACATTTTTTTTTCGGTGGCTTTGTGTCGTAATCCTTTACAATCCAACTAATAGGACCAGGCGACGCGACGGGCTGGATTCGTATCGCCAGTAGGCTTCTGATAGCGGTATGAGAGCTTTTTGAGTGCACTGGTAGTCAAGTGGTTAACGCGCTAGTCTTGTAATCCATGGAGCGTAGGAATCAGTCGGTTCGAATCTCACCCAGTGCATGAATTTTTCCTCATTAATTTGAGTTTGTGACCACATAATTATAAGACTCTGAGGATTAGGTTACCTACCATTAAACAGTATTATTATTATTTTGCTGTTAAACTTTTTTACGTTCTCTACCATCCCTGCGTTATCGATTTTTTTTTTTTGTTCATTTAAAAGTTGTGTCCCGGAACGGCTTTTGCATTAATTCAGGCTTTACCTTTACACCCATAACCGACCGACCTTAGTAGGAAAGAAAACGGAAAACTCATTTAAAAAAAAAGGAAAAGAAAATATGTACAAAAAAGATGTACTCTTTATGTATTGATTGATATACTGTGTTTTAGAGCAACCTTCAAATATGTGGGTTTTTTTTTATTTATTTTAGGCGAACCCAGTATACTTTTCTTTTCCGTATATCTTATTTATTCGCCGACAAGCAAATGAATAAAAGAAAAGGAAAGCTTGTATATTATCTCTGGTAACAAGGAGAAAGTAATCTAGCGTAGTGGAAATCCCGACTCGAGGAAAAATAATATATTTTGTTTTTATTTAATAAAAATAAAACACAAAGTACTTGTGTGTTGTTTCCTCCACGTAAATCTCCGCAGACGTGTTATGTTATATCATTGTGATAAATTTATTATAAAACATGTTGTAATATTATGTTATATCATTGTTATACGAAGCTAAAATGGGGTTATCATGAGTATGTACCAATTTGCTTAACGTCATCCTTATATTCAGGGAATACCTATGTATTGATTATACTATTGCACATTACATACTCACATAATTATACGGCGTACATACAATCTACTAATTTTATTATTAAATTTAAGTATTTTTTATTTCTCTCTTTACCTCTCCTTATATTGTATATCTGTAATTGTATTGTATATTTTTAACTATCTGTGTTGTAAATATTTCCATATCAATAGAGTGTTAAATAATAATAATAATATTTACAGTAGACAAAGTACAATATTTACAGTAGAATTTAATGATATTAAAAAGAAAAAGTAAATAGATTGAACAAAAAAACAAGAACAAAAAATAGAATAAAGCTAATGTCCTACCTAAAGAGCGGGGTTATTGCCTGTGGCAATTTCTTTCACCCAACTCTATAGTAATATTCATTACTCTTAATGACTATGACTCGAAGAAAAAGAAATGCGAGCTGCAGTTCGCTAAAATAGTTCATTTAATAATAACAATGTCTTTATTTGTATTATCATATCACAATTTTTAGTGGGTAGCGCAGAATTATAGGACTTTTCCTTATCTTTTAATATCCTATTATCTGATTTTTTGCCTATGTATCTTATTTTTTCCTAATATCTTATTTGGTGCGATACTGGTGCGCTTGTGTTGACCCGGCACCTAATTGGGAAGTATTGTGTCACTTCTCGCCCATCAGAGGGAGAAAATACTACGATCCCGTAGTATGTCAGGCCTACAACACATACCACAAGCGTCTACAGTAGCTCCTGTTTCATGGCTACGAAATAAAAAAGGCTCTGAAACACTCATCTTTAAAAAAAAATATTCATTCCATACAATATGTATTTTAATAGATAAAATATACAAAACAAGGATCCAACTTATTTATATTCACAGCACTGGTAGCATACTTCGCTCTGTTTGGGGGGAAAAAAAATACAATTTATAAATGCCAAAGAAAATAATATATTTTGACAGGCAGCATTTTATTACACTTATCGAATATTGAAAGCTTCACAATGGTCGATAGGAGGGGGGAGGGGAGGGAGAAGGATATCCAAGGGGGGGGGGGTCTATTTGAGAATTGAAAGACCGGCTGACGGCGGAGGGGGGAGGGGGTGGGTGGGGTTGGGAAACCCACCCTTAGCATGGCAGCTTTTTTTTAGCGTTGGGATATCATAAAGTTTTTTCTTCTCATTTTTTTAATCAAAACAAGATCAAATTTCTGAAGTGACATTTTTCTCTTTTTTTTTTCTTCTTCCACCATTGTCAATGACACATGGCCCGTCTCGGAAGTTTGGGTTTTGGAAAGAATTTATCACGATAGCTGCCGTCACTTGAGGCACTGCTGCTGATTGCTGTCTCTTCAACGCTCGCTGGAGACAGTCAGAAAATGTGGTCTGCTTTTGTCATTTGAGCTGCTATTGAGTGATGATCGAGTTTGGGAATCGACCTCATTTTTTTTCTTTCTTTTTTCAATTAAATTTTATAATTATTACAAATTTATTTATTTTATTTTTTTATGCATACGCAAGTAATATTACTATTTCATTTATGTGTATCATATATTATGGTGTAGGGTGTACCTACAATACTATCATAAAATATACATACTATAAGTTAATAGATAAAAATTAAGATTAACATAATATTCTAACTACTAAAGAAACTTTTTAGGCAAGTGCCGTATTTTATAACTATCTTAGTTTTAAAAAAAACTGTGTTTAAAAAAGGGAAGGGGATCGATAGGATTCTATACCTGGAGGTCATTTGTTTTTTATTTAATTGACCTGAGGAACTCTAGATGTACACACATAATTATAGCAAATAGCAACCACTATTATCAGTTAACTTTAGGAGGGGAATGCGGATTAGTTAACAACAGGTGCCGCACCCCGAAACAGGCTAGTAAATACTAGCTACATTAACTCGCAATTTTTCATAATTGCTACAGAGAGGAACTCTAGATGCATAGTTTAAAGAATTGGATATAGTTTAAACTCATACTTATTTCGTACAGTACATGCACAGTATTTTGTAAATATCAAGAGATTTTTTTCAAAACAGCTCATCAAATATAAGAGTTCACTCACAGATTTCTATCATTAGTACGATATTGAAACATCGTTTCAAAGGAATGGTATTTTTTGCTGAGCTTTCACATTTTATTTAGAGCGAAAGTAAAAAGAGTTTTACCTTCTTTTTTTTTTCAAAAAGCTTTTTTTAAACTGAATTGAAAAATAAATGTTTACTTTGTGAGCAGTCTGTTTGCTTCCGACATTCCGAGATTTAGACTAATTTATTCCTTTTTTTTTCTCTCAAACAAACATGCAAAATGCTGGCACTGCTACATTCGAGTAAAGTGACTCGTTATTAGAGATTAAGTTATCTCTTTTTAATGGATATTTTTTGTTCTTGTTGTGAATATCTTCATGATACGTCAAGATCACCTCTTAACACTGAGTTAAGTGAGTTAATAATGACGAAAAACAAATTGTATAAAATTAAAGAACATGAAAACCACAAGGTACCTCCTACTGCGTATCTTTTTTCTTTATTTTTTACCGATCGAATAATACTCTTGCGCTGGGGACTTCCCCCCAAAAGATCACTCGCGATGGTGTTTGAGCCATCGCTGAGCTCGGATGAAAGGAAAAACACTCCGGAACTTACCAGGGGCATGACTATTACCTACCTACTAACTAGAGACAGTCATCATCATCATAGGGTGGCGTCATCGTAAACGATGGTAGCCAGACAGTGGAAGAATGACTCAGCACTTCAACCATTGTCTTTACAAGGAGGCTAATAATTGACAAGGGCCCCCAGAACCGAGCCAATGCTAGTCTACTCCCAGTTCATAGTCCCCCAGCCAGACTGCTGGTCTCCTCCCTGCTTATAGTCCCCCAGCCAGACTCTATAGACAGTACCTACCTATTAAACTGATTGCTAGTAAGGAAAAGAAGAAATGCTTTTAAAATTAAATTTCAATAAGTGACTATCATTAAGTCAATAAGAAAAGCAAAATATTGTCCATTATTTTTATTACAAAATCTGCAGTGAATTTATGATTCAATTGCCTTTCCGTTTGACTGCCCTGATGTAAACCATTCTCCCATGGTTTCTCCTCTCGTCAAGAAATAAGTTCGAGGTGGAGGAGAAGGAAGTAGAAGTGGAGAAGGAAGAGGAGGAGGAGGAGAAGGAAGTGGAGTGGGAAGGGGAAAGGAGGAGAAGGATAAGGAGAAGGAGGAGGAGGAAGGTGAGAAGGAAGAGAAGGAGAAGGATAAGGAGAATAAGGAGGAAGAAAAAGTAAAAGAGGAGGAGAAAGAGGAAGAGAAGGAGGAAAAGGAGGAGTAAGAGGGGGAGGAGGAGAAAGGAGAGGAAGGAGGATGCTTTGAATGTTGATAGAAAACAGCTCGAATTTCAAAGCGGCAGAACTGGAGTGGAATATTATTGACAGAATACAGAGAGGAAAAGTAATAATTATGGGTATTATCGATACATGTTGGGAGGAGAATAAATTTTAGGGGTCGGAAGAGAGAGAGAGTGAGAAAGAGAGAGAGAGGAATAAATATCAGGGGTGCAGAGGAAAATAGAACGAGGAAGATGGATGAAAAATGGAGTTATTAATATATTGTTGATTATAATATGAAGAATTGGAGAATAATAAATGAAAGAGAGAGAGAAAGAGAGTGAGAGAGAGTGAGAGTGAAAGAGAGAGAGAGAGTGTGAGAGAGAGAGAGAGAGAGAGAGAGAGAGAGAGAGAGAGAGAGAGAGAGAGAGAGAGGAAAGAGAGATAGGAGAGAAAAAACAAAAAAAAGCGAAGGTATAGAAGGGGAGTAAATGTAGAAAAACAAGTTTATGGAGAAAGGGAAATATTGAAAAACAGGATGGGTAGAATGAAAGGTACAGAATATGTAGGTATGAAAGAGAGAGGTAAAACTGGTGAAGGTAAAGAGGAAGAAAGAGAGAAAAGAAGAGAGAGAGAGAGAGAGAAATAAAGTAGAGAGAGGTAAATCTAAGAAGGGAAGGAAAGAATTTTTTTTTTTTTTTTTTTTTTTTTTTATTAGTACTTTCTTTATTAATTCAAAATACAATTTGATATAACAATATAATATACACATAAATATATACAAATGAAATGAAATGAAAAATATGAAAGTTATTATAGCCCTTTCAGCATAATGCTGGTGTTGGGCTATACAAACATGATGACAACAAAAAAATAAAAAAAACCAATGGAATGATATTAATGAAAGTTATTAATGAAATGATTAGTGATTTATAAAATGAAACTATTGAGGAAAAATTAAATAAGAAATAAAATTAAATAAAGTATATAGAATATGTACAAGTATAGTTATGGGGAAGATAATAAATTATGTTAAGTAATGGGTAAAATATTTTTAATAGTCAGTTTTGATGTTTTAATAAATTCTTTTGTCTTGTATTTTAGTATTAGTGGTTTGTCTTTGTATTGTTTTATATCTGTTGGTATAAGGTTGAAGAGTTTTTGTCCTAAATAATAAAAGTGTCTTTGTGTTAGTGATTTGTGTGTCCGTCTTATTGCTACTTGTCCAGATTGTCTTGTGTTGTATTGATTTATGTTTTGAGTCCAGTAATGTTCATATTTAATTGAGTATAGTGTCAGTTTATAGAAATATAATTCTGTCAAGGTAAAAACGTCAAATAGAGTATAAAGTGTGTCCGTATTGAAAAGTCGGTCTTTGTTCATGATAACCCTAATAGTAATGTTTTGACTACGTCTTAGTGGGTTAGTTGTATTGTTGTAAGCTGCACCCCATGAGCATATGCAATATTGTAGAAGAGATTGAACAAAAGAATGATATACCATACGCAGGATTTTAATGCTGCAAACTCTTCTCAAATTGTTGAATATGAACATGAGGTAGCGTAGTTTTTTCTGTAAGTTCTGTACGTGATTTTTCCATTTAAGGTGTTGGTCTATAGTTACTCCTAGGTATCGTACTGCTGTAAGTTTCTGTAAAGTGATTGTTTGGTCAGTTGATGTTTGTATGGTAAGAGAGAGATTAGAAGGTGGTTGTTCAATTGAAGTAATAGAAAATATCATGTAGTATGTTTTTGTCAAGTTCAATTGTAAGGACATTGTAGAGTACCAGTGGTTGATGTTTTTCAAGTCAGTAGTAGCTGAAGTAAATGTCGAGTCCCAGTCATTTTCAACGTAACATATGCAAGCATCGTCAGCGTAACAGAAAACATGACCCCGGCTAAATTTTGGTAAGTTATTTATATAAATATTGAAGAGGGCGGGGCCAATTACGCTACCTTGTGGAATGGAAAATGCATTGCATGTTAGTGGGTCAGTAGTAAAGTCGTTAAGTTTTAGTCTTTGTTTTCTGTTAGTTAAGTATGAGTGAAACCAATCAAGGACAGTATCACCAAGTCCAATGTTTTTTAGTTCGGTCAAAAGTATTGTGTGGTCAATAGAGTCATAGGCTTTTTTAATGTCGAGGAATGTGGCGATTATTTTTTTATTGTTGTCAATATTTTCATGTAAGTATGTCGTTAGTTGAAGTAAGGCGTCTTCTGTCCCAATGTCTCGTCTAAAACCGAATTGCTGGTCAGTTAAAATGTTGTGTCGTTTTAAAAAGTCTTCTAGTCGCACATTCACTATTTTTTCTAAAATTTTACCTAAATTTGACAATACTGATATAGGTCTGTAGTTTTGGGGATCAGTTTTATTACCTCTTTTAAAAATAGGATGGACAATGGAAGTTTTATAAATTTCAGGATAAATTCCTTTTCTTAGACTCAAATTTATAATGTGGGTCATAGGGCTTAAAATAAATGGAGCAACTTTTTTTAAAACAGGGACAGTTATGTTGTCATGACCAGGGGCACAGTTGTTTCTGAGACCCATCAATATTTTAAATATTTCATTTCCATTTGCTTCAGTGAATGAATTGAAAATATTGTCCGATGAAACATTTCGGATTTGTGAAATGTCGCTAGTGCTATTTGGTGTAGAGTCAATGTCTTGTATTGTGTTTGAATTTTGTCTCATGTTAGTATTTAAAAGGTTTTGTTTAATTTGGTCAGCTTGAATTTTACCAATGTTATTGAAGTATGAATTTAGTTGAGTTGCTGTTGTTCTATTGTCTGAGTCTGTCTATGTATGTCCATTAATTTCTTGTTTTTTATACGAGTCGTTTTGTCCGGTCGAGTATTGTTAATGTTATGTAGTACTTTCCAAAGTTTTCGTGAGTCATTATTTGATTTTTCAATTTGTTCTCTATAGTAATATTATCTTTAGCATTTCGTATACAAGTTGTTAGAGTATTGGCTAGATATTGGCCAGATTGTATTATGATGAAAATCTGGAAATATATTCAGTCTATCTTCGGATACTTTACTAGCTTCGAAATGTGTTCTTTCTCTCTGCCCTTTCTAATAAATTAAAACATGGTGTCAGAGTGTATTTTTTCAAATTTGATTTTTGAAAGTTATTCTTTTGATTTTATCAAATTGAAATAAAGTTAACAATGAATGAAGAGGAAATCAAAGCTTTGATTGCTAAAGAAGTTGAGAGACGGACAGTGACATTCAGACAGCAGAACAAGGAGCTACAGAAGCAGTTGGAGGACCAGAGGAAGAGGGGAACTGACAAACAAGTGGTCAACATCCCGTGCCCGTCTCCATTGCAGCTGAGTGGAAATGTTCGCGAGAATATCCTGTTCTTCTCAAAGATGTGGAATGAGTACCTGGCAGCTAGCAGGTTACAAGATGAGCAAGAAAAGACAAAGATAGCGTTAATGATGAACATCATTGGAAGTGAAGCGGCTAGGATCATCTTCAAAATAGTCAACCTTGAGGAGAAGGAGATGACAGTGGAGAAAATCATGACAGCGCTGCTACAAAAGATGAGTCCAGAAATTAATGTACGCTATGAAAGATTTGTGTTCAACTCAATGAAACAAGACAATGGAGAAGAATATCAAGCCTACTTTCTTCGGCTAGGAGATCAAGTGAAGCTGTGCGAGTACAAAACAATGGAAGAAGAAATAATGATTGACAAGATTATTTGCTCCATCTGGAACGTGAAGATGAAGGAGAAACTGTGGATGAGGGAAAAGTTGAATCTGGCGGAGGTTGTGCAATTGTGCCGCGCAGATGAAGAATCAAGAAAGCAGATTGATTGCATCAATGGAAAACTGAACGAGGTGAACAAAATAGCAACAAGGAGCAGAGAAGAAGCAGTGCCGAGAAAACCAGTGACGGGAAAACAGTGTTTGAACTGTGGAGGTTTGTGGCACCTAACACTGAAGCAATGCCCTGCCAGGAATAAAACGTGTTACAAATGTAACAAGAGAGGACATTGGTCCAAAGTATGTCTTGGTCAGACGGACGTCAAGCAAGTGACGGGAAGTGATGGTGAGAGTGAACGTGACGTCATGAAAATTGAGAAGACTGGAAAAAATGGAGTGTTTTCTAATCTTGACTTTATATTACCAAGCAGTAAGGTAAAGTCAGTCAGGTGTCAGCTGGATACTGGAGCTGACTGTAATGTGATTGGCTTCACACAGCTTTTGGAAGTCCTTGGAAAAAAATGAGTGTCAAGAATTGATGAAAACTAGCATCAAGCTGAGAGCTTTCGGTGGGACACCCATAAAAGTGGTGGGTTCAATATTTTTAAAAGTTAGACGTCACAAAAGTTTATACAATATTTTGTTCATTGTAGTTGACAAAGATCATTGCCCACTTCTGTCAGCTAATGCTTGTGAAATGTTAAAGCTCATACACTTCTGTAATCAGATTTCTAGTGAATTTCAGGTAGAAAGTCAACATGAAGAACCAATCATTAGAGAGTTTGCTGATGTGTTCCAAGGCATTGGTAGAATGAAAGGAGACGTGCAAATTGAAATCATCAACGGCAGAGCACCTGTGAGACAAGCGCCACGGAGAATTCCCATCACAATGCGTGAAGACTTAAAAAAGGAACTTGATGAGATGGAAAAGATGGGTATCATTCAGAAAGAAACAGACTATACTGACTGGGTGAGTAATCTCACAATAGTTAGGAAAGATAACAAGCAACTCCGTATCTGTTTAGACCCCAAATTTTTAAATGAGGCAATTAAAGATACCAAGCAACAATTACCAACATTAGATGAAGTTTTGCCTGAATTAAGAGATGCAAAATTTTTCTCAACAGTGGATGCTAGGAAAGGATTTTGGCAAGTACCTCTCACAGAAGAGAGCAGCAAGTTGACAACATTTTGGACACCGTTTGGGAAGTTCCGGTACCTGCGTTTGCCATTTGGTATTGCTACAGCAATGGAAATTTTCCAGCAGAAGATGTTAGAGGTGACAGCAGGCCTGAGTGGTATCTATGTCCTGGCTGATGATGTTCTTATTGTAGGTAAAGGTGATACTGAGAGGGAAGCAAGTAAGAATCATGATGAGAATTTTAAAGCACTTCTAATTCGCTTGCGCGAAGAAAAGTGTTAAACTCAATCTTGAGAAGTTGAAGTTCAAAGTGGAGGAAATAAAATTCTTTGGTCATATTCTGTCCTCGGAAGGTGTAAAACCTGACAGTAAGAAGGTAATAGCAATCACAGAAATGCCAAAACCTGACAATAGGGAAGCTGTTTTACGTTTTTTGGGCATGGTGACTTATCTAGCAAGATACATACCAAACCTGTCTAGTCATTCTGAGCCCCTAAGAGAGATAACCAGAAACAACAGTGAGTTTATTTGGGGTGATAAACAAGAAGAATCATTTAACAAGATAAAGCATCTAATTGCAAAAACCAGCCTGCTGAAGTATTTTGATGTTAATAAACAGATTTTAATACAAACTGATGCATCGTCATTTGCCTTGGGATGTGCCCTGATGCAGGATGGATTTCCGATAGCATATGCTTCCAAGACTTTGACAAGCACACAGCGGAACTATGCTCAAATTGAAAAGAGATGCTGGCCATTGTGTTTGCTTGTAAAAAGTTTGATCAGTACATATGTGGGAACAACATAATTGTTGAAACTGATCACAATCCTTTGGTGACTGTATTCCAAAAGTCTCTTCTTAAAACTCCAAAGCGTTTACAGAGCATGATTTTGTCTTTACAGCGCTACAACATTCACGTGAAGTACAAGCGAGGCAAAGAGATGTACCTCGCAGACACACTGTCTCGTGCTCCTGTGAGCATGGAAAACGAGGAGAAACAGCTGGACGTGTACGAGTTGAACAGTTTTGACTTTGTTAGCCGGATCAAAGAGTTGAGAAAAGGGGTACACTACCTAGAGAACAGAAAAGGGTCAATAAGTGATAAGTCATTGGAAAATATAAAAAAAGAAACACTTAAAGATAAACAGTTACAAAAGTTGTATCAGCAAATAAAACAAGGCTGGCCTGAAAATAAACAAAATGTTGATAATCTTTTAAAGTGTTTTTGGAACTTCAGAGCCGATCTAGTTATTGAAAATGAATTTATTTTGAAAAGTAACCAAATTCTCATTCCACAGAGTCTCAGAAAGGAGTTTCTTGACAAGTTACACTTGAGTCATCTTGGTGTGGAAGCTACATTGAAACTGGCTCGAGAGACTGTGTTCTGGCCTGGGATAACGGAGGATGTGAGGAACAAGGTGGCGGCATGCGAGACGTGTGCTAGGTTTGCACCCAACCAACAAAGAATGAAGATGATGACAAACATCATCCCTGAGAGTCCATTTGAGATCGTCAGTATGGATGTATTTGAAGTGACCATCAAGGATAAGAAGAGAAGATTCTTGATCACTGTGGACCACTTCTCAGATTTCTTTGAGTTAGACGAGTTGCCTGACATGTCAGCTAAGAGTGTAATACTTATTTGTAAAAGAAATTTTTCTCGGTATGGAATTCCTTCTTTGGTAATTTCAGATAACGGAACAAATTTTGTCAATAAAGAATTTGACAAGTTCAAAGAAGAGTGGGAGTTTGATCACGAAACAAGCAGCCCTTTCCATCAACAAGGAAATGGTAAAGCAGAGTCAGCTGTCAAGATAGCAAAGCAATTAATACAAAAAGCAGTTCATGATAATGTGGATTTCTACAAGATGTTGTTAGTATGGAGAAATACACCAAATAAAACAAATTATAGCCCTGCTCGTAGATTCATGTGTAGGTGGTTGAGATGCCAACTACCCAGTATTGATAAATATCAGAACATTGTGGACCCTGAAGAAGTTCAGATCAATATTAAGAATAATAGAAACAATGCGGCAAAACACTATAACAGGAGGACAGCAGAAAGACTTCCTCTGGCGATTGGAGAGCCTGTTTGGTACAAGCAAGATCCTTGTGATAAAGAGTGGAAAAAAGGAACAGTACAGTCAAGAGAAAATGAGAGGTCCTACAACATCGAAACATCAAATGAGAATATTTTAAGAAGAAATGAAATACACATAAAACCACGAGTTATTCCAGAGGAGATTCCCGAGCACAACTTGGATCCTGGAGAAGGGACTTCAATGATCTGCCAGGAATCTCAGGAGTCTGAGCAAGTCAGCAGCAATGAAAATGTAGTGCAGGATCCTGAGGAATCTTCTAAGTATTCCCGCCCTAGAAGACAGTACAATCTGCCCAAGAAATTTCAAGATTATTTCATGTACAAATAATAATGTTTTCTCATGTGTAATTTTTTATTCTAGAGAAGGGGATGTTAGAGTATTGGCTAGATATTGGCCAGATTGTACTATGATGAAAATCTGGAAATATATTCAGTCTATCTTCGGATACTTTACTAGCTTCGAAATGTGTTCTTTCTCTCTGCCCTTTCTAATAAATTAAAACACAAGTAGTAACAATATTTTTAGTCTTTTTATAGTATGTTCTTAAATTTTCATTGTTAGGGTGTTTTTTAATTTGTATTGATAGTTTGTCTCTGTTTCGTATAGAATTCAATAAGTTAGGGGTCATCCACGGTTTAATTGGTCTAAGTTTAGAGTTGTATGTTTTTGTCGTAGTACAGGAGTCTATGTAGAAATTAATTTTAGAGGTAAATTTAGTGGCGGCGTCGTCTACATCAGTGGATGAAAGAATAGGATCCCATGTTTCATTTGAAATTAATCTCTCTAATAAGTCATAGTCAAGTATTGATCGAGTTCTAGTGATATCAGTATTTTTATTGATGTCATCAGTAAGGTCTAAAGTTGCTATAGTAGAGTAATGGTCAGTTATGGAAGTGTGTAATACAGCTGTCTTTATTTTGTCAATATTCAAGTTTCTAGATGGCCTAAACATAATATGGTCAATACAAGAATTAGTACTGTATGTTAAGTCAAATCTAGTCGGTTCTGTTATGCAAGGTATAAAGTTATGTCTCATGTTTTTTTTTTTTAATTCAAGGGGCCACAACGGAATTCCGAAAACCGTCTACATCAAGCTGTAGGTACCAGGGTCTAGTGTCTAGGCTTCTAGTGAGTGTAGGGACTCTAGGGCATAGGTTGCTCCTTTGCGTCCGCCAACTGAGAATCTCCTCCCGATTAAATAACCTCCTTATGTTATCTAAAACTTAACAGAAGCCCCACTGTCTTTCCTCAAAACTGCTTCGTTCTTTTCTTCGGGGTCCACTCATACCTCTTGAGGAAAAATGAGTAGCTGCTTTAATGTTACCAGCGACCAGTCGCGGAATTAAAGGTAAAAATAAGATATAAGGATATTAAAAATACGGAAAAGTCCTATAATTCTAAAATTGTGATATAATAACACAAAGAAATACATTATTTGTATGTATTATTTATTATTATAGTTATTTATTATTATTGTTACACATTATTATTTTTATTGTTCTTTTTTTCAAAAACCCTAACCAACCAGAAGAACTTTTTTTCTTAGCCAAAAACTTCTCTTTCTAACCTGCAAAATATTTCTCACCTCTGTGTTACTGAGAACCTCCCCCTACACTTTCTTCACATCACCAGTTCATCTAATATGCAATAATCCTCTAGTTCATCCCACGCAATGTGAGACTTTGATGTATGTATCAATGACTCTCTTTTCTCTTTCTCTCTCTATCTTTCTTTCTCTCTCTCTCTCTCTCTCTCTCTCTCTCTCTCTCTCTCTCTTTCTCTCTCTCTCTCTTTTCTCTCTCTCTCTCTCTTTCTCTCTCTCTCTCTCCCTCTCTCTCCATATCTCTCTCTCTCTCCATCTCTCTTTCTATCTCTACTGGTTGGGGGACTATAAACAGGGAGTAGACCAGCAGTCTGGCTGGAGAACTATAAACAGGGAGTAGACCAGCATTAGCTTGGTTCTGGGGGCCCTTGTCAATAATTGGCCTCCTTGTAAAGACAGTGGTAGAACTGCTGAGTCATTCCTCCACTGTCTGGCTACCATCGTTCACAATAACGCTACCCTATGATGATTATTATTATGATAGCGTTAACCCTCGTGGATAATTTGAAATTCAAAATATCTTGGTAAAATAATTTAGGTTCTATTTCTAGAATGCTATGCATGAATAGATTCAACTGAAATTTCAGTGCTATATTTTACGCAAACTTCACAATGAATATTCAAATTTACACAAAATAGAGGCCTTCGTATTTTTTATGGTCGAATGAAAGGACTTTCATCTACTGGGGTTGTATAATTTGGTCCCAAAATAATTTTGCAAAAGTTCCAAAGTAATAGGATTTTCTTTTTTCTTTTTTAAAAATATAATATAATAAGTATTGATATCCCAACCCTACCTAGGCTGGGTGAGGTGTGGGTAGCTGGTACGATTGCCAGCGAATGGAGGCTAAAACCCCCATCCTAATCCAGGACGTTAAATCAAATAGAATCGTTGGCGTTAGGAAGGGCATCCAGACTTAAAAATGTGCCAAAACCAACCAACCTCAACCATGAGGTTGAATAACTTCGACCCTGCTTAAGCGGGATAAGACAGAGTAAAAGAAGATTGTAAGCCCATTTTATGCTACAGCACCAAATGTAAGTAAACTTCACAAATGACTTTAATAATGAGAAAACACTTTTTATGATAAAAAAAAAATAGTCAAAACTTAATTTATACCTACATAATTTTTACAAAGCAAGAAATAATCTTCTTAATAATTATATAAATGTCAAAGTCACTGACTGACTGACTGATCATCGCTCTACAGCCCAAACCGTAAGTCCTAGGAAGCTGCAATTTGGAAGGTAGCTTTGTCTTATAGTCTAGATGTGCAATAAGACGGGATTTTTCGAAATTCCCACTACAACACCTGCCATTGGCGAAAAAGGACTTTTTGCTTTCACGGCCATGCCTAATATAGCGTTTATTTATTTTATAAATAAACGCTATATTATTTAGGTTTGTACCATATTATTATACACAGAAAA
>CM044959.1:398310-665581 GCA_024516035.1 Bactericera cockerelli
TCTCTCCAACCCCCCTGATTTCTTAAAATTTTTTCCCCTAAAACATGATTTTTGGTATTTCCCCCCAAACACCCCTGTTTTTTCCCCTAAATATTTCTCACCAAAAACCCCTGATTTCTCTGGTATTTCTCCCCAAACCCCCCTTGATTTCTCTGAATTTTTCCCTCCCCAAAACCCCCCCTGATTTCTCTGAATTTTTCCCCAACACCCCTGATTTCTCAAAATATTTCTCTCCAACACCCCTGATTTCTCTAAATATTTCTCTCCCCCCCCTGATTTCTTGAAATTTCCTCCAACCCCCCCTGATTTCTCTGAACATTTCTCCCCAAAACCCCCCTGATTTCTCAAAATTTTTTATCCCCAAACCCCTGTTTCTCTAAAACATTTCTCCCAACACCCTAAAAATTTCTCTGAATTTTTTGTCTCCAACCCCCCTGATTTCCTGAATTTTCTCCCAAAACCCCCCTGTTTTCTCTGGTATTTCTCCCCGGCCCCCCTGATTTCGGGGGAAATTTTCTCCCAAAACCCCCCTGATTTCTCTGAATATTTCTCTCCAACCCCCCTGATTTCTTTTGAATATTTTCTCCAACACCCCTGATTTCTCTGAGTATTTCTCTCCAACAACCCTGATTTCTCTGAATATTTCTCTCCAACACCCTGATTTCTCTGAATATTTCTCTCCAACAACCCTGATTCCTCTGAATATTTCTCACCAACACCCCTGATTTCTCTGAGTATTTCTCTCCGACACCCCTGATTTCTCTGAATATTTCTCTCCAACACCCCTGATTTCTCTGAGTATTTCTCTCCAACACCCCTGATTTCTCTGAGTATTTCTCTCCAACACCCCTGATTTCTCTGAGTATTTCTCTCCAACACCCCTGATTTCTCTGAATATTTCTCACCAACACCCCTGATTTCTCTGAATATTTCTCTCCAACACCCCTGATTTCTCTGATATTTCTCACCAACACCCCTGATTTCTCTGAATATTTCTCTCCAACACCCCTGATTTCTCTGAATATTTCTCTCCAACACCTCTGATTTCTCTGAATATTTCTCTCCAACACCCCTGATTTCTCTGAATATTTCTCTCCAACACCTCTGATTTCTCTGAGTATTTCTCACCAACACCCCTGATTTCTCTGATTATTTCT
This sequence comes from Bactericera cockerelli, assembly GCA_024516035.1. Classification (NCBI taxonomy): domain Eukaryota; kingdom Metazoa; phylum Arthropoda; class Insecta; order Hemiptera; family Triozidae; genus Bactericera; species Bactericera cockerelli. The sequence goes on from CM044959.1 coordinate 399,468, forward strand.
CTCCAACACCCCTGATTTCTCTGAGTATTTCTCTCCAACACCCCTGATTTCTCTGAATATTTCTCGCCAACACCCTGATTTCTCTGAATATTTCTCGCCAACACCCCTGATTTCTCTGAATATTTCTCTCCAACACCCCTTTTTTTTTTTTTTTTTTTTTTTTTTGTAGACACTTCAGAATTTTACTAGACACACTGTAGCCAGTATTTTTTTGAACTGAACTGGTACTTCGAGAAGAACTGGTATTTATTCAATTTTTATAAACTCTCAAACATGCCCGCCCCATCTTCACATTCAACACCCCTGATTTCTCTGAACATTTCTCTCCAACACCCCTGATTTCTTGTCCTGAGCATTTTCATTCTCGACTTTTTTCATTCCACTCCTCGAGACTTCCCCCTCATTGGTTCTCATTTCTTTGCTTAACCTATCTTCTGCTCTCTGCTCAGTCACTCGCATCATTTAACAACCTTCTTCTTTTTTTCTTTGAAGTTCTTTTCATTCGCTCGTATTACGTTTTTTTTTTTTTTTTTTTTTTTTTTTTTTTTTTTTTGAGGTTTTACGTTGATATTTATAATTAGGAAATACCAAATTTCCTATTCTTATCACCATATTTTTTTTTTTTTTTAATACATGACAAGTAAATGGTTCAAATATATATGTATAACAATGACAATTTACATAATACATAATATTTTCAACTGGACTTATGCTAGTTTCTTTTGGCTGTCGTCATCCCACACCAAGGGCCACATCTATGAAGTATGGTCCTTGTGTCGTGTGGTTTTATTACATCTTCTATTTGCTGAATGATCCCCTTTTTTCTGTGAGGTTTCGAATTGCTATTTTAATATAATACCTTTAATAATAATGTGTTTTTCATTGTGTTATTATGTCACAATTTTAATGGGTAGCGTAGAGTCATATGACTTTACCACTTTAATGTAAAATATTTTTTTTCTCCTATAATTCGGCCACTGATCGCTGCTTTTTTTTTCTCACGAAAAACTAAGCTTAACTTAAAAGATCTGTCGGAGATTGACATACATTAGAAGTGAGTTAAACAAAAAAAATCGAAAAATTTTGCATCCTTGATTACATGGATTAAAAATGAAGATTTTAATTTGTATGAGCGCCTGGTAACTTTTGCAATTATGCAAGGTGCAATAAATAGTTGTGTTTGCTTTATTAAGACAAGGATAGGTACGGAACAGAGGAAGAGATGAGAGAAGGAGAAGACGTAGAAGAATAAGAGAGGGAGAGATAGAGAGTGGGAGAGAGAGAGACTGAGAGTGAGATAGAGACTGAGAGGGAGAGAGAGAGTAAGGGAGAGAGAGAGGATCAGGGGGAAAATATAGAAACACACGAAAAGTTTTGCTTAAAGTTGTTGCTTAATTAAATTAAATGAGACTGAAATTTTGAATACTGAGAAGAGGAGTGAGAGAGTCGAGGAACGAGAAAGGGAGAGAGAGAGAGAAAGAGAGAGAGGGTGAGAGACAGAGAGAAAAAGGGTGTGTGAGAAATAAGATGATAGAGGGAGAAAGAGAAAGAAAGAAAGGGAGTGAGAGAGAGAAGGTGCGAATGATAGAGCGAGGCAGTGAAAGAGAGAGAGAGGAAGAAATTGAAAGAGAGAGAGAGAGAGGGAAAGAGAAAGAGAGAGGGTGATAGAGAAAAAGTGAGAGAGAAAGAGGGGAAAAGAGAAAGAAAGAGTGTGATATAGAGAGAGAAATTTCCTCCTACCTCATTCTCCCTGAAAAGAAAAATGAGAGAACATGATACTTGGAAAGAAAATTTAAATGAAGCCATTGCCTTACACCTCTTACTTTATGATGGTACTACCTTAGGGTTGTTTTAACTTCGAGTTGTATCTTGAAGTAGTAAAAATGAATATCCAATATTATTCCAAATGCCAAGATAATGTAATATGTACCTGTATTTTGTAACACACACGCACATAACACACACACACACACACACACACACACACACACACACACAACACACACACAAACACACACACCGATACCTTCCGGTGCGCTCGTGTTGACCCAGCACCTAAATGGGAAGTATTGTGTCACTTCTCGCCCATCAGAGGGGAGGCATACTACGGGATGAGCATCAGCCTACAACACAGACCACAAGCATCTACAGTAGCTCCTGTTTCATGGCTACGAAATAAAAACGGCTGTGAAACACTCATCTTTAAAAAAAGTCACCGTGCGTGCAATGCCTAGCGTGCTAACTCACTCGGCCACGGTGACTACTACAAGATTCAAACTAACCTCGTATTGTTTTGATAACGGAGCTGGTCTCTCATTTATAAAAAAAGAGCTTGTGTGCACCCCTGCCCCAGCACAAATAAATCCTCCTGGACAAACTACAATTCATTGCTGTCAGGAGAAAAAAACTTCGAAAAGCAGGAAAAAGGAAAATAAACTTTTATCACTTTTACGTGTAAACGTTTGAAAGTTTATTTAGTTTTTAATGTGAAATAAATGGAAATAGTGTAGATAGTTTCAATCTCTACAGGTGTTATTTATATTTATTTTCCCCACCGACCTTTTAGAGAGAGAGAGAGAGCGAGACGTGCTCTGGTAGTCAATAAAGCGCTAGTCTGGTAATCCAGGTAGCGTAGGAATCCGCTGGTTCGAATCCCACCCAGTGAATGAATTTTTCCTCATTAATTTGAGTTTGTGACCACATAATAATAAGACTGAGTGTTAGGTGATAGAAAATGCTTCGAGCATTATCCTCGCCTGGTGGTTACCTTACACTAAAGAGGCGATATTATTATTATATTATAATTATTATTATTCTTGAATTTCTGAGAATAAGAGTTTCAGCATTCTCGAGTGCTATCGAAAACAATTGAGGGAAACTTTTGGCTGGGGTTTCCACACAAAAAGTTCTCCAAGTGGCTACAAGATATTCAAACAAAAGTTTTGCTCTTCGATTCAATAAAATGGCGCAATTTGCAAAAATCTATCCTATGCTCGGATTTTTTCAGAAAAATCTTCACTAAATTTGTGTTAATCACTTTCGTGGTATCACAACTACTCAAACTTGCTTTACTACGCTGAAATCGGAACTTTTAACCGCCGACTTCCAGATTACAAGTCCGCCGCCTTATCGATCAAGCCACATCAGAGGTCGGTAAAGGCCTTTTTAGATAAATGCTTAATCCTTGGAAACCAAGCTCATGTTTTTTTTTTAATGTCGTTGAAAAGTAAAGTTTATCATACTAGGTACTAATGCATTAGCCACTTCTTGATAGAAAGCATAGCATCCTAACTTGATTACATACTACGAGGTACTTTGCTAAAGTGTCTCTTTTGATTTTCTTTCTGTTTGTTTTTCTCTATGTCTTTCTTTTTGATTTTATATACTTTTAGTTCTTCCATTATGGTACTCTGTCCCCTTAACACTTTTAAAGCCTTAACACAATTGGGTTGGGTGGAAGAGATTGCCACAGCCAATAACTCCCCCCCTTTAGGTAGGACATTAGCTTTACTCTCTTTTTTGTTCTTGTTTCTTTGTTCAATCTACCTATTTATTTTTTCTGTATAATTTTATTGTATTGTACAGTATATATTTTACTAATAATATATAATTATAATAATGCCTTAATTATAATAATAAGATTTTTCTTTTTGTATTAGTTATTAAACATATTGAATCAAGTTTTATTTACATAGAATATATACAATACATAAAAAATGAGATTAATAGAATAAAACATGATCAAGGGCGGTGCTAATGCCAACGGCATTCGTCACATGACTGTGTAAGTGACGGGGCCTATTTCCACTTTGGCATGTAAGTCGTGTAAGACACTCAACGTGTTAAAGTGTTTCTTTTATTTTCCTTCTATTTCTTTCTTTTGATTTTGTATACTTTCAGTTCTTCCATTATGCTGCTCTGTCCTCTTTTATCTTCTAACTCAGTTTCCACTATAACCACTTCTCTTCTGTTTGTTATTCCAGTATTTGCTTCGCCATTCTTTTCTCCAATGTCTAGGGTTGCTTTTATTTCTCGTTATTTACATACAACTTGGTTCTAAACTCTGACTTTCTTTCTGTTTCTTGCTGCTATCTTTCTCTCTCTCCCTTTTCTCTATAGTTATAACTAAACATTTTCTAACAATATTTATTTACAATAAATTATATACAGTACAAGGCAAAATATAACGAGAACATTGAATGAAGTTTGATTGAGGGTTGTAAAAATGCCTAAAGCATTCTCCGCCAAAATAAAAGGAAAGGTCTTATATATAATTTATATTTTATTTATTATTTATATTATTGTTTTCTTTATATTTTTATTAATTTAATTTATTACCTAAATTTGTTGTTAAGAGTATTTCTAAAACGGAAACCGAGATTTGTTGGTATTAAATTTCACCAGTTTACGCAGATAGTAATCACTTTAATATTATAGTATATCATTTGACAAAGATAAATCGTAAATGAGACATTCAATATCATTCTCTTTATTCATATAAGAGTTGGAGGAAAGAGATTGCCATAGGTAATAACCCCGCCCTTTAGTTAGGACATATGTATAAAATTTGTTTATTTTTTTCCTGTTTTATATTGATATTGCCAATTTTGTATTTTATTTTTTATCATTGTTTATTTGTATGTACGTTCTTCTAATAAAGAGTTTAATAATAATAATAATTGAATGGAATCCTCACTTTTCAATATTATTATTTTTAACCCCCCCCCCCCCTCTCTCTTTCCCAGTGGTCAGTTCTCATTCTCTCTCTATTCCAATCTTTTTCTGTTGCTCTCATTCTCTCATCTTTCTTTTTACCCAACTATATTTCTCTCCCTATTAAATGCAGAACACCTCCTTCGATCTTTCCATATTCTGTTCCTATTTGCAAATACTGAGTATATGTCTTCTCTTCTCCTCTCCAGGCCAAGTTTTATTCTGCATTTCCTATCCTGGCAAATTCTATTAGAAACTTCCTTGCTGCATCTCAATCAGTATTGAGTATTCTCTTGGTCTGCTTTAGAGCATTTCCTATTTTTCTCTCTCTCTCTTTCTTCTTTTCTTATTTTTGTGGCACTCCGTAAGTTCTCTTCGTATCTCTCTTATTTTCTCTTTTAATCTCTCTTGGTCTACTTTATTATCATTATTAATAATATGACACTCTTTATTAGAAAAACATATACGTACATACAAACAAATAATAGTAAAAATTAAAATACAAAATTGACGATGTTAATACAGGGTGCGGCGCGGTTATGTCCCATTTTGAATCGCCCAGTGTGAAGCCGCACTTCTAATTAGACAAGTTCAAACAAAGTTAGAAGATGCACAAACTACTAATTCGATTCAATTTAGCTCAGTTGTAAAAATGATTTTATCAAAGCAACAGAAAGCTTATTGTGTGGAGAGTTATTCCCAGGTCGTTTGATTTGTTTAAGAGGTGACCTTCCTTGGCCAGCGCGATCCCCGAATTTAGCTCCCTGTGATTTTTTCTTGTTGGGTTACCTCAAATTGAAAGTTTACAATGATTGTCCAAGAACACTTGAAGAGTTAAAACACAGCATTCGCCGTGAAATAGGGCGTATACCTGTCGCAATGTTGGAAAAAGTAGAGCGAAACTTTAGAAATCGCCTTCAGCAGTGTTTCGACAATGACGGTCGTCATTTGAATGGTGTACTCTTCAAAACTAGATAAAATCAAGCCTTACATATTTCTAGATGATAATTCAACAACAAGCATCAGGTAAGACTGACAGCTTTTTTTTTTAATCGAATATTCAAAAGGGGACATAACCGCGCCGCACCCTGTATAAACAGGAAAAAAAACAAAGTATATATACATTATGTCCTAACTATAGGGCGGAGTTATTCCCTATGGCAATCTCTTCCACCCAACCCTAAAGAGGAAATGCTTTAGAGAATTTTTTTTCTCTCTCCTTCTTTATTTATTTTTTTCTCTCTCTTTCTTTTATTTTTGTGCCTCTTCCTTTTGTTCTCTTCTCTATCACCTTTGCTTCGATTTAACGTTCTCGCGAGAATAGAACTTAGATGGGTGATCATTCATATTTGACCTTTAGTGATGCTGGCCATTCCCGGCCCCACTCAGGCTGGTGAATTTGAGTAGCTGGTTTGTAAGTTTCCAGCAAAAGGAGAGTAAAACCCTCAACGTCATTTGACCATACAGTTGAAAGCGATGTTTAACCTAGATTAAAAAGTCAAACAGTGTGGGCCACGATGACAACAATTTAACAACCCCTGCCTTCGTAAACTTGGCGCGAGTTTATTCAATTCCTTTTTATAACACCCTATAAATTACACTCAGACAGTTGAATGTGAAAAGTTTTAAATAAATCATTAGTTTCACTCAGCTAACCACGCCACTCAGTTAAAGAGATAGATAAAGTAGTTCTTTAATGTGCACCACGACATTAAATAGACATTTCTCGGAAGTAAAATGTTGGCGAGCAATGATATAAATTTAAAAAAGTTAAGTACCTAACTGTAGACGAAAGTTGGAAAAGATATGCAAACATCGTGCTATCTCTACTTAATATTATTATTATTATATTACGCTTTAATAGGTAAGGACAAAGGTACAATATTTATAGAACAATACAATGAAATAATTATAAAGAAAACGTCGGCGTCGCTCTCAACTGCATGGTCATATCACGACACGACGGTGGTGTTACCCTCCATTTGCAGGAAACTCAAAAAATTGCTACCCACATTAACCTCACCCATCCTGGGTTGGACCGAAATACCAGCATCACGAAGTCTTCACCTCGCTGGACGTTATTTAACTTCGGTGATCCTGAGAGAACCGGTTTTGATAATAATAAGACTCTGAGGTTAGGAGGCGGAAAGTGCTTTGAGAATTTTATTAACCTTGCTCAGCTTTTCTATACAGGGTGTCCCGTATACAGATGCAAATATTTTGAGGGTAGGTTCAGCCCACCGTGGACTATCATATGAGCGAAACTTGCAGTGGGGCATTTTGATTCGTTAAAGAGTTATGGCCAAATCCCTGTTTTTCCCACAGGTCTAGAGGTCACTTGGATCGATGCACGTTTTTAAAGAAATGATAGCCAGTAAGTAATTTTTGACTTAATGTATGGATAGTCATGCATATTTCCCTTGAAATGCAGTTGGTTGCATAAAAAAATATTGAAAGACCAGAGAGATATTTAATCATAAGTTCAATACTTTTCTAAAATTTGATTTTTCCCTGTTTTCCCTTTCGTGAATTTAAAGTACTTCTACAAATGCAATTCTGCGTATCACTAGTTAAAAAAATACCCTATTATGTTTAGTTTTATAAAAAAGAAAGCTCATTTATATTACTTTAAAGATCATGGAACGCAGTACACACAAAGCTCAAAAAACACTTCTGAATTATAATGGAAAATTCAAAGTTGGCTGAATTTTAACAGAATTGGCGCGTAATTTGAGGTATAAATACACTGCTCTGGGATGTTTAACAGAGGGAAATTGATCATTCACAGTGGTCGGTCGGTGTGAACTTTCATGTGAATGGGGTTACGGAATCACAGGGTTATCATGAGGAAAAATGAGAGAGGCTGCAACGAAAGCAGCAACCAGTGGTGTAATTATGGAAAAAAAATACACATGGAGAAAGACTCTGCGCTACCAACAAAAATTATGATTTTATTTTTAGAAGTAAAATTAAAAATATCATTTTTGTGTTTATCACAATCATGATATCAAAAACATAAAAAATAGTGCCGAAAATTAACCTTGGGTAAAACTCGAACATCCAACCTTAAGGTTATTTATTTATTGTTCAAGGGATACAGAATATGTACAAATGTACATAGAACATGATTTGTGAAAGTAAGAGAGAAAAAAAAATACAAGATATAAAGGAAGTAGGTAAAAAAAAAAAAAAAATACAAAGTGCAAAAAAAAAAAAAAAAAAAAAAAAAAAAAAAAAAAAACAACAGAAGAAGCTAGGATAACATAGTGGATGACGTAAATTCATCCATGGTATATGGTTCCATGTCCAATAATTTATCTTTGAGCAGGGATTTGAATGTGTCCCGGCTCGACGATTTCCACTCATCTGGTAGGTTGTTGTACAGGGTTACTCCCAAATAGTAGTAAGAGGAGTGATCCAATCTTGGTACAGTAAGGCGGCCACCTCTCCTCGTTGGATATGAATGACTGTGACTGGGGAATGTATCTTTGTGAGTATGAAATAATGACAGAAGGCGCAAGATGAAACTGCCATAAAAGGTAAGTATACCATTTTCTTTAAAAAGACCTCTGCAGCTGGATCTGTTACTGAGATTAAGTATCGATCTAAGTGCACGTTTTTGTAATTTGAATATAGAATCTGCAGACGATGATCCACCCCAGAGAGAAATGCCATATTCCATGATGCTGTGGAAGTTGGAATGGTAAACTAATTTTGCTGATTCAACCCCGATATCCAGGCGAATTGTTTTAATTAGATAAATAGCGGAGCTTAGGCGAGATCTAAGTTTGCCTATATGTGCATCCCAATTCAGCCGGTGGTCAATGGTGATTCCCAAGTATTTGATTTCGTTTGTGGAAGAAATTTGCGATGACTGGTGAGACAAAGATGACAAAAGATTCGGGAGAAGACTTGATGGGCCCATTGACATATAAAAGGTTTTAGTGGTGTTCAAGGAGAGGTCGTTAGCAATGAACCACTGGGAGATAGTAATGAGGACTTGGTTGATTTTATCGGCTAACTTGGTCTTGTCCTTGTCATAGACTAATATGGTTGTATCATCAGCAAATAAAGTTACTTCAGTCTCAGGGATGGAGTGTTGTAGGTCATTGATGTATAGTAAGAACAGAACTGGACCAAGAATGGAACCCTGAGGTACCCCACGTAACACAGGCCGCCCATCGGATATATAATCCCGAAGAATACCGAATTCGTTAACCCCAGTTAACTTGACCTTCTGAAATCTATCACATAAGTAAGATTGGAACCATTGAAGACTTGCATCCCTTATTCCATAATGATCTAATTTTCGGAGAAGTATCTGATGATTGACGCTGTCGAAAGCCTTGCTGAGGTCACAGAAAATGGCGGCTGTGGGGATTTTTTTCTCTATATTGAGATACACTGTATGGAGAAAGTTGTTGATGGCATCCGACGTGCTTCTCTCTTCACGAAAACCAAACTGATCATGTGATAGTATGTTAGACTCGTTGAGAAAGTTGGTGAGCCTAAGACCGACAATCTTTTCTAATATTTTTGAAAACGTTGGTAGAAGAGCAATGGGACGATAGTTGTTAAATGATGTAAATGCGCCTTTTTTATGAATTGGATTTAATAGAGCTAGCTTGAGAGAAGAAGGAAAGCGACCTTGCGAGAGAGAAGCATTAATTATGTTTGATACGGGTTTACTTAGGATATGAATTATGGGTTTAATAACAGCAATAGGAATATCATCATAACCAGAAGAGTACTTATTCTCCATAAGCTTAACAACCTTGACAACTTCACACTCGTTTGTTGGAAGAAGCTGAAACGAGGAATTATTATAAGATGATGCAGGTGGCCCGAGATGTGGTAAAGAAATAGATGATGAATAATTGGCGGAGTTCTGGAAGAAGACATTAAACGAATCAGCTAGAGAATTCAAAGAAGATATTACATTATTCCCCGTATGATCTGGGCAGCCAACCATTGCCCCCCAGTCACGAGGAAGACAGCCGCCCCCAGACTGTTTGATCAGCTTCCACGTTACTTTGGATCTTGATCTTGGCTTTGAGTTTTTTATAAGGTGTAGTTTACTGTTTCGCCGAGCCGCCCTAACTACGCGTCGTAATATTGATTTGTACTTGTTGTAGTACTCGGTAAGAACTGGATCGCCGCTGGACTTAACTAGGCGAAACAGCAATCTTTTGTTTGTTGTGGAGGTTCGAATACCAGAGGTCATCCATTTTTTTCCTTTTGCTTTAAGAGACAAAAGTTTCAATGGAAAACACTCACTGAACACTCTGCCCAAGATAAAACTGAAACGTTGGAGTTTTTCATCAACGGTGGCTGTAGAGTAGACGCCGAACCAAGACACATTTTCTAATCTGTTAATAAACTTCTGAATATTTCTATCGGAAAAAGAGCGGGTATATTTCCTGATATCCCTGTTGGCCACGCCTTCACATATTATAACTTGTGATGATTCGTGGTCTGAAAGCCCACTATATCTGTTGAAGCTGCAGAAATTGTAGACATTAAGATTAGTAATTATGTTGTCTAAGATATTTTCACATGTTCCAACAGATCTAGTAGGCTCAATGATTGTGGGAAGGAGACCAAAAGAGGACAAGAGGTTGAGGAATTCCTCTGTAACCGCAGACTGGATGTTTGTTTTGATGTTAAAATCGCCTGTTAGAATTATTTTATATTTATGTTTTACTACATTCAACAGCTCGTCTAGGTATTTGAAAAAAGTTTGATAATGTGGCACAAGCTGTCTTGAACCAGACCTATAAACACATATTATTATAATGTTACTTTGTTTAAACAATATTGAAGTATATTCAAAATCCAGTTCAATCGGTGGAACCTTTAAGTCAGGTATAACATATTCTATACCGGACTCTACATAGATGGATACCCCACCATGTGTAGTACCTTGTCTGCAAAAGTAGGATGCTAGGTCAAAGTCTTTGATGTCATTTATATGAACATTGTCTGGCTTAGCCCATGTTTCAGAAAAGCAGAGAACATTAGGGCAGATATTACTTGTTTCCTCTAGATTGTCCAAAAATACTTCTATCTCAGCATTTTTATTCCCTATGCATTGGATATTTTGGTGGAGAACTGTTAAATGTGTACTTTTCTTCCTGTTCTTTATGTTTAATAATCCAAAAGATGAGCTAGGACAATTAATATTATTGTTCTGCAATGGACAATTAATATTATTGTTCTGCAATGGACAATTGATATTATTGTTCTGCACTGATGGAGAAGTAAGTACACCATTACGCCTTTCACTAGTTGTTGCTATTGTTGTTGTTGTTGTTGTTGTTGCTATTGTTGTTGTTGTTGTTGGTGTTGTTGTTGTTGTTGTTGTTGTTGTAGATATCAGGGGTGAGAAATCTATAGTGGTGGGATTTAAAGTAGGTTGACTAAAATGGATTACAGTATTAGACTTGATAGAGAGTGTGGAAGAAATATCATCAGATTCTGATTCGTCATATGCTAATGAAAATTATTATGATGAGTAGGTAGAGAGAGGGGGTAGGTAGACTGAGGGGTTGAATGATTGTTAGGTAGAGAGTGGGGGTACGTAGACTGAGGGGTAGAATGATTGTTAGGTAGAGAGTGGGGGTAAATGGACAGATGGGCGGAGTGATTGTTAGGTAGAGAGTGGGGGTAGGTAGACTGAGGGGTAGAATGATTATTAGGTAGAGAGTGGGGGTAGGTAGACTGAGGGGTAGAATGATTATTAGGTAGAGAGTGGGGGTAGGTAGACTGAGGGGCAGAATGATTATAAGGCAGAGAGGGGGGGTTGGTAGACAGAAGGGTAGAATGGTTATTAGGTAGAGAGGGGGGGTAACTTCCCCAGTACTGAGGTGCAGATGGTGTACCAGAAGGTAGTGAGTAGTGAGGGTTGTGATGAGGTACTGAGGGGTTAGGGTTTTGATGAGGTAGTGAAGAGTGATGGTTTTGATGAGGTAGTGAGGGTTGAGTGTTATGATGAGGTAGTGAGGGGTGAGGGTTGTGATGGGGTGCGGGTGGGCTAGGTAGTGAGGGATGAGGGTTGTGATGAGGTAGTGAGGGGTGAGAGTGTTGTTTCCATGGAGGATGGTTAAACTGCAATGTTATGGGTTGATTTTCTGGGAAATAATTAGTATTATTATACCTGTAGTTCGATATTATAGGTGCAAGTGGAAGTGTGTTAGTGCATTCCTGCTGCATTGTATAACATTGTAGAGGTTGAGTTGGTGGTACTTGTTGTTGACTATTATTCAGTTGTGATGTGTTGCCTTTATGATGTAGGATAGTTGGTGGTTTGTTATTGACTTGTATGGTTTGGGATCCCTTTGTAATTGTTGGAATGTAGTCGGGTGTATCTATTATTTTATTAGTTTTATGTGATTCTTTATTGTTTGAAGAAAGAGGTTTGCTTTTTATCCATTGTGTTTTTCTCTTCTTTTTATTAGTATTGTTTGGTAAGTTTTGTTTTTTTAGCATTTTCCACTAGGAATACTTTATTTTTTGTACTATTTTCTGTGCTATTTGTTTTGTTGGTAATTACATCAATTATTTTGGAACTTAGCCATTGCTTTCCTTTCCTGCCAATGTGAACACCATCTTGTGCCAGATGTTGTGGTTTGAGAAAGCTATGGGTACTTATAATGTGTATATTTTGATAATTAGAGCAGTGATGTTTTATTTTTGTGTTTGAGTTAATGATATTTTTGTTAGTAGTATAATCTTGGGGTGGGATGGAGATCAGAATTATTTTACACTTAAGCATTGCTAATTTATCCAGTGATTTTTTTATTTGTTCTGATTTTGTGATAAAGAGGTCATTTGTACCTGCAGAAATTACAACTATATCTGAAGCTTTCAAATCAACTGGTAGTAGTGTATTTGTTATTACTTCAAAGTTGGCTCCAGGTTTGAAGTGTGCCTTAATAACCATATCATTAGGGAAGTTAGGGTTATATTTAATTTTTTCGTTCATATGTCTTATATGAGAATCGCCAATTAAATAGCAGGTCTTATTCTGAGGTATGATGTGGTTTTCTGGTTGGTATTGTTTTAATGTTGATTTTGTGTGATTGTCAAAATTTTGATTTTTTTTATTTTGATCAATGATAAGATTGCTAGTATTTAGTGGATTATTGGATACTATTTTATTTACGATCTTGGGACTAGTATCCAGAGGATCTTTCCTTAGGTGGTTTTCTATGTTTGTTATTTTGCCTGTATTTATATTTATTTGTTCTTCTAATTTTTTTACAAAGTCAAAGAGACTTATTTTATCTTCATAGTGTGGATTTTGTTGTCTCTGATTTTGTAATAGATTCACGTTTAAATTGCCAGTGTTGACCCATTCAGAGGTATTGTTTAGGCAGCTGAATTCTAGCTCGTTAGCAAAATTTAATTGGTAATTATTTCTGTCCATAGGTATGTTGTGTACTGTAATGTCTGATAGAGATGATGCATGTGTCCTATTCAGGTTTATTGGCTCAAGAGAGTCTATTTCTTTTTGTTTTAGATTGTCAATTAAGTTGTTTAGTTCTTCAATAGTGTTTTGTAAAATGGTGACCATGCTATTCAAATTTTCTTTATCAGAAGTAAGATTTTCAACTTGAATTTCAAGGTGATTGTTTTTATTTAAATTTTCTTCATTTTCCATCTCAAGTGTATGTATTTTAGCTCTTAGTTTAGAAGAGGAGTTTTTTAGATTTGCTATTTCTTGTTCATTTTTATCTTGTGATTCAATGTATTCATTTATTTGTACTTCATTTTCATTGATAAGTTCTTGAATTCTGCTATTGTCTTGGATTGATTTTAATTTCATAACCTCACATTAATTTTTAAGAGAAGTAATTATATGTTCAAGGTCTTTAATATCACTAGACTTATTTTCTGCATGAAGTTTTTCTGTTAAAAGTTTGAATATTTTGTTGTTTAGAGATTTGATTTTGTCTATCTTATGTTCCTCAGCTAGTGCATTTATTTTGTCTTTCAGTTTTATTAATTTCAAGTCTAGTTCGTCATTGTCATTGCTAGTAAAGCTTTCATTAGAATCAGAGTTTTTATGATTCATTGTTGGTTTAAAATATGTCATTTTTTTATGGAATTTTAACTGTGCAAGTTTCCTAGTTGAACTTCTAGTTCTTCGTTGGGATTTATGTGAAATACTTGATGTATTTGAGCTTGTCTCACTCAGAGGGTCTGACATTTTATTATTTTGGTAAAACAGGTCTATAATAAATTTGCTATTTATTTAGTCATGTAATATGATTAAAAATAATAGGTCAGTCAACAATTAGACAATGTTTTGAATTTTGTCAAGATATAGTCTGTCTAATAGGTAATGTAGGAAGTTTAAAAGATTACTAGATAATCATATTGGTTTTTTAAAGTTATAGTAAGTAGCAGAAAGATAATATTCAGAGATAAGGAGTGAGTAGTAAATTACAATAGAATACGTACTTATTCAGTGAGGTAGTGCTGTGTGGCTATTTTAATGAGCTGTAGGTAAGAGACCCTGCTAAATTAGATCCAGGCAGATGTGTACTTACTGGCTGGCAGCATTATCATAGTCTAGTATTAGTGAACAGGATAGCTTTATGAGATTATTCTAACTCCTAGCTAGGTAGGATAGGTTTAAAATCATCTGAATTACCCTAAATCAGATAAAATTTTACTAGTTTATTTCTTAATAAGGTACTTTTAATCCTTTTTTGGGTGGGTTTTTACTAGACAAAACTAACTTCAATAACATTGGTTTATTTTATTTTTCCCTTTTTTTGTGACTGACATGCTCCAAAATAAAATATCTTTCTGTTGTTCAAGTTTAATAATGTAAAATGTCCAGTCAAGATTTAATCAACTGTCCACATTGTCCAGGAAAATATAAAAGGCGAGGTCTTACAAATCACATCAGATCTGCTCACAAGAATGTTTTACATAATGACTCCTCAAATGGTTCTCCTGTCTCTTCTAAATCCAGTTCTACATTCACGGATGAAATTTCGGAACTAAAAAGAAATATCCCAATATTGAAACGCATTCCAAAAGGTGCCAGAAATGTAACAGCTGAGAAATTATCAAAACAAATTTTGAATTGTGTTAATTCTAACACTGTGGATGCGTGGAAAAAGCTTTTGGTTTTCTCATATGAATGCTTGAGAGTTCCAGAAAAGCAGGGATCAAGATCATTGACTAACTTGGTAAAAGATAATGTATTGAGTCAAAAGTTACCAGATGTGAAGAATAAGAAAAAAAAAGAACTTACACTCACACAAAGAGTTGAGAAAAAGATTGAAGACTTTAACACAAAAGGAGCCCTACGAATCATCACTTCAAATGACACTGTGGCACCTGTTAATGATGAGAATTATGAAAAACTGCTCGCCATGCACCCTGTTCCATCACGAGACATTGAACTTCCCGAACCGCCAAACGAGACATCTATTTATCTTCAAGTAACCGAAAAGATGGTAACCAATGCAATCCAATCTTTTCCAAATGGTTCCTCAGCTGGATTTGATGGCATTTCACCACAACATTTAAAGGATCTAATATCAAAATCTGCTGGAGACCAAGGAGAGAACTTGTTGAAAAGCATTGTCAAACTTGTAAATCTCATGTTACATGGTAAGGTTTGTGAAGACATTATTGAATACTTATATGGAGCAAACCTCTGTGCTCTCAATAAGAAAGATGGTGGGTTACGCCCAATAGCAGTTGGTTGTACATTTCGTAGACTCTGTGGAAAAATATGCTGTGCAGTGTACCAGGAAAAGTGCATGAATTACTTTCAACCCTTCCAGTTAGGCTTTGGTACCAAACAGGGATGCGAATCAATTATTCACGCAACTCGTACTTTCATTGACGAAAATAAAGAATCAAATTCTATCCTCGTTAAAATTGACTATAAAAATGCTTTCAACTGCATAGAAAGAGATATTCTCCTAAAAGAAGTTCAAAAGCATACTCCAGAGTTGTATCCATTCTTGTGGCAATGTTATTCATCTCCATCGATGCTGCTTTTTGGAAATAAATCAATTCGCTCACAAGTCGGCTGTCAACAGGGTGACCCTACAAGTACACTAACATTTAGTTTGGCTATCCATTCCATTGTTTTAATGCTGAAATCAAAACTAAAGTTGTTTTACCTAGATGATGGTACACTTGCTGGCGACCCCGAAACTGTGATTGAAGATATTGATGTACTCCTTAGAGAATCAAAGAAGATCGGATTAACAATCAACCCTGCAAAATGTGAGTTACACTTCATCTCCAACATTCTCAATAATGATATACAAAAACAGTTTGAAAATGTTCTACCTGGCATCCGCATTGTGTCATCAGCTGATCTCACACTATTAGGGTCACCTTTATGTTCCGAAGGTTTCCAAACTACTCTAGAAGAAAAGTCAGAAAGTTTAAATTTGATGATAGAAAGGCTGAAATTACTACCAAAACAAGTTGCATACTTTTTACTAAAGAACTGTCTTGGTATACCAAAACTATTATTCACCTTGAGAACAGTGCCAACATTCCTGCTTCCAGAAAAGTTGAGTAGCATGGATGCTATCCTTCAGTCAAGTCTCAAAGCCATTTTAAATTTGGACATCAATGATATTCAATGGAAACAAGCAAGTCTCCCAGTAAAACAAGGTGGGATTGGAATCAGAAGTTTATCTGATTTGAGTCTCCCTACTTTTCTCTCATCGTGCTCAGGAGTGATGCCACTTGTCTCCATCATTCTCAACAAACCTGTTGACAATGTGGTTATTAACTCTTGTTTACAAGGAATGCAAATGTGGGAGGTTAAATATAATGAGATTCCTGAGTTAAAAAACCAACAACGAAAATGGGATGACATTGTAATTAAAAATAAGATTCAACAAGAAATGATCTTTGAAAATACTATTGATGTTGCCAGAATGAAATCATTACAGAACAATGAGTCGGGCGCATGGCTAAATGTGTATCCATCAAAAAACATTGGAACTTTAATGAATGACCAGAGTTTTCAAATGTGTATTGGACAAAGATTGGGATGTGACATTTGTAGAAAGTTTACGTGTAAGTGTGGTCAAACTGTTGATGAAAAAGGATTGCATCCTTTGTCCTGCGAAAAGAGTTCTGGAAGATATTTCAGACATGCAGAAGTTAACAACATTCTGAAAAGAGCATTGTGTAGTATTGACATTCCTGCACAATTAGAACCTACTGGTTTAGACAGAAACGATGGCAAGAGACCAGATGGGGCCACAATAATTCCATGGCGCTTGGGACAAAGTCTTGTTTGGGATTTTACATGTACAGATACCTTTGCACCAAGCTACATAAACCAAACATGCAAAAATGCTGGTGCTGCTGCACAAATGGCAGTTCAAAGGAAGCACTCAAAGTACTCAATGATAAAATCAAGAGGAGTAGAGCTTGTTGTGTTGGCAGTGGAGACAATGGGAGTGTGGTGTGACGAGGGAAAGAAATGGATTCAGGAGATAGGAAAAAAGAGGATAGAGAAGACAGGGAACACACAATCGATGAGTCACCTAGTAGCAAAAATAAGCATGACCATCCAGAGAGGTAATGCTGCCAGCGTGTTAGGAGCATTGCCATCAGAAGAATTGACTTCAATGTTCTATCTGTAACTTTTAAATGATAACTTAAGATAACTACAGTAAACAAATAATAATAATATATTGGAAGGTAATAGGTACATGGAAATTCTGAGATACCCAGATTTTCCAAATCAATTAGCTGTAAAAGTTCAGAATTTGATGAGCTAAAAATAATTATTTCAATATTTAAATTTCGCTCCACTCTTGATAAACAATCAGCTCGTTGAACCGCATCACAGATATCTTGAGTTAGTAGTCTGTGGTCACAGCCCGCCGCAAGCTCCGTTTACAAAAGATGTGGTTGTTGAGGTCTTCGTCCAGTCGGGATGTTGCTATCTTCACTTTTGCTCTTTCAATGTTTTTGTTTTTTTAAATTCAAATTTCCAAACCGAAATTGTTGATAACGGTCACTGATAACAGCAAAATTTAATTCTTCACGGTGTCTCTTTGTTATTTATTTCATTTTATTTTATTTATTCACTTTTCTGTTATTGTGATTCTATTTTGACTTGTAAGTGGGAGTTTCGGTTTTAACTTGAGAGTAAATAGGTGTTTTTTTTTTTTTTTTATTATGTATAACTGAAAAATAATACAATTGTTTTATAATACAATAATTGTTAAAATAAAATAATACAATAAAAATAATACAATAATTGTTCAGATTACAAAATGATGTCAATTTTTCATTTATTATTTTTTTTTTTTTAATCATTTAATGTATGAATTTGTTGCCGATATGGAGGCAGTGTTTGAAAGAATAATTGTCCTTTTTGATGTTAATTGGGGTCTGCTTGAAAGCCCACACCATAGACACAGTGTCCTATTTGAGTTATGGTGCACTTAACATTGGATACAAATCTAATGTGTGGGAGAACAAAGGAATATTTCCCTCGGTTATACACTGGTGAGTTTATTACGAATTTCTTTTAAAATACTGTTAATAATGAAAATTTCTTGACATTCACTCATAAAAAAACACTTAGTTAAATGATTAAAACACAACTTTGAAACATATAAATCACTTATATAATTATGATGCTAAAAAATGTGAGAGCTAATTTTTTGGTGACTGTTTTGTTTATGTGTGTTTCAGTTTTTTCAACTATTATTATTAATACTTTACTATTATTATTAATACTTTATTTTTATTTTATAAACAATTAGACCAAGCTTTTTTTACATTTTTTTTTTACAATGAACATGGTAACAATTTGTGAAATAAATATAAACAAAGACTGATCAAGGGTGGTGATACAGTGATACATGTTTGTAGTTCATTGATAAACTACAAACATGATACATTCTGCAACACAGGACTTGAAATGAAAAGAACCCAAAAGAATATGTAGCGAACCAAGGGCGAGGTTTAAAGCTTGTGGCTTTCTCTTCCACCGAACAAATTGATCGCCTTGTTATTTTAACTATTAGATTTGATTGATATAGTTGGTTAATAGAACTAATTGTACTCAGAAAATTTTAATTTATAACTTGCAGTTGGCACAAAAATAGTCACACAGACCGCTTCAGGCATCGAGTGTTCTTCAAAATGCAATAGCGCCCAGATTCAAAATTTGAAAGATGTGTTTTCTCTCCTTCTGGTGCCGTTTGATAAGGCGTATCTCATTCGTTCCTTCACGCGTCTGAAAGAACTTTGTATTTATTGAAACAAAATAGCAAAGGGTATTTTTTTACCTAGTGATACGCAGAATTGCAATTGTATAGGTACTCTAAATTCACGAAAGGGAAAACAGGGAAAAATCGAATTTTAGAAAAATATTGAACTTATGATTAAATATCTCTCTGGTCTTTCAATATTACTTCCGAGAAATTTCTAATATTAGAAATCGGAAGTATTGTGTTCGTTTTTGTAAAAAAAAAATTTTTTTGCTCCGATTTCAATTTTTTTCATATTTCTGGACGTTTCATAACCTACTGAGTAAATTTGTTTGTGTCCGTCTGTCGGTCTGTCGGTCTGTCTGTTAAAACGATTCCTTGTAACGCGCAAATCTCGGAAACTACTCGACCGATTTTGATGAAATTTTGCACACATCTAGAAGACATTCTGTAGATGGTCCCATTTGATATTCATTGAATTCATACCAGCGGTTCTGGGTGAAAGAGACCATGCGCCTGACCACTAACTTTTTACTTAAACGCTTATATCTCGTGAACGGTACACCCGATTTCAATGAAATTTTGTAAGAATATGCATATTATTGTTTAACATAGGTTTTTTATATTTATTTTTAAATTAATTATAATTTGACTCTGATATTTAAGAAAATCCGAAATTTTGGACAAAAAAGTAAAAAAATAAGGGCCATGACTTGCCGATACAGAATTTTTTGTGGAATTTAGAATGTAGAAAAAACGACATTCTACCATATAAAACAAATTTGAAGAAAATCGGTTGAGCCGTTTTGGAGATACAAGTAATTTTCTATAAAATCTCAAAATTGGCACGTGTTTACAATATGAAGCAATCACGAGGAAGTATTGTGTCCATAATTGGCAGTGTTTTTTTTCATGCAACCAACTGCATTTCAAGGGAAATATGCATGACAAGGGAAATATGCATGACAAACATACATGAAGTCAAAAATTACTTACTGGCTACCATTTCTTTAAAAACGTGCATCGATCTAAGTGACCTCTAGACCTGTGGGAAAAACAGGGATTTGGCCATAACTCTTTAACGAAGCAAAATGCCCCACTACAAGTTTCGCTCATATGATAGTCCACGGTAGGCTGAACCTACCCTCAAAATATTTGCATCTGTATACGGGACACCCTGTAGAAGTATTACTTCCGAGAAATTTCTAATATTAGAAATCGGTACTGTGTTCGTTTTTGTAAAAAGAAAATATTTTTTTGCTCCGAATTTTTCTATTGGACCAAATAAATTCCAAACATAAAGATTCTCTGGTAGTCAAGTGGTTAACGCGCCAGTCTAGTAATCCAGGTAGTGTAGGGTTGAGTTGGTTCGAATCCCAGCCAATTCATGAATTTTCCTCATTGATTTCAGTTTTTTACGACATAATAATAATTTGAGCTGAAAATCAAATTTCCAAACAAGTTTATTACATAATACATATGTCTTCTCACTTTGAGATGTGTAAAAGCCATACGATACATAAATAAATAAGACTCTGAGGGTTAGGTGGTAGAAAATTCTGTGACCATTAACCTCACCTTCCACTAAAGAGTGTTATTATTATTCGAATTCTTCAACTCTTTCGTGTACTTTCCTTAAGATAATAAATATCTTCAGGGTAGTATGCCAAACAAACTGTCTGCTTTATTTAATGTAATTAATAATAATAATATTGCCTTATTTATACTGCCCAATTAGACTACAAAAGTCCCATAATTCCAGCAGTAGGCCCAAGACATATTATTATGTGGTAAAAATCCCAAATGGGAGGATAACATGTCATGTCCCGGCTGGGTTTCGAACTCACGACCTCTGGAATCTTTGGATTCACAGAGTGCCGCCTTTACCACTAATCTACCCGGAGAGACTTTCAAACTCCTTTTTGAACTGTGTCCTTTTGAAAAGTCGGAGAACGGAACAGACCCAGATCATAAACATCCCACATGGCCTCATGTCGAAAATCTTACAACAATCAAGACAAAATCTGAAGGAAAAGGAAAGCAAGCACGAACAAGAGAATATTCCATGAGCCGACAACAATGCAATAATAATGAAAGAAATAATTGCCGGTCAAGACACAAGTGTAGACTGCACAGCAGACAAAGAACTCAGAGAAATAAATGAGGAAAAAGCGAGCGAGATGAAAAAAATAACAGCTGAAACAAAGGAGACAATATGTATTAGTGCAGACACGATATGGTGTGAGTGTGTGCGAGGGAGTATGAGAGAGAAGGGAGGATGAGAAGGATAATGAGGGAGAGGGAGAGATATGAGTGGGAAGTTTGTTAGAGAATGTGGAAGATGAAGGAAAGATCAACAAGTTGACAAAGAAATAATGGCGAAGAAATGACAAGTGTTGGAAGAAGGAGATGGAGGAGGAGGATAAAGAGAAGGAGATGGAGATGTGGAGAAGGAGAGAAAGAGAGAAGGAGAGAAGGAGGGAAAAGGAGATGGAGAAGGAGCAGGAGAAAAAGAGAGAAGGAGAGGAAAAGAGAAGGAAAAGGAGAGAAAGAGAGAAGAAGCGTAGGAAAGAAGGAGAGGAGAAGGAGAGAGAATTGGAGTGTTATAGATCCCTTTCTCTTTGCTATTATTTCTAATCCTGGACAAATAAAGAGGGGTGGGGTTTGAAGTGATTTTTCTCGCTCTCAAGGAAAAAAAAGTAAGAGAGATAGAGAGAGAAATCACGACACACTAACAACTCGAAAATTAATGATGAGAGAGATTGGAGTGGAGGAGAGGGGGGATGAATGGGTGTGATGTAAGACAGACGTTGAATGAGAGGGAAGAGATTGCCATAGGCAATAACCCCACCCATTAGTTTTTTTTTTGTTGATAATAATAATAATAAATCATTTGTTTAATTTTTTTACAGAGGACCCATCCTCAGCCATTTTTATTTGGCTTCTAAGTTAGGACATAATTATGTGTCTATATATTTTTTATTTTTATTATATAATTATATTGTTTCATTGTTAAAATAATTATTTGTACTGTACATAATATATGTCCATTTATATCTAATAAAGTGTTGAATAATAATAATGAGAGGGAATGAAGATTCGATAATTGCTAAATTGCACCGAGTAAAATTGGAAAAGAGAGAGGGAGATCGGAAGAGAGAGGGAGCTAGTGTATGTATTTGAAGTATGGTAGAGATTGGAAGTGAGAGAGGTAAAGAAAACTATAGGTAAGAAAAGGGATAGAGAGAGATAAATAGAACAGGTTAGAGAGAGGGAAATTGGAAGAGAGAGAGAGATAGTGTATGTGTGTGAAGTATGGCAGAGATTGGAAGTGAGAGAGGTAAAGAATAATAAAGGTAAGAAAAAGGGATAGAGAGAGATAAATAGAATAGGTTAGAGATTGGAAGAGGTCACGTTGGAATAGCGAGGGGAATGAAATGGGGTGCAAAGGGAGGGGAAAATAATCCCCCATTAGGGAATCCTCGTTTATTTATTTTCTCTCCTTGCAAAGGTGTGAAGACTGTGAAGTCTCCTCTTCAAGACAGACATGTAGGGAGAATGCAAACAGTTCGTACCTCCTTTATGATGTGGGGTCAAATGTCATCGAACTGATTGACAGCGTTGTCGAATTGGAATTTTTTTGTTTTCTAATTTTTGGGGCAAAGAAACAGAATTTGGATATTTTTAATAAAAAACTGGGTAGGTCAAATTTTCGACGAATACGTCGAATACAATACTTTCCTTAAGTAAAAATCTTTTTCCTATAATTTTGTGAATTTGGGCCGAGAAGAATTTTATATTTTCCTTTATTTGGCGTCATCATAAAAAATGGCGTCTAAACGTGATGAGATGAAGAGAAGGGAGAGAGCTAGAGAGAAAGAGAGATAGAGAGAGAGAGAGAGAAAGGAAGAGAGAGAGGGAGAAAGAGAGAAAAAAAAAGAGAAGGGTATAAAATAAAAAATAAAATACCTAGGTAATAAAGCTATCCAGAATTTCAAAAAATAAATTTCAAGATGACATTGAGAACCCTCATCCCTTCGTAAACTTGCGACGTCAAAATATTCTTGAATTTTTGACAGCTGTTCCAACATTTTCGGCAAACTTTTGTTTTTAGCTGTCACACCTCTACATTAGCTCCTTTTTCTCTTGAAATCAAAAGTTCAAATTATATAAAAAATAATAAAAAAATGATTTATTATGCAAAAAGCAGTACCTAACTACATTATTGTATATATACATATATTATGTATGTTTTACTGTATAAACGTATATGTATAGAGTATAGATTTTATTTGTATCAAGTTTGCTTTTTCCTGATGGGAAAAGAAAGTTTCAAATGTTCTTTTTCTTACATTTTTTTTTTTTTTTTTTCGTCTTAGAAAGTCAAAAACTTTACTTTGTCAGGGATGAAAAAAAAAAGGCGGCAACTTTATTGCTTTCTGGGGTTTTTTATAATTTGCAATAAAAGTTAGTATCGCAGTCTAAACATTTTATGACAGGTTTATGGTTTGTGCTGTGCTCAGCTTTTCTGTAACGAACTTTTCCTCCTCTGCTCAAGATGCTCAAGTGTATTGCGGACCTAGGAGGAAGTGTATGGCGGACCTAGG
Organism: Bactericera cockerelli; assembly: GCA_024516035.1. Classification (NCBI taxonomy): domain Eukaryota; kingdom Metazoa; phylum Arthropoda; class Insecta; order Hemiptera; family Triozidae; genus Bactericera; species Bactericera cockerelli. The sequence goes on from CM044959.1 coordinate 423,016, forward strand.
AGGAAGTGTATTGCGGACCTAGAAGGAAAGTGTATTGCGGACCTATTAGAAGGAAAGTGTATTGCGGACCTAGGAGAAAAGTGTATTGTGGACCTAGGAGGAAGTGTATTGCGGACCTAGGAGGAAGTGTATTGCGGAAATAGGAGGAAGTGTATTGTGGACCTAGGAGGAAGTGTATTGCGGACCTAGAAGGAAAGTGTATTGCGGACCTAGAAGGAAAGTGTATTGCGGACCTAGGAGAAAAGTGTATTGTGGACCTAGGAGGAAGTGTATTGCGGACCTAGGAGGAAGTGTATTGTGGACCTAGGAGGAAGTGTATTGCGGACCTAGAAGGAAAGTGTATTGCGGACCTAGAAGGAAAGTGTATTGCGGACCTAGGAGAAAAGTGTATTGTGGACCTAGGAGGAAAGTGTATTGCGGACCTAGGAGAAAAGTGTATTGTGGACCTAGGAGGAAGTGTATTGCGGACCTAGGAGGAAGTGTATTGCGGACCTAGGAGGAAGTGTATTGTGGACCTAGGAGGAAGTGTATTGCGGACCTAGGAGGAAGTGTATTGCGGACCTAGGAGGAAGTGTATTGTGGACCTAGGAGGAATTGTATTGTGGACCTAGGAGGAAGTGTATTGTGGACCTAGGAGGAAAGTGTATTGTGGACCTAGGAGGAAGTGTATTGTGGACCTAGGAGGAAAGTGTATTGTGGACCTAGGAGAAAGTGTATTGCGGACCTAGGAGGAAGTGTATTGTGGACCTAGGAGGAAGTGTATTGCGGACCTAGGAGGAAGTGTATTGCGGACTTAGAAGAAGAAAATTGTAAGGAATGAGATATTTGTACGAGTATAAGGAAATAGATTTACAAAAAAAAATTGAGGAACAAAAAATAATGGATGATTTAAGAATAGAGAGAGAAGAATGGTCAAAGAAAAGATAGAGTGAGAAAAATATTTAAGAAATGAAAAAGACGAAAGGATTGGAGAAAAAAGAGAGAAAAAAGGTTTGAAGAAAGAGAGAGAGAAAAAGGGTCTGAAGAAGAGAGAGAGAAAAAAGGATTGAAGAAAATAGAGAGAGAGAGAGAGAGAGACAGAGAGAGAGAGAGAGAGAGAGAGAGAGAGAGAGAGAGGGTGAGGTAGGTAGGTAGGGGTGGTTGAAAGAGGGAAAAGAAAGAAAGTCTTATAAACTGTGTTAACAACTGATTTTCCCGTTGTGTCTTTTGTGCTGTCAGCAAGTTGAAGTCTTGTGAGATGAACAGGCGAAGGGCTGACACTATTCTTTTAAGCTGAAACTACTCTTTAAGCTCCCCTTAGTAGAATAAAAGTCCTTTATTAGGTTTGGATGTTGCTAGAAGTGTGAGTTTTGCCTTATTATTATTATCATTATTATTCAACACTTTATTAGATATAAATGGACACATTTTGTACGATACAAATAATTATTTTAACAATGAAAAAAAAAATGGAACGATATATACAATAAAAGTGAAAAAGAGGAAAAATAAATATGTCCTAGCTAAAGGTTTTGAAAGTCATGGTTTTGAAAACGCAGACATATTGATCTTGCGATAAACTCATGCATGGTTTTGAAAACACAGACATACCTATATGTATATCTTCTGAGTAACTTATGGTTTTGAAATAATAATAATAATAATAATTGTTTTTATTCATATTTTCATACTATGTCACATCATCTACCTCCTCTTAAGTACTCTTGTACTTTTCGGGAGATAGGGTACATTTCACAATATATGTTAAATCATTTCTTCATGAATCTATGTCTTCCATATTGATTTAAATTTCATTATTGCAATTTATCAAATATTTTTTAATCTCTTTCTTCATTTTATTTTCATTTAAAATATTTCTCAGATTTGTTGGAATGTTATTTAGCATAGTTGGGATTTGAAAAGATCTTATTGTTGCTCCATAATTATTGTTGACTCTTGGTGTTATATAATGTACATGTCGCGTGTTATGATTTGTGTCTTCTGTTCTTCTATAATTTTCTTTATAATAATGTTTGGTTAAAAGCGTATAGATGTATAAATCGCAGACATATTTTTTTTATTTTTAAAAAGATGAGTGTTTCACAGCCTTTCACAGAGGGAAACTGTCCCCCCCCCCTTGAAAATTCCAGGGAGTATTATGCAACACTAGGCATTATTGATTGTTCACCAGGTATTATTGATTTTCCTCAACAGCTGCCCCCCTAGCCAAATTCCGGGCTACGCCCGTGTTGTGGCCTGTGTTGTAGCCTGCCCATCCCGTAGTATGCCTCCTCTCTGATGGGCGAGAAGTGACATAATACTTCCCATTTAGATGCTGGGTCAACACGAGCGCACCGGAAGGTATCCCTTACAAACAACAGTAACCAAATTTTGACTGTAAATTTTTGATCTTCTGAGAAACTCATGGTTTTGAAAACGCAGACATATTGCAAGTGCGACACTAACTTTTCGAAATTCAACTCCGTTTCGACTTATTAGACAAAAAGGGAGAAACTTTCATTTTAATTCTTATTAAAAAACAAAGTGAACTAAAACTTTGGCATGAAGAAAATAAAGTTCTAGATAAATTAAAAGTTCAACTTGTATTTCATTTGACAAGAAAATATTCTCTCATGGCAAACTCAAAAAAAAACTTGAAAAAAAAAGAACTTTTTTTTGTCGAAGTTGAAAATCAAATAAAATTAAAGTTGTCGACGTCTCGTAGAGAATTTGATTAAATTTTAGAATTGAAATAAAATAAAGTTTATTTCATTCTTTCCATTTTGTGTTGGTTCGTGTTCTTTATTTAAATGTTTGTTCATCGCGTTAGGTACTTTTGCGTTGTGCAGGAGTAATTGTACGTTTAGTTTATTTATTTTTTCAATTCTAGTGTTTCACAGCTTTTCTATGTTCAAGTAATGAAACCTTTCTGTAAAGTAAAATACAAGTGCCATTTTTTTTAATTTGACTCACAAGAATATAGGTACATAATTGATGAGTGTAGTTGCACTTATTTAATAATACAGGAAGCGCAGGGATCCGTTGGTTCGAATTCCAACCAGCGCATGACTTTTTCCTCATTAATTTGTTAAGTTAAAGTTGTCTTATTTGTGTTAATCACTTTTGTGATCTCACAACTACTCAAACTCGCTTTACTAAATCTTCACTGAACGTGGGACTTGAACCACCAACCTCCAGGTTACAAGTCCGCCGACTTATCGATGAAGCTACTGAGATCGGTCCTCATTAATTTGAGTTCATGACCACATATTAATAAGACCCTGAGGGTTAGGTGGTAGAAAATGCTTTGAGCATTAACCTCGCCTGGTGGTTACCTTCCACTAAAGAGTGTTATTAACTTATTATTATTAACTTGGATATAATAGAAGGTTTCTTTTAAGACTCATGAATGCTAAGAAGCTAAAGCAAAACTATTGGTTTTCATTGTAACACAACTAATTCAATTATCTGTGACATATCTCATAATTATGTCAGTGAAGAGAGGAAAATTAAAATTATTATATCGACAAGAGTTGGGTGGAAGACATCACCATTGGCAATAACCTCGCCCTTTAGTTAGGACATTTGTATAATAATATATTATATATTTTATCTATGTTATATACCTTGTTTTCCTGTTTATTATGTTCTCAATTTTTATTTTATTTTTTATCATTAGTTTTTTGTACATAATAGGTCCTATTAATAAAGAATTCATTAATAATAATCGAGCGAAACGGTTGTTTCGCGTGAGAACGCCTCCCAGAAACTACAGTGCGTATCATTGTTACAACTTGCACTACAAACATTCTTTTTATTTCGAAGTCATTTTTACATTTCCCCACTGAAAATTCTAAAGTCCAATACTCCCAAAGAATTGCAAAACTCCTATTAATTCCCTACATTTTCTATAACAAATATTTTCTATTAAAAATAATTTCACCATAAATCTAACATCAATACTTTGTTTTTATTTTACAGAAAATATAACATCATTAAATTCAATCTAATTGAGACCTGAAATTTCTCAACAAAATAACGCCTCCAAGCTTCCTTCTCCATGCGTTTCCTCTGGAAAGTCATTATAAAAAGCTTTGCACTTAACTCTTTTTAAATCATTTCTCTCCATCGCTGCCTATGCTGGGAAATAAAAAATAAATGTTTCAGCATTTTAGCGCAACGATATCCAGTAGAGATATTTTTTTGTTTGTTAAACTGAAATTGAAAAGAAGGAGTGAATTTATTGAAAAGCGAACAAAGGCCAGCATCTCTGGCTACAGTGCCAACACACTTGTGTAAATATATGCCATTTCTTTTTCACGTACAAAAGATCGAAAGCTCAATCTATTTGTAGAAGAAAATTTTACAGTTTTACTTCCGAGAAATTTCTTTTTTTTTTGTAATGGATATTTATTTAAAGAGAGGTCTGTAACATTCAGAGTGTTTGCTCCTGAGAAATATCTAATATTAGAAATCGGAAGTATTGTGTGCGCTTTTTTTTGTAAATATTTTTTTTTTGCTCCGATGTAAATTTTTTTCATACATCTGGACGATTCATAAGCTCTATAATTTGGCTCTGATGTTTAAGAAAATCCAAATATTTGGACAAAAAATTCAAGAATAAAGTGTACGACTTGCCCCTATACACTTTTTTTTTTGTAGAATATAATATAGAAATGGTATTCTAATATTATCGTATTCTATACATAATGTATACCATTTAAAACAAATTTGAAGAAAATCGGTTGAGCGGTTTTGGAGATACAATTTTATTTTATTTGATTAATTTTAAGTACTTACATATTTATGTTATTGTTATTAAAACCATTGTAATGAAATGATCAACAAATAAAGCAACAAATCTTGTAAAAAAATACTGATCTAGATATAAAATCTCAAAATTGCCACGTGTATACAATGTGAACAAATCACGAGGAAGTATTGTGTCCATAATTGGCAGTGTATTTTTTTTTCTGGTGAATCTCAGGAGAGTTCTGAAAAGTCAACTTCGGGAGATGAGGAAATGAACCTTTATTTTGCCTTCCCTGAGGATAAGGAAAACAGTTCTTCGCTTGCGAGAGAAAATGTTGAGGGAGGTGTGTGTCGATGGGGAACGAAATTAACTAGGGTGTTTATTTACAGAGCCACCTCAGATGAGATGAGAGGCTGTTCTGTTAGCTTGAGAGAAAAAAATTGCTTGAGAAAAAAAAACCAGCTGAAAATTTGAAAACTTGGACCAGAAAATCCCGATATCTTAAAAATGGTAATAGATGTTTTATTTGGGAAGTATTGTGTCACTTCTCGCCCATCAGAGGGGAGGCATACTACGGGATGGGCAGGCTACAACATAGACCACAAGCGTCTACAGTAGCTCCTGTTTCATGGCTACGAAGAAGAAAAACGGCTGTGAAACACTCATCTTTAAAAAAAAAAGGTTTAAAACTTATATATGTAGTACTAGCTAAATCCCGGCACTTTGTCGCCATTGAGGTTATTGCCCATGGCTATATTAGCATCCTATTTGAATCATTATTAATCATATGTGTAGAATATGTGTAGATTATTTTGAATGACGCAAATACGAAGAGCTATTGGAAGAGGCTTTTTTGACAATTGAAACAAAGGATTAGGTTCATCCTTTATGATAAAGTGCCTAATGAGAAAAAAATATAGATTTAAAACTTTACTTCGACAAAAATATGTATAATAAAAATAAGAAAAAAAATCGGACACAACCACCCCGTAAAAAAATTTGAGTTGTGACTTTGGAATATTTTATGGGAATATTGGGAATATAATATTTCTGGAATATGGGGACTGTATTTCATGAGTGAATATTGGGAAAAGTTTGCCATTCCAGGCATGGACTTGAATTATTCCTAATATTTATTTTATAAACTAATTTAACACTTTGTCTATAGCAAGTTGATGGGGCAATGTGCCTTTGACACCGGCAGCATTGGATTAAGTTCATAGATACCTGAAAAATCCGCTCAAGTTAAAGGTAGACTAGACTTCCTTCGTAACTCTCTTATGTACTGTAAACTATTCTCAATTCAAGAATATTACTGTCTAATAAATAAATAAAAATAAAAAACTCTATATAATTATTATTATCTGACCTGGTTGCAGGGTTTTCAGTGAAACCCTTACAATTAACACTGCAACCTAATTAGATCTATTGTGACCAGTTGATTCTATTTGGTTGTAACGTCCTGACTGAGATAGATAGTCAGGACGGGGGTTGTACCCTCCATTCGCTGAGAATCGTACCAGCTACCCACATTAACCTCACCCAGCCTGGGTAGGGCCGGAAATGCCAGCCTCACGTGTTTGGATGGAACAGAATTTCTGCCGTCGAAAAGTCTGCCCCAACCGGGAGTTGAACTCGGGAACTCTGGACTACGGGTAGACTACAACTCTATACTAACAACTCATCCATATTCTGTTTCAGACGGGAAGTACCACATGCTGTCGTCGGGTGAACTACTAGTTCATCAAGTAGATGAGAACGACCGGTACAGAAGTTACCAGTGTAGAGGGGTCAACAAGTTAACCGGTGCTTCTCTGTTGAGCATCAATCGTGGACGATTGTTACTGGCTGGTAAGTGTGTTGGTTAGTGGTACAACGTGTTTTTCAATCTGGTGTATAGTTCATTAAGTAGATGGGAACAACCAGTACAAAAGTTACCAGTGTAGAGGTGTCAACAAGTTAACCGGTGCTTCTCTGCTGAGCATCAATCGCGGACGTTTGTTACTGGCTGGTAAGTGTATTGGTTAGTGGTGCAACGTGTTTTTCAATCTGGTGTATCAATTATAGTTCATCTCGTAGATTGACCGGTACAGGAGTTACCAGTGTAGAGGTGTCAACAAGTTTACCGGTGCTTCTCTGTTGAGCATGTAAGTGTTACTGACTGGTAAGCGTATTGCTTAGTGGTGCAACGTGTTTTTCAAACAGGTTAGTTAACCGGTGCTTCTGTGTAAACATCAACTTGTAAACCGACCTCTTGCAGTAGCTTCATCGATTTAAGGAGACGGACTTGTAACCTGGAGGTCGGTGGTTCAAGTGCAAGTTTCAGCGTAGATTTAGTAAATCGTGTCAAGTGGTTAAGGCGCTAGTCTGTTAATCCAGGTAGCGTAGGGATCCGGTGGTTCGAATCCCACCCAATGCATGAACTTTCCTCATTTACTTGAGAATACAACCACATAATAATGAGACTCTGAGGGTTAGGTTGTAGAAAATGCTTTAAGCATTATCCTCGCCTGTTGGTTACTTTCCACTAAAGTGTATTATTATTATTCTTATCCCGCCAAAGCAGGGTCGACGTTGTTCAACCTCATGGTTGAGGTTGGTTGGTTTTGGCACATTTTTTTAAACGGCTGGATGCCCTTCCTAACGCCAACGATTTTATTTGATTTAACGTCCTGGATTAGGACGACGAGGGTTTTAACCTCCATTCGCTGGGAATCGTACCAGCTACCCAAATTAACCTCACCCATTCCGGGTAGGGCCGGAAATGCCAGCCTCATGTAAGGAGGGAATAGAATTTTCTGTGAAAAATCTGCTCCGACCCGGGATCGAACTCAGGAGCTCTGGACTACGGGCAGTAGTCACAACCGTTACGCCACGACTGTGACTATTATTATTAGGTTAAGTTTAGTTAAAGTTATATCATATTTGTGTTCATCACTTTCGTGATATCACAACTACTCAAGCTCGCTTTACTAAAACTACGCTGTAACCGGGACTTGAACCACCGACCTCCAGGTAACTAGTCCACTGTGTTATCGATCAAGCTAATGAGGTCGGTCTATTATTATTAGGTATTATTATGTGTCTGCTTCTTCTTATTCCAGAAAACAGGAGGATGCTCAGTGCCGCTAAAGTGTTTGAGAAGCAGCGACTGCTCAATGTGAAGAAAGATGAATCTGTGATACTTCCTTGCTCTGCCCAGGGGAATCCACTGCCTACCATCAAGTAAGTTCAGGATATACCTTCAATCAGTATAAATTTTATTACTTCCGAGAAATTACTAATGGAGGATGGTCTCTCCGGTTAGGGAGAGACCATCCTCCATTCGCAGGAGGCCGCGCTCGATGAGAGATCCATAACTCGGCACGGGTTATTATTATGAATACCTACTGAAGCAATTACTTCAAATCTCGGAAGTAAAAGCTTTTGCATGAATACGGCCCAATGAAACGTCTCATGTAGAGTCCTTATCTTTGAAAGTGTCTCATGTCCTTATCCTGGAGAGATCGAAATCTGGCGGAACTAATGAGAGTTGCAGACCTCTTGAGATTTAAAGAGAGAGGGAGGGATTTGAAGGGGCTTTATAGGGTGGACTCAGGAGAACATAAATATAGTGCCAGTTATGGACAAAATACTTCCTCGTCATTATTAGCATCATTATGCGACTACACGACAAAAATTCCAACAAAAAAATTTAACATACTCAAATAGGATATAATTTAGTTTTAAATTTTGGTACAAACAAATAATAATAAATGAACATAATATTATAATTATACAATTACAATTAATAAAAATATTACCTAATTTTAATTCATATCATATTTGTGTTAATCACTTTCGTGATATCACAACTACTCCAACTCGCTCTTCTAAATCTACGCTGAAACCGGGACTTGAACCACCGACCTCCAGGTAACAAGTCCGCCTCCTTATCGATCAAACTACTGAGGTCGGTAAATTGCCACATAGAAGCTTAATCAGTCAATTAATATTTCTGAGACCATTGAGTATTTGCATGAGGGCCTAAGAGTCACTTGAAGAACAGGAAGTCAAATATAAAGGGGGCTTTTTGAACTTCTGTGGAAGGCTCTTGAAACGCTTCGCTTCCTTCTCGGACTCAACTTGGGCCCTTTTGTTTAAAATATGAAAATGCTGAGGACTCTTACTCTGCTTTCTGACGTTCGTTGTTTATGGATCCTGCATTTCTTCTATAATTATTATTACTATCAACTTTCTTCTCTTCTATTTCTACTTTTCATTGTCATATTTTTTATTTAAAGATGAGTGTTTCAAGAGATAATAATAATAATATCGCCTTATTTATACTGCCTGATTAGGACTATTAAGTGGTAAAAATCCCAAATGGGAGGATAACTTGTCATGTCCCGGCTGGGTTTCGAACCCGCGACCTCTGGAATCTATGGATTCACCGAGTGCCGTCTTTACCACTGAGCTACAGGGACAGAAGAGATAGCCTAGTTTCCTTATCCTATAGAAAGGAAAGTAATGGAATCACCCGAAATTTTTGAAAGTCAGTTTTCAGTGCCAAAACACGGTTAAGGGTCCACACTCCCCAGACCCTAAATCGAAAATTTCAGCCATTGGTCCGTATGTCGGACTGACTGTCTGTCTGTAAACAAAATATCCCAATAACGATATAAGATAGAGATTTTAAATTTTGTACAGAGGTCTAAAATATACAAGGTGTCCATGAAGTATGGACAGACCCCCCCCCTATCTCGGGAACCACTTACATGTTATAACTCGAAATACACTGTTGATGTTAGTTTCTGGTCGGTTTCGTCAGCCAGCCGGACGAACAGTCGAAAAAAAATTAACGAAATAAAACAAATCAATCTTTAACTTGTTCGAAAGGTCTTGCGATAAGGAGTTATTATTAACAAGAAAAATTTTCTCCATAATTTACGGTTAACGAGTTATAGGTCAAAATATATGGATATTACGCAGGACGTCCGACCCTGTATCTCGAGAACGGTAAGTTGTAGCTCACTGAAATTTGTTGTAATGAACTTCTCTCAATAAGATCTTTCACTGAGAAAAAAAAATTTTTTTTGGTGGCATTCCAAATGCGAAAATAGGCTGCAGACGTCTAATATGGTAGGGCCCAGCCTGTTTTTGACAGCCACAAAAAAAAGTGGCATAGTATATGTGAATGCCGGCGGCATCCTAAATCACCTGCATCCGACACTAGGCTATGAAACTCTGATTTAGGGAGAGCTCAATGAAAATGCATAGACTGCACAATATTGCGTTCAGGTTTGGAACACTGCAGACTATATGAGCATGCTGCAGGCCAGTTTGGAATTACAAGACCGGTGTTCTGGATTAGTACGGCGTTCTCGGCATTAGACATAGGGAACTCTGATATAGAGGCTGCACTATGATAATGCATAGACTGCACATATTGTGGTCAGATTTGGCGTGCTGAATATTCTATTAGACTGCTGCACACCAATTCGGAATTTCAATACCGGTGTTCTAGATTAATATTGCGTTTTCGGCAATAGGCATATGGAACTCTTGTTTAGAGGCTGAACTATGATAATGCATAGACTGCACAAATTGTGTTCAGGTTTGGAATGCTGCGGTGTTCTATTGAGCAGAAGGTAGACGAAAACCGGAAGTGTCAGTGTGAAAGGGAAAGCCGGCATCCTATAAAAACAAGTAATTCGAAAATGGAAAACAAGAATAATGCATTGAATGCCACCATCTCATTGTAGACCGCGGTGGTCTATTTACTAAAGACTGTCCAGCTTTTTAGTCGAAAATAGAGGGCAACATTGTTAGAGTGAGTGCCGGCATCCTAATATTATACTATCATTCAAAAATGGAAAACAAGAATAATGCGTTCAATGCCAGCATCCCATTGTAGACCGCGGTGGTCTATTTACTAAAACTGTCCAATTCTTTAGTCCAAAATAGAAGGCAACATTGGTAAACGGAGTGCAAACATGCTAATATGTATGTATGTATGATTTTATTAGTGGTGAAGCACAAGGCCTCTTCACAATTTTTGTGGGTAGCGCAGCATTACTAAGAGCCTCCTTTACAATTCGAATTATTCTATTACATTCATTTCTTTTTACTCTGATAATGCCGCCACTGGTCGTTACTCATACAAGTAACTACTCAATTTTCCTCACGAGGTATGAGTGCACCCCAAACATCCAAGTACAGAGCAGAAAAATTCCTGCTCCGCTGGGAATCGAACCCAGGTCACCATGCGTGCAATGCCTAGCGCGCTAACTCATTGTGCCATAGTGACTACTATGCTAATATAATATTATCATCGTTCGAAAATGGAAAACAAGAATAGCGCGTTGAATGCCAGCATCCCATTCTAGACATTGATGGCAAAAAATCATGTCATAAACACTTTTTATAAACCATTTGGTCAAAATAACGGCTTAATCAGCCGGTTCTATGGAATGGTTAAGGATATGAAAAAAATTATGAGAATATAAAATGCTGTTTATTGAAAAATAAACAAAAAATAATCCCACCATTTTTTAGATAAAACGTACTGATAACGAGAAAAACGAAGACTATAATGTCAACATGTACAAATTGCCCTTCAAATAGGTCCAGGTATGCAACCGAGTGTTTTATTTCACTACTGGAGGTTAATTTTGCCATCAAGAAGCTTCAGTTTGAATTTGAAAAAGATCGACTCTGGAGCCACAAAATGGCGACCAATATTTGCACAAACGGACCTCGACCCGATACTATCAATGGTTTCGAAATTTCATCGACCCTACCTCTTGAACGGCTGATTCGATTTGGACATGCTAAACTGTTTCCGAAGCGTCTTGTGAAAGTAAATCTTTTAGATTCTCACATATTTTCTGTGAACTCATCAGAAGTGGCACTTTACCTTCAAAAACACATTTTATACACAATTTGTTCAAAAATCGGCGTAATTAGCCGGTTCTATGGAATGGTTAAGGATATGAAAAAAAATATGAGAATATAAAATGCTGTATATTGAAAAATAAGCAAAAAATAATCACACCATTTTTTAGATAAAACGTACTGATAACGAGAAAAACGAAGACTATAATGTCAAAATGTACAAATTGCCCCTTCAAATAGGGTCAGGTATGCAACCGAGTGTTTTATTTCACTACTGGAGGTTAATTTTGCCATCATGAAGCTTCAGTTTGAATTTGAAAAAGATCGACTTTGGAGCCACAAAATGGCGACCAATATTTGCACAAACGGACCTCGACCCGATACTATCAATGGTTTCGAAATTTCATCGACCCTATCTCTTGAACGGCTGATTCGATTTGGACATGCTAAACTGTTTCCGAAGCGTCTTGTGAAAGTAAATCTTTTAAATTCTCACATACTTTCTGTGAACTCATCAGAAGTGGCACTTGATCTCAAAAAACACATTTTATACACAATTTGTTCAAAAATCGGCTTAATCAGCCGGTTCTATGGAATGGTTAAGGATATGAAAAAAATTATGAGAATATAAAATGCTGTATATTGAAAAAAAACAAAAAATAATCCCACCATTTTTTTGATAAAACGTACTGATAACGAGAAAAACGAAGACTATAATGTCAAAATGTACAAATTGCCCCTTCAAATAGGTCCAGGTATGCAACCGAGTGTTTTATTTCACTACTGGAGGTTAATTTTGCCATCAAGAAGCTTCAGTTTGAATTTGAAAAAGATCGACTCTGGAGCCACAAAATGGCGACCAATATTTGCACAAACGGACCTCGACCCGATACTATCAATGGTTTCGAAATTTCATCGACCCTATCTCTTGAACGGCTGATTCGATTTGGACATGCTAAACTGTTTCCGAAGCGTCTTGTGAAAGTAAATCTTTTAGATTCTCACATATTTTCTGTGAACTCATTAGAAGTGGCACTTTACCTTCAAAAACACATTTTATACACAATTTGTTCAAAAATCGGCGTAATTAGCCGGTTCTATGGAATGGTTAAGGATATGAAAAAAATTATGAGAATATAAAATGCTGTATATTGAAAAATAAGAAAAAAATAATCACACCATTTTTTAGATAAAACGTACTGATAACGAGAAAAACGAAGACTATAATGTCAAAATGTACAAATTGCCCCTTCAAATAGGGTCAGGTATGCAACCGAGTGTTTTATTTCACTACTGGAGGTTAATTTTGCCATCATGAAGCTTCAGTTTGAATTTGAAAAAGATCGACTTTGGAGCCACAAAATGGCGACCAATATTTGCACAAACGGACCTCGACCCGATACTATCAATGGTTTCGAAATTTCATCGACCCTATCTCTTGAACGGCTGATTCGATTTGGATATGCTAAACTGTTTCCGAAGCGTCTTGTGAAAGTAAATCTTTTAGATTCTCACATACTTTCTGTGAACTCATCAGAAGTGGCACTTTATCTCAAAAAACACATTTTATACACAATTTGTTCAAAAATCGGCTTAATCAGCCGGTTCTATGGAATGGTTAACCCTTCTGTGACTTCTGTCAGGTACAAGATTTTTTACCTTCCGTCCTGAACAAGGTCTGGCCAGACCTTATACTCTAAAATCGCTTATTTCTAGGAAATTAATAAAAACAAATGAAAATTGGGTCCATATCAAATTTGGTCCTATGTCAAATTCGGTCCCTTAATAAGTAAATAAAAACAGTTTTAAGTATATAGTATATAGACATGCAGCAAGACTATCCATTTGGACGATAGCATACTCGGTCCCGACTGTTTTTTTACCTGAAAAACAATAGCATATTCGGTCCCGAACAAGAATAATGTCATGTCAAATTCGGTCCGATGTGTCCACGCTATATACTTATTATTCTATGTACGAGTATATACTTATCGGTATATACTTATGAAAAGTGATCGGAATTTCGGGCCCTTTGACCCCCTGCAGGACCGCTATCTCTACTAGATAAAAGTCCTCAGAGGCATGATCAACTCTGCCTTAGTGAGGCTGGGACTGAGAATTTTTCTTTTCCATTTATTTATATAGGAACGTAATGTTTACATACTAAACTTCAAGTCTTCTTGTTTAATTTGGGTTTTAATGCATGGTCATATCACGACGGGGTTGTTACCATACATTCGCAGGAAACTGTCAAACCTGCTACCCACATTAACCTCACCCAGCCTGGGTTGGGCCGGGAATAGCCAGCATCACAAGGATACGAATTTGAATGGTCACCCATCCAAATCCTGACCTCGCTGGACGTTGTTAATGTCACACTGTCATTCGAATCTAGAAAACAGCAATAATGCACTGAATGTCGGCATTCCATAGTTGATCGCGGTGGTCTATTTATCAAGAACTGTCCAATTCTTTTGTCGAAGATAGAAAATGACATTGGTAAACGGAGTGCCGGCATCCTAATGTCACACTATCATTCGAATCTATAAAACAGCAATAATGCACTGAATGCCGGCATTCCATAGTTGATCGCGGTGGTCTATTTATCAAGAACTGTCCAATTCTTTTGTCGAAGATAGAAGGTGACATTGGTAAAACGGAGTGCCGGCATCCTAATGTCACACTATCATTCGAATCTAGAAATCAGCAATAATGCACTGAATGCCGGCATCCCATTGTAGACCGTGGTTGTCTATTTACCAAAGACTGTCCAATTCTTGTGTCGAAAATAGAAGGTTGCAGTGTGAAACGAGTGCCGGCATCCCAGTGAATCACCCCAAAAATTTCAAAGTCCACAATTATTTAGTTCAACATCCTTCAGTTTCTATATAGTGGTCGTCAGTGATACAAACCAGCAAACATGTAGTCCGCTCGTTTAAATCCTTCTTCATTGAAGAAGGATACCGAAGCTCAAAAATGTTATATTTTAGGTATCCATAACTGTAAAGATAAAATAATTACGATAAAATAACAATTGTTTAGTTTCATTTTTAATAAAATAATGTAAGAACTTCAAGTGCCTAGAATGCCTACCTACCTAAAAACTAAAGTTATTTTAGTTAGTGTTTTCATTCCAATTATTATAAGTACTTAACTATCCCACATCTACCTACCTCTCAAGACTATATTTCAGTTAAAGTTAAATCATCTCTAATTTAAATAATGTCAGTTTACTCCTGACAAGATTTTTTCAATGTTAACGATCATAGATCTTATATGACTTAAAATATCTCGGTACCTACATTGAAATCTGTGCGGGAGTGGTGAGTACCCATCAAACCCATTCCTCAGTTGCCATTCCCATCATGCACCGCAAACCAGTTTGTGTCAGCGTAGCAAACCGGTTGACCTTTGCAATGGCCGCCATCATTACCACCTGAGACTTCTGAACATTGTACCCAGCCAGTTGCATCAGTGCGTGTTCGTCTTTCAATCTCTCATCATACTTTACTTCACTGTAGTCACTTGCGTGTTGCATTAGTCCAGTCGTCCGTCACGTGCCGTTGCGTTGTGTTTCAATGTCAACAAGCTACCCCATTGACTTCAACAGCCTTCCAGGAGGGTATATTCAACCATCAACGTCATCAACGGGATACAATCAGGACGGCATCTATAACAACTTTGATCCCATGGCAAGTGCTGGGCTTGGGAGCTCGGCGTTCAATCCACCAGCCATTCAGAGGCTCCCAAAAGCTGTATCCAACAATTATGTAAGTCTTTTATAATGTTCAGTCTTCTCTAATTCTTATTTTCTATCTTTAATTATCTTCTAGAAAGAAAAGTAATAGAATTTCTATTTCTTTGCCAGTCAGTTTTTAGTGTTAAAATGTGGTATACGAGTATGTCCCCAAAAGATTCAGCCATTAATCTGTGTGCCTCTTTGTAAACAAAATAAATATGTCAAGAACGGTAAAAGCTAGACTTGAAATTTGGTAATCTACCGGCCTTAGTACCTTGATTGATAAGGCAGTGGGATTTGAATCCGGAGGTCGGTGGTTCAAATCCAAGCATTGGAAAAAATAATAAGTTAGGGTTTGATTAATTGTGACATCACATTGTGATTAACACAAAATATGATAACTTTTCAATTACAGGACCTGAATTCACCACACTCAGCTTGCAGATCAAGGAACGTTTGCCAGGAGAGTGTGCAAGTGTGTACTACCTCTCTGCATTACCTAGGAAATTGGGCCAGAAAAGGGTGGATGCTGCAGGGTTGCTGAAGGAAGCATACAAGAAGAAGAAATAAAACTTGCGTCAACTGAGGGAGGAGTCACCATCAAGCCGATCTGGAAGCCTGTCTCGCCGGTCTAGCACAAGCACCAATCGATCTAGCACAAGCACCAATCGATCTAGCACAAGCACCAATGTAGAGGAGTTGGGGCCACCGATTCCACGGGAAGTGGAGACTGAATCCCTGCTTAGGGATGAAGGTAAGTTTGATATCTTTCACCAGTTCTCTTTTTTGACTGAACGAAGTGAGATTCTGTTTTAACTTTGGTACTGGACGATTTGGTTTTCTTTTGTCTGTCTGTCTGTTCCGCGATAATGGGGGTCTAAACTAATGTGTATTCATGTGGTTATGATGTGAACATGTTTCTACTTCAAATGTGAGCATGGGATCATTTTGATCTCACATAAAGTGCCCTACAATAGAATGAGAAATTTAATGCAGGTCCATTAGACATTTTTGAGGATTTTGTTCATTGACAGCTTTCTTTGATTTGCCAAGTAAGATTTTCTTTTCTACATTTCAGACAACCCTGTTGTGGAGGATCATTTGTCCTGGTTGGGGAAGAGCTTGGAACCGGAGAGCATTCTTCTCAATAATAGGCGGGAGACGGCGGTGCATAGATTGCAGCAGTGCAGCAGTTGGCAAGTTGCACATCAAAGTATGACAGTGTATTTACTTATTTTAATTTATTTCCCGCATTGAGGCAACCTGATGGGTTCAAACTTCTATTAGAAGATTTTAATCATATGCATCCTGGCTGCGACAATACATATACTCTATGAGTCTATTGTTCTCCACAGAGAACGAATTTTCGAACCGGCCAGGAGGCAGCTCTCAAAAGATAGGAATAGAATTGCAGACAGGTATATTCAAAATCTTATTTCCAATTATCTCGAGGAACTTGCTCTAGTAGAGAGCTTCGAAATTCAAAATGCAATTGCCCTTCTTCTTCTGCCTCTTATTATTGAAGCGCCCAGTGCACGTCAGAAGAACAGTAAACATTTTCGACCCTCGCGCAAAATCATTGTAGACAGCTTTATTCTTTTAGTAGAGGAGGCAAATGAAATTGAAAATGTTGTTGCAGACAGAAGGAAACTGTTGGCCTCCAAGAGGCGTACGTTACAACCTTTTGTTGCTGTCGTAGGGAATTTTAAAGAACCACGAAACGTTTTTATAATAATTGACAACTTTTTAATACTGCTTAAATATCTCTTCCCATTAACTTCTTATTTTTTTACTGAATTTACTGATTGTTTTCCAGTCAACATGTAGAAAATTTCAAAATTATATCATCCGCTAATCTAATTTTTTTTCTGATTGTCACTTGAACAACATTTCCTCTCAACCTATCAAATTTAAAGAATCACAGCTCCGTGTGTGAGCATTGTGAGCATTCAGCATTGCTTTTGTCTATAAAATTGGTGAGACTTTTTAATCAGCGTAGGTAGTAGGTAGGTAGGTAGGCAGGCGCGGTAATAGGTTTTTTTAATATGTCTTTTTAATTAATTTTGTTTCAGTGTCGAGTAATTTTTAAATATATTTGATGTTTAAAATTCCATTTGATTGCACAATGATGTACAAATGTTATTACTGTTCTGCTACCCGTTCTACTGTTAGGGAGTTAATTTGAGTTTGAACCTACTCTCTGTACATTCTTTGCCATGTACATTACGCTTAACCTGCTCCTTGTATACTCTTTGCCATGTATATTACTGTTACCCTACTCTTTGTATACTTGGCCATGTACAATTAGTAGCGCTCAAAAGTATTTTCACAACTACAAAATCTCATTTTTTTTTGGCAGGAAAACCATTTCGCCAATGTTACTTATCTTTGAGCATTGAAAAGGAAAAAACTCACTTTAGACATCAAAAATATTTCAATTAAATGGAACATTCAAAATACTTATGAGCGTTTCTATACATTACTGTTAACCTGCTGTTACTATACTTTGTAATTTTGTAAACTGTACCCTATACTTTATCAACAATTTTCAATAAAACGCACTTTTTTTCCAATCAATGTATTTTCTTGTATTTTTAATATTTTAATAAATACTTAGCTTTTGTTTCACAGGTGTCATTCCCGAAGCATTCTAATCCATGCATGTAGAATACCTTGTATTCAAGACCAGACTACCAGATATTCTACTATTGGAATACCTGGCATTCGACTATTGGAATTCCATGCTTTCAATTTGGAAAGCATGGTATTCCAATAGTCGAATGCCAGGTTCCAGTAGTAGAATACCTGGTATTCTGGTCTAGAATACAAAGAGTACCTGCATGGAATGCACGATATTCTGGTTCAGGATACCAGGTTATCC
Organism: Bactericera cockerelli; assembly: GCA_024516035.1. Taxonomy (NCBI): domain Eukaryota; kingdom Metazoa; phylum Arthropoda; class Insecta; order Hemiptera; family Triozidae; genus Bactericera; species Bactericera cockerelli. The sequence goes on from CM044959.1 coordinate 441,244, forward strand.
TGCTATGGAATGCCGGGTGTGAATGCATTGAATGCAGGTAATCCTACTAGGGAATGCCGGGTGAGAAATAATAGGATGCAGGTAATCCTACTAGGGAATGCCGGGTGAGAAATAATAGAATGCAGGCAATACTACTAGGGAATGCCGGGTGTAAATGCATAGAATGCACTCATTCTATATTAGTAATGAAAGGTACTGGAATGTGGGCTGCATTAAAATGAGCATAGAGTGCCAAGCCCTTTAATGAAGACTGTCTATTTCTCTAGTATAGTAAACCACATACTCGAAAGGGGGATGCCAGATGTCAAATACAGAAAGCTTCTCTGATAATGCATAGGCTGCATCATTCTAGAACAAGAAACACATCAGTCCAAAGTAGAAAGATATTTTTTACAATAGAAAACAAAGATATCACAAATAGAAAGCCAGGTCTTCTTGAGTAGGATGCAAATGCGTGTCTGCAGCCTGTAACCTGATAATGCACTGGATGCCATCATTCTAGAAGAGTAAACAAATAAAAGGCAGGCATTGTATTACAGAAATCTTGGCATTGTATTCTCCAGTCTGAAATAGAAAACAGTGCAGTCAATGCATTTTCAAGGTGGGAGCGAAAATAGAAAACAGTGCAGTCAATGCATTTTCAAGGTGGCAGCCGAAATTGGGCACAATTTCCCCTACTTTTTGGCATGCCAGGTCTGACTACACCGTATTGGATGCCACTGGCATCCGAAGGAACAGTGCCGGCATTCAGTCCCGTTTTTGGTCTGCATGCATCCCCGTATAGCTTGAATGCAGCCTATTTTTTTTCTCAGTGTTAAAATAATATGCCACAAGACATACCATTCTATTTAGGATTTTAAACTTGGTCCATGCCCAGCCTGACTGGGGCCGTGTAGGCAAATTTTTTTTAGCTTAAAATAAATCATCCTACAATCGAAGACATTTTGGAGTTTTTCGATATTTTAAGTGGTTCCCGAGATAGGGGGGGGTGGGTCCAGACTTTATGGACACCCTGTATAGTGTATACAGAACGCAGCCCAAAACTTTTAGAAAAAATCGGTGCCACCAGTGGTGGCCTTTCGACCGCCATTTAGTGGCCTTTGGCGGCAATAACCTCGTCCTTTAGTTAGGACATAATTATGTATGTTATATTTTGTTTTTTTTTTCCTGTTTATTTTAATTTTAATTGCTAATATTTTATGTTTTATCACTATTTGTTTGTATATAATGTGTTCTTCTAATAAAGAGTAATAATAATAAAATTGGACTTATCTCTCAGATTCTTCCTTTGACATCTTCTTTCTTTCTCTCTCACCTCTCATTCACGTCTCTCTCTCTCTCTCTCTCTCTCCCTCTTTCAATTCTTTGCGCCGTCAGAACCCGGTGCGGTTTCCATCAAGAGTCAAAGAGAAAATTTTCCCAAACAACTCTCGACTGTCAAAGGGACACATTGTTCTGAAATTGTTGTGTAATAAATAATATGAAAGTTGGAAAACTTTCGTTCTCTACTTTCTACTCCTCCTTCTCCTTCTCCTTCTCCTTCTCCTTCTCCTTCTCCTTCTCCTTCTCCTTCTCCTTCTCCTTCTCCTTCTCCTTCTCCTTCTCCTTCTCCTTCTCCTTCTCCTTCTCCTTCTCCTTCTCCTTCTCCTTCTCCTTCTCCTTCTCCTTCTCTCCTTCTCTTCTCCCTCTCTTGCTCCTCCGTCTTCTTCCCCAAATCTCTTCTTACTTCTCCTCCTTCTTCTTTTCCTTCTCTTTCTCCCACTCCTCCTCCACTTCCTACCCTTCCATCCTCCTCTCAAATCTCCTCACAAGTTTCCTGTTTGATCCCCTGCGGCAGTTAGAACTTTCCCCAGTATATTCACTTGTTAATGATGTGTTCTATGGAGCAATGTCAAAGTTTCCTGGTACTTTTTCTTTTCTCTTTCAAAGAGCAGAAAAGACAAATACACTGATAGAAACCACTTAAATTCCGATTGTGCTGTGAAAGAGATGGATAAATAATGTTACTTGAGACAATCTTATAAAATTTATGTGTTTACTTGAGACAATCATATAAAAAAAAATCGAGGATTTAATTGAAACATTCTCGAACTTTTCATGACACTCTTATAAATTGAAACATTTCTCTAGTTTTTATGTGCCTCCCTATATTAATCACTGTTGCTAATTTAGTATTTCATTTTTCAATTAACTGCCATGGCATGGCATTTGTAACAAATGAGGGATTTGAAAAAGTATCCGTCATATTTTCATTATAGAATGGACACAAAACCGTGATAATAAGTTATACCAAATAAAACAAAAAATTGAGGATTGGAAAACATCATTTAATAAAAAAAGAACACTTGAGACGGCACTAACAAGACTTAGAATTGGTCATACCAATTTAACTCATGTTCATCTTATGAAAAAAGAAGATCCACCCCTTTGTGAATGTGGACAACAAATGACAATACAGCATATTATAATTTCCTGTCCCAAATTAGAACCTTTAAGAAAAAGAGTGTTTGGTCACACCCCCATTCACCTATCAGAAGTCCTCAAGGACTCTGACGAAAAGATAAAAAACACATTGAAATTTTTTCAATTTTCAAAACTATTAAAATTACTATAACTATTACAAAAATAACCTCTTAAAAAAAAAAAAAAAAAATACAAAAATGGCTAGGCATTTATGCTGCTCGGTGTATTTTTCATTGTAGGATGTATTTCTTGTATGTACTACTGTAATGTTTTTTGAAAATAAAATAAAAAAAAATATTTTCATTATTTCGACTTAGTTTTCTCAAAATTAATTTATTATGAGAATTCTTTTCAATTTATTATTTATCTCAATTATTTCTTTTGTACTGAAATCAAGAGAATCGTTTTGCGTATTTTTATATCTTATGTTTGTTTAACCATCATTATAATTATTTTCTTTAACTTTCATTGTATCGAGGGTTTTAAAAGACATTAATTTGTAATATATCTCTATATATAAAACAGAAAAAAGGACTACCTACCTATGTTTGTTTGTTTGTTTGTTTGTTTGTTTGTCCGGAGTTGTTTAGCCAAAAGGGTAAGAGATAGCGAAAAATGTCTCAGAATTGACCCCCCCAAAACCATTATCGCTTTGTCCAGAAAAATTATAAAAAGTTCAAAAAGGCATTGCTGTCCAGCAGTACGGCCATGCCTTAGTAAATTTGAAATTTAGTCCCGTTGCAAAGCACGGGCAAACGGCTAGTATATATATATATATATCCATAATCCATTTACATTCATTCATAATCAACGCAGAGCCTAAACGGCTGGGCCGATTGACTTGAAATTTTGAAGGAAGCTTCCCCTTATGATGTAGGGGCGTACTAAGAACGGATTTTTTGAAGGAAACAGGGGTTCTCAATTTATGGCCAAAAATTAACATTTATTGATAATCAACGCAGAGCCTAAACGGCTGGGTCCATTGACTTGAAATTTTGCAGGAAGCTTTTCCTTATGATGTAGGGGCGTACTAAGAACGGATTTTTTGAAGGAAACAGGGGTTCTCAACTTATGGCCAAAAATTAACATTTATTCATAATCAACGCAGAGCCTGAACGGTTAGGCCGATTGACTTGAAATTTTGCAGGAAGCTTTTCCTTATGATGTAGGGGCGTACTAAGAACGGATTTTTTTTAAGGAAACAGGGGTTCTCAACTTATGGTCAAAATTATTCATTTTTAGAGTGTTGTCAGATTCTCAAAAGGGTTGAGCTGAATGACTTGAAATTAGGCAGAAAACTCCTTTCAGTGATGAAGAAGCTTACTATGAAAGGATTTTTCAAAGATAACAGGGGTCCTCAACTTATGGACAAAAGTAGACATTTTAGCGTCTTGCAAGATTCTCTAAACGGTTGAGCCGAATGACTTGAAATTTGGCAGACAGCTTTTTTTTGTGATGTAGGGGAATAATAAGAAACAAATTTTAAAAGATAATAGGGGTTCTCAACTTATGGTCAAGCTGGATGGCGAATACTATGTTTTTCGACTCATGAAAGATACTCTCCTGTCATACATTTGGCCGTCCACTTTGAAAATTGACAAAGGGTAGTTTTTACAACCGAAAATGTCCAACGGAGAATTGACAACCCTCCTAAAACAACATTAATGGCGTTTTTCCAACTATGCAACCAGGATGAATTTGCTAAGACTCTTTTTTATAATGAAGTACCAGCATTTTATGTGTGGAAAAACAACATGTTCCAAAGAAGGAAAAAAAGATCAATTGTTCCAGGACATCCGGGTGTAAAAAAAGACCAGGTTCTTGGTAAAATTTATACCGTATATCCGAATGACTCAGAATGTTTCTACCTACGATTACTTCTACATAAAGTGCGAGGACCTACTTCATTCAGAAGCCTCAAAATGGTAGGCGGCATTGAATACCCTACGTTCCATGCTGCATGCCTAGCCATGGGTTTGTTACTTGATGATGCGCAAGAAATGTGAACATTATTACCAATAGAACTTATTTGGCAGAAATTTCATACAACACGTTTCAAATGAGGTCTTTCGTCTCTGAAAAAGTGCCATTACTCAATAGTGAACAGAGATACGTGTATGAAATTGTATTTCAGAGCGTCACTTTATCTCTTGATTCTGTAGGTAATAATTTGTTCTTCCTAGATGCTCCAGGTGGAACTGAAAAAACATTCTTAATAAACCTTTTGTTAGCTACAATACGCAAAGATGGAAATATTGCCATTGCTGTTGCATCGTCCGGTATTGCCGCCACAATGATAGAAGGAGGTCGCACTGCTCATTCTGTTTTGAAATTGCCGCTCAATTTAAATTCAGTAGTTACACCAAGCTGTACTATTGGAAAGCAAAGTGATATGGCCAAAGTCCTCAGGGATTGCAAGTTGATCGTATATGATTAATGTACGAGGGGCGTCCGGAAAGTAAGGGGACAATTGATGTTAAAACTCGAAAAATGCATATATTTTCATAAAATTTACAGGGTAAGTTCCAAATATAGTCCTTTATTTCTCCACATAATCACCGACAAGCTCCACTCACTTCTGCATCCTGGGTCCGAACTTTTTTATGCCTTCGTCATACACGCTCTGCTCCACCTCCAACAGCCACTTTTCCACAGTCTCCTTGACCTCCTCGTGGCTGAAAAACCTTTTTCCAGCCAATAACTCCTTCAGTTTCGTGAACAGATGAAAATCCGAGGGCGCCAGGTCAGAGGAATACGGTTTTGAGGGTCACACGACGATCGCTGCGACTTTTTCATTGACTTGCTGCACAAGTTCTTCTGAAACGACGGACGGCCTCTTCTTTCTTTATCGTGTGTGTTTGTGCGACCTTCTTTAAACTTCTTAACCAACTTGAAAACCTTGGAACGTGAAATCACCTCAGGTCCATAGGTTTTCAGTAGCTGAGGATGGATTTCAGCAGCTGAATTCCTACGCAAAGTGATAAACTGCCCGAATCTCGCACCTGCGGTAGGTGGAGCAAACGGCACCTGTAGAGGTTGACGCGACGGGCTCCTGCGACGACACTTTCCAATGAACTGAGATGGGCAAGGGCTCATTGTGACCGTTAGGAGTTCCCCTACAAGCAGGTATGCCAACCTTGAAAAAAAGACATTCCTACCAACCCCTACGACAAGTGTCCCCTTACTTTCCGGACGCACCTCGTACAATGACTCATAAAACTGGCTTAGAGACACTGGACTGTACTCTACAAGACATTTGTGGTGTTAAAAATCTTATGGGTGGTAAAACTGTGCTACTGTCTGGAGATTTTAAACAAACTTTACCCGTTGTTCCACGTGGATGGAACAAGAGCTGACGAAGTGAAAGCATGTTTAAAATCATCCATTTTGTGGCCACAGATAACTGTTCTTTCTTTAAAGTTGAATATGCGTGTACACCTTCACGCTGATCAAAATGCAGAAGTTTTTTCGAAGCTTTTGCTTCGGATAGGTGATGGATAGTTACCTGAACAAAATGAAAAAATTGTATTTCCTACCGAACACTGTCAGTTATTAGTCGATTACAACACCTTCCTAGACACTACCTACCCCAATCTAAATGACCCAAGTGTTGTTGTCCCTGTTTGGCTAAAGATAAGGGCCATACTAACACCAAAGAATGATAATGCTCTGGAAATTAATAATGACTTATTAAAAAGAATGCCTTCTGAACTATCAACTTACGAATCCGTAGACACTGTTGTGGAAGAGGAAGAAGCCATCCATTACCCAACCGAATTTCTTAATACACTAAATCCTCCTGGCTTGCCACCCCATCGGCTATGCCTTAAGGTTGGAGCACCAATAATATTACTAAGAAATCTGAGACCCCCGAAATTGTGTAACGGCACGCGGCTTCAAATTACATCCTTAAAAAAAAAAACATTATCGAGGCAGTTATATTCACAGGGGCTGGTGCAGGTGAAACGGTATATGTACACAGGATTATTTTTGTCGGCGCGGGGGTTCGAACCCGGGACCTTCCGCATCGTAAGCGAGTGCTTAACCACTGAGCTATTTGTGTGCTCATTTAATCTGTTCATTAGCAACTATGCACTTGGGTTCTTTTTTTTTAATGGAAGGCAGGAAAAAATCTTTCAAAGACACCCAGATCATGCCTGGGGTGTGGGATTTCCACCCACTAAAAACCCACCTTCTCTAAAAGCTAACCGCACTTGGAACCGAAAAATATCATTACTTCAAGTGCGGCGCTGTAGGGCACCTACTGATTTCGTTGTAGTGCCCTCCCATCTCTCTCTTGGGTTCTAATGTGATTTCCGACTACCACTTTAATTTCAAAAGAGTTCAATTCCCCAGAAAACTATGTTTTGCCATGACGATAAATAAGGCACAGGGGCAAACTCTTGAGCTAGCTGGAATTGACCTTAGAACGATTGCTTCTCCCACGGTCAGCTCTATGTTGCTTTTTCAAGAGTAAGGTCTGCCAAATCCCTCATTGTGTTACAGCCAGATGGTATAACAAAGAACCTGGTGTATAAAGAAGTGCTTCAATAACCATAAAACTTATGCAGCGGCGGTGGCCATGCCTTAACTAAAATGTGGCCATGCCTTGGCCACGCGAAGCGGGCGTAGCCCGCTAGTTATTAAATAATACTCATTGAAAATTTAGAACTGGATTAAAGTTGTAAAGCCAGTGTCGATGGCGCTATGAATGCACAGGTTCTCGTAGGATCACTGCAGTTAAGCAAAGTCCAGCTAGGTGAAGACTTCTTGATGCTGGCATTCCGGCCCAACCCTGACTGGGTGAAGTTAATGTAGGTAGCAGGTTTGTGAGTTTCCTACGAATGGAGGGTAACACCTCCGTAGTCATATGACCATGCTGTTGAAAGCTACGTTAAACCTAAAAAAAACCTGCAAGTCCAATTTTTTTTGACCATTCATTTTAATCTTGGAAATTTTCTCCGAACAATCTTCATTATCTTTAATAAAATATTAATCATCTCTTTTTTCCAGATGGTACAAGCAGGAGAGTTTGGTGGAAGAGAATGACCGGATACAGAGGATAGGCGCCTCTCTGTCTATCTCTCATGTCGAGGAGTCAGACAGTGGTCAGTGGAATTGTGTGGCCAACAATTCCGAGGGCCAAGACAAGATGCAGCTAACTGTTCAGGTGAGAATGTTGGAGGTTGAGTGGCAGAGACAGCCTTTACTGGGGTTTGGACGCTATAGATAGGTGTCTCTTTGTCTATCTCTCACTTCCGAGCAATTCAGGAATGTTGGGGTTAAGGAGCATGCACATTTGCGGCTAGATGCCTCTCCAAACACGCCTAGATACTCATATATCTAACCTAAATACTCATATACATTTATGTCTGTCGCGATAGCTCAGTGGTCACGGTGTCTGTCTCGTAAACTAGAAGTCGCGGGTTCGGAACTCAGCCGGGTCATGACAAATGATCCTCCCACTTGAGATTGTGACCACATAATAATAATAATAAAAACACTCTGAGTGAGGTGGTACAAAATGCCCTCCTAGTATTTTTGACAAAGTGAACCTTCAATCTTCAATGGCTAATTTTTTTTGAAAAGTTTTAGCCAATGAACGGCCCTTTTCTCAACAGTAGTGTTTTTCTAGGACCTCAATGAAAATGTGTACTAAATTACAACAATTTTGGAGAATCTGGTTGGGTGTTATCACGAAACCGACCGACAGACAAAGAAACAAACAGACAGACAGACACAGACACAAACAAACAAACAGACAGACAAACAAAGAAACAAACAGACAGACAATCAAACGAAAGCCAAATCGTCCAGTATACCAGTCAAAACAGAATCTCACTTAGTGAGGTCACTTCGCTCTTTTTAAAACAATTCCTATTAGGTATTATTATTATACAACGCTTTATTAGGTATAAATGAACATTATGTACAAATGTACATACAGATAATTATTTTAACAATGAAAAAAAAAATGGAAACAATATATTCAATTAAAAATGAAAAAGAATAAAAAATATATAAAAACATAAGTCCTAACATAAGACAGTGGGCAGTGGAATTGTGTGGCCAACAATTCCGAGGGTCAAGACAAGAAAAAAAAAAAAAAAAATGGAAACAATATATACAATAAAAATGAAAAAGAATAGAAAATATATAAAAACATAATGTCCTAACTAAAGGGCGGGGTTTTATGGCTGTATGGAATGGCCTTGCCAACCAATGCCAAAAAAAAAAAAAAAAAAAAAAAAAAAGCGGGGTTATTGCCTATGGTAATTTCTTCCTATTCTGTCCCAGGTCAAATCCTCGCTCTCCATCGAAATGTCTCCGAGCGGTCAGGTCATCGTGGATGTGGGTCATCGCATCGAGCTGCACTGCCGCGTGTCGCCACGTCGCCTCAGCTCGGCCAAGGCATGGCTGAAAGACGGCCTGGTGCTGCGGCGAAACAGTGACGAAGTGCTGGTGCTGGATAGGGTTCAGAGGGAGGACGCCGGGATGTACCAGTGTCACGTGAGCGCGGATGACGACAGTGCGCAGATGTCTGCGCAGGTGATCCTGGGAGGTGAGTCATAATAATAATAATGTGTTTTTTTGTGTTATTATACCACAATTTTAGTGGCTAGCACAGAATTATAGGACTTTTCCATATCATTAACTAGCGGGCTGTCGCCCGCTTTGCGGGCCGAGGCATGGCCGTGAAAGCAAAAAATCCTTTTTCGCCAATGGCAGGTGTTGTAGTGGGAATTTCGAAAAATCCCGTCTTATTGCACATCTAGACTATAAGACAAAGCTACCTACCTAGGACTTACGGTTTGGGCTGTAGAGCGATGATCAGTCAGTGGTCAGTCAGTGACTTTGACATTTATGTATTAAGATATCCCAATATCCTATTTTTGCCTATAATTCCGCCACTGGTCGCTGCTAACATTAAATCAGCTACTCATTTTTCCTCACGAGGTATGAGAGTCATAATAATAGTATCGCCTATTTTATGCTGTCCGATAAGGATTATTAAAGTCCCATTATTCCAGCAGTAAGCCCAACACATATTATTATGTGGTACAAATTCCAAATGGGAGGATAACCTGTCTTGGTAAAAATCCCAAATGGGATAATAACTTGGACTACTTGGAGGATAATAACTGGCTCTTTCTCAAGAAATAGTCCATTTATTTTTTGAATCTTCTGAGTTAATACAAGAAGATAAGTCAATCTATCTTATAGAAACTTTAAACCTATCATTAAAAAATAAAATAAAATTTAGCAAGTTAAAGTTTCTTCAGGTAGAATTCAAGAATTTGCGAACTAGATGTAATGTCTGAAGGAAAACACTTTTTTGTATGTAACAGGTAGCAGACTTGTGAATCTTTATTATTATTAAACACTTTATTAGATATAAAAAGACATATTATGTACACTGTACAGTAGGTACAAATAATTATTATAACAATTAAAAAATGGAAACAATAAATACAATAAGAAGGTTTTTGTGCGTGTGTTTGATTTCTTCTTCATTTTTCGTTGTCTTTCACATTATTTTTTGTAGTAGTCACCGTGGAGTGGGTACCGCCCTAGGCTTGAGCGCACGGTAACCTGGGTTCGATCCCTTTTGTAATTCTGTAATCAATTTACAGCTAAATTTTTTGTCGACTCTGCGATCTATATTTGCGAGTCATATATCCAGTTCAAAGGGTCGCACAATCACTGGTAATAATAATAACTATACGAGAAAAGAAGTGCGTTTTTCTATTCTCCTAACCTTTCTTTAAAGTAAACATATTTGTGTTTTTCGTAATTCGCAACTACTCGAACTCGGTTTACTAAATCAACGCTGAAACCAGGACTTGAACCACCGACCTCCAGGTTACAAGTCCGCCGCCTTATCGATCTGGCGACTAAGGTTTGTAATAATCTCATATCCTTTTCAAAGATTAATAATAATATTGCCTTATTTAGTCCGGGATAATATTATTACTATCCCACAAGGATGAAAATGGGACTACTGAAATTTCATAAAGTTTCTTTAGAAAAAGGACTTTCATAATATATGGATCTAATTTATGCCATGGAAATGTCCTCCATATGTCATATGACAAAGTTAATAGCCTCAAAGCTATCTCATACATAATATTCAGTCATATTTATGGAGCTACGGGGTTACAAGTCATGCTTTCAAGGCCAATTTTTATTGAGGGTGAATGTTTTTTTCATGAAATGTAGCTATGTATGTCATCACTCATCACGATGGAACTTGTAGAGGTTTATTGTATCAATTTACTTCAGAGAAATTTCTAATATTAGAAGTCGGAAGTATTGTGTTCGTTCTTGTAAAAAAAATACTAATATTTTTTTACTCCGATTTCAATGTTTTTTTTTTTATATATTTCTGGACGTTTCATAAACTCCTGAGCAACTATGGTTTTGTGTCCGTCAGTCAAAAATATTCCTTGTAACGCGCAAATCTCAGAAACCACTCAACTGATATTGATGAAATGTTGCACAGATATAGGAGATGTTCTGTAGATGGTCCCATTCTAAATTCATCAACTTCGCACTAAGTGTAAATCTATTGTTTTTTTTACCGACCTCACTAGCTGATGGACTTGTAATTTGGAGGTCGGTGCTTCAAGTTCCGGTTTCAGCATAAATTTAGTTATTAAGCGAGTTTGAGTAGTTGTAATATCACGAAAGCGATTAACACGAACATGATAACTTAAAAAATACTATCGTTTTTTTTTACTACGATTTTAGAGAATCGCCACTGGTTGTGACAGGAACAATACAACTTTGTAATATTCACCTCTGTGACCCTCAAATCCGACACTGAGCGCTCTCGAACAATCTTCTTACAGTTGGGTGAATTACAAAAGATTATTTCCTAGGCAAGATAAGGAGGAGGAGGAAAAAGAGAGGAGGAGGAAGAGGAAGAGGAGAAGGAGAAAGAAGAGGAGGAGGAGAAGGTGGCAATCTCAAGAGAGAGAGACAGAGAGACAGACAGAGAGAGAGAGAGAGAGAGAGAGAGAGAGAGAGAGAGAGAGAGAGAGAGATGAGTGATACAAACAAAGCCGAGGCACACAGCTTTCTGCACAATAGAATGAAAGACAGAGGATAGACACTGAGAGAGAGCGAGAGAGAGAGAGAGAGAGAGAGAGAGAGAGAGAGAGAGAGAGAAAGAGAAAGAGAGAGAGAAGGAGGGAGATAAAGAAAGAAATAGAGTGTGAGATAAATATATGAGGTAGAACACAAGAGAGAGAGATGACGAAAGAGATAGAAAAAGGGAAAGAAATATAGAGAGGAGGAAAAGAAAGAGAAAAAATATAGAGGGAGAGAGGAGGAAAGTTAGAGAGAGAGAAATACAAGGAGAATGGATTAAAACAAGGAAAGAGCTGAAAATGATAGAATGAAGAGACCGAAAGAGAGAAAGAAAGAGAGAAGAGAAAGAGAGAGAGAGAGAGAGAGAGAGAAAGAGAGAGAGATAAACAGATAGAGAGAGAGATAAACAGATAGAGAGAAAGAAAAAGGCAGAAGAGAGGCAAAGAAAGAATGGTTGAAAGGTTTTGACAAGCGAAACCCTCTCATGTTGAAAACACGCCGAGATATGCCAAGAATGTCCCGAATAGGATAAGAGATTTATTCAAGTAAAAATAGTAGAGAGCAGAGGCAACGAAAATAAAAATGAAGATATTGTAACAAAGAATATTCAAATAGATGGAATAGAAGTGTGATACTCAGAGGAACTGGAATAGATAAAAAGGTTGGAGTTTCTTGTTGGATGGTCTGTTCGAATAATAACATTACCAATACATATTTCAACAATACCAATACATGAAAAATCCAAAAACACCCACTTGTCTATGGCCACAACCGTTAAAGTGTTATAACTTGTGAAAGACATTTTACGGCGCACGGAAAACCAATATGAAAGATAAGGCAGTTCAGATCAAAACTCAAGGAACCAGAAATGCAATCTCATCATCATAGGTGGCGTCATCGTGAACGCTGGTAGCCAGACAGTGGAGGAATGACTCAGCACTTCTACCACTGTCTTTTGAAGGAGTCTAATAATTGACAAGGGACCCCAGAACCAAGCCAATGCTGGTCTCCTCCCTGTTTATAGTCCCCCAGCCAGATTGTATAGTCTCCCAGCCAGACTGATGCAATCTCAACAAAAAAAAAATCTAAAGGTACCCAAGTTATTACTAGAGTTATGTCAATAGACCTGTTCATGCTTCTTTGGACAGCATTTTATATTATTCATACCATTTTGAATTTTTTATGCTTTAGGAATTTTGAGTCACTTCAGGAACAGTCGGGCATTTGCGGTATTTTTCCGCAGTGAATTTGATTATTTTGTATCCAGTTTCATTTCTGTTTGCTTTTCCTTTTTCCTCTTCTCAAGTTTTGTTCCCTGAGCATCATTTTACCCGCTTTACATTCAATTTATCTTGAATTTATTTTTGAATTCATTTCTTCACAGCCTCAATTTAGTCTCTCTCTTTCTTATTATCTATCTTCCAGCCTAGACAGTTGCGATGGCACGTTGAATATACCCTGGACCTAGTTCCAGAAAGCTTTCTCACTTTCATAATCTTCGGTTATATCTTCATAATGTCTCTCAACTATTGCATCAAATATTTATCGTTGTGTTCAGTCTACATAATGATAGTCTACAGTCCCTAATGAGAAAGAAAATTTATTTCCCATATAATTTTATCGGCGCATCATAGAAGCAAGAAGGGGGTCGATTTCATTATAACTTTGCAAAAATTTATGAATAATGAAGATGCATAAAAAACCTACGTATTTCTTTATCGAAGGAAAACAATATACGCCAGTGGAGTATAAAACACATCAGTTTTGCTTTTATATAGAAGATAGACTGGTGCACTGGTAGTCAAGTGGTTAACGCGCTAGTCTGGTAATCCAGGTAGCGTAGGGGTCGTTGGGTCGTATCCCACCCAGTGCATGAATTTTTCTTCATTAATTTGAGTTTGTGACCACATAATAATAAGGCTCTAAGGGTTAGGTGGTAGAAAATGCTTTGATCATTAACCTCGCCAGGTACATGCTATTATTATAATAATTCCCTCGTTTAAATATTATCTATGTTTAAAAAAATATGAGACCACCGACCTAACTAGCTTGATAGATAAGGCGGCAGACGTGTAATCAGAGATCAGTGGTTAGAGTCCCGGGTTAAGTAAATACCTATTTAGTCCTAAAGCGAGTTTGAGTAGTTGTGACATCACACGAAACACACAAATATGATAACTTTATTATTATTATATTATGCTTTATTAGGTAAGACAAAATATAATAATATACAGTATTTTTTATAAAATTAAAAATATTGAATAAAGAAACAAGAACAAAAAAGATAATAAAGCTAATGTCCTACCTAAAGGGCGGGTTTAATGCCTGTGACAATCTCTTCCACCCAACCCTTTTAGAGAGATCATTTTTCAGACTGTGTTAATTTACCTCCTTTTTGTTTAATTTATAAAGATTCTTTGTAAATTCAGATATTTTTATACGTATCTACTATGCTTCATAAGTATTTTACAATTAGGTTAATTTAATCATTTATAAAGTTTTCAAAGTAATCAGTCAGTACTTAAAAATTGATTTAAAGTTCATGCAAAGGCTTTCTACGATGATATTTTTGTGATTTTTTTTTAAATGAAGAAGAAAAAGATAAGTGTTTCTCACAGGCATGTAACAGCAGCTACTGTAGACGCTTGTGGTTTGTGTTGTAACTTATATCTAAGTTCTCGATCTTCTAAATTCGCCACTGGTTGAATGTCATAAAGATATGAAGCAGGGATGCATTTTAAATTCGAGTAAGGTGTAGGTACACAGGGTAATGACGGTAGCCATTTTGTTCCCCTATAAGTGATAAGGTAGCCATTTTCTTGCCTGATAGTCAGAAAACCTCCATTTTCCTGTTTTCAAAAGCCGTGTTTTTCTTTCTAACCAAAGTGGATTCAAATGGAATAAAATGGACGAACTGGAAGAAAGTCATTTTTCTTTTGGAAGAGGAAAAATCTTCTTCCACTTTGGTTAACCAAAATGGATTTCTAAAATTCTTGCTTCCATTTCTTTTATAGGTTAAGTTTTCATTTTTCCATTGTTTATTTTTAAAATTACCGAAACCCATTTTTGGTCCCATTCAACTTAGTCTTGAGCTTTAACGTATGCCACAATATCATGTTGATTGTTATAGATATATTTTTTTTTTTTTAAGATGAATGTTTCACAGCCTTTTTTATTTCGTAGCCAAAAATCATTTTTCAGACTGTGTTTTTTACCTCATTTTTGTTTAATTTATAAAGATTTTTTGGAAATTCAGTTATTTTTATACGTAATACTATGCTTCATAAGTATTTTACAATTAGGTTAATTTAATCATTTATAAATATAAAGTTTTCAAAGTAATCAGTCAGTACTTAAAAATTGATTTAAAGTTCATTCAAAGGCTTTCTACGATGATATTTTTGTGATTTTTTTTAAATGAAGAAGAAAAAGATAAGTGTTTCTCACAGGCATGTAACAGCAGCTACTGTAGACGCTTGTGATCTGTGTTGTAGCCTACCCATCCCGTAGTATGCCTCCCCTCCGATGGGCGAGAAGTGACACAATACTTCCCAATCAGGTGCTGGGTCAACACGAGCGCACCGGAAGGTATCCCTTACAAACAATTGTAACCAAATTCAGAATACAAATTTACTGGTAATCCAGCTCCATCTTCATCACCCTATGATGATGATAGATATCTATATTCTATACTTGTACTATTGATAATACAATTTTGACTGAATTTCAGCCTCCCACCCTCAGCTGATCTACAAGTTCATCCAGCAGACTCTCCAGCCAGGCCCCCCGGTGTCTCTCAAGTGCATCGCCACTGGAAACCCCACCCCTCACATCAGCTGGCAACTCGACGGGTATCCTCTGTCGGGAGACAGGTGAGTGTGTGTGTGTGTGGGGGGGGGGGGTGTAGGGGGGTGTGTTTGTGTGTGTGTGTGTGTGTGTGTTGTGTGTGTGTGTGTGTGTCAGGCCCCCCCTGTCTCTCAAGTGCATCGCCACTGGAAACCCCACCCCTCACATCAGCTGGCAACTGGACGGCTATCCTCTGTCGGGAGACAGGTGAGCTCTTATAATAACACTCTTTAGTGGAAGGTAACCACCAGGCGAGGTTAATGCTCAAAGCATTTTCTACCGCCTAACCCTCAGAGTCTTATTATTATGTGCTCACAAACTCAAATTAATGAGGAAAAATTCGTGCACTGGGTGGGTTTTGAGACAACAGATCCCCACGCTACCTGAATTACCAGACTAGGGCGTTAACCAGTTGACTACCAGTGCACCAGTTCTTCTGCACTTCTGATGATTGTTTTAGATTGAACAATAAAAGTCTGGCAGCGAAAATGTTAAGCTAAGATAATAAAGGTCTGGCAGCGAAAGTGTTAAGCTAAGCTAATAAAGGTCTGGCAGTGAAAGTGTTAAGACGAAAACAACACGAGTCACATTCCAAATTTGTCCGCCAGGTTCGTGATGGGGCAGTACATGAGTCTGCACGGTGACGTCATCAGTCACGTGAACATCAGCAGTGTGCGCGTGGAGGACAGCGGGATATACCAGTGCACCGCCATCAACCGGGTGGGGAGTCAGTCCCATTCAGCAGACATGAGGGTCTATGGTAAGCTATGAGTCAGTCCCATTCAGCAGACATGAGGGTCTATGGTAAGCTATGAGGCAGTCTCATTCAGCAGACATGAGGGTCTATGGTAAGCTATGAATCAGAAGTATGAATTAGGACCATTCAGCAGACATGAGGGTCCATGGTAAGCTATGAATCAGAAGTATGAGTTAGGACCATTCAGCAGACATGAGGGTCTATGGTAAGCTTTGAGTCAGAACCATTCAGGAGACATGAGGGTCTATGGTAAGCTATGAATCAGAAGTATGAATTAGGACCATTCAGCAGACATGAGGGTCCATGGTAAGCTATGAATCAGAAGTATGATTTAGGACCATTCAGCAGACAAGAGGGTCTATGGTAAGCTTTGAGTCAGAACCATTCAGGAGACATGAGGGTCTATGGTAAGCTATGAATCAGAAGTATGAATTAGGACCATTCAGCAGACTTGAGGGTCCATGGTAAGCTATGAATCAGAAGTATGATTTAGGACCATTCAGCAGACATGAGGGTCTATGGTAAGCTTTGAGTCAGAACCATTCAGCAGACATGAGGGTCTATGGTTAGCTATGAGTCAGTCCCATTCAGCAGACATGAGGGTCTATGGTAAGCTATTAGTTAGTCTGTGTGAATTTAGAGATTCCAGAGGTCGCGGGTTCGAAACCCAGCCAGGACAAGACAAGTTATTCTCCCATTTGGGATTTTTACCACATAATAATACGTCTTGGGTCAGTCCCATTCAGCAGATATAAGGGTTTTTCTCTCCCTTTTCTTTTTGCTGCTTATGTTGAGTTGGGTTAGGTTCTACATATTTATTTCTTATCTCTTTGTTTCTTTTTCTTTAAACTTATTTAAATGTATTTTGACTTGTGTTTACAATTTGTGTAAATTGATAAACATTAATAAAAACTTTGATTTAATTTGGTCTTTGGTAAATTAGTAAGCTATGAAGTAGAACAATTCTGCAGACATGAGGTTCTATGGTAAGCTATGAGTCAGAACCATTCAGCAAACATGAGGGTCTATGGTAAGCTATGAGTCAGTCCCATTCAGCAGACATGAGGGTCTATGGTAAGCTATGAGTCAGTCCCATTCAGCAGACATGAGGGTCTATGGTAAGCTATGAGTCAGTCCCATTCAGCAGACATGAGGGTCTATGGTAAGCTATGAGTCAGTCCCATTCAGCAGACATGAGGGTCTATGGTAAGCTATGAGTCAGAACCATTCAGCAGACATGAGGGTCTATGGTAAGCTATGAGTCAGAATCATTCAGCAGACATGAGGGTCTATGGTAAGCTATGAGTCAGAAACATTCAGCAGACATGAGGGTCTATGGTAAGCTATGAGTCAGAACCATTCAGCAGACATGAGGGTCTATGGTAAGCTATGAGTCAGTCTCATTCAGCAGACATGAGGGTCTATGGTAAGCTATGAGTCAGTCTTATTCAGCAGACATGAGGGTCTATGATAAGCTAGGAGTCAGTCTCATTCAGCAGACATGAGGGTCTATGGTAAGCTATGAGTCAGTCTTATTCAGCAGACATTAGGGTCTATGGTAAGCTAGGAGTCAGTCTCATTCAGCAGACATGAGAGTCTATGGTAAGCTATGAGTCAGAACCATTCAGCAGACATGAGGGTCTATGGTAAGCTATGAGTCAGTCTCATTCAGCAGACATGAGGGTCTATGGTAAGCTATGAGTCAGTCCCATTCGGCAGACATGAGGGTCTATGGTAAGCTATGAGTCAGTCCCATTCAGCAGACATTAGGGTCTATGGTAAGCTATGAGTCAGTCCCATTCGGCAGACATGAGGGTCTATGGTAAGCTATGAGTCAGTCCCTTTCAGCAGACATGAGGGTCTATGGTAAGCTATGAGTCAGAAGTATGAATTAGGACCATTCAGCAGACATGAGGGTCTATGGTAAGCTATGAGTCAGTCCCATTCAGCAGACATGAGGGTCTATGGTAAGCTGTGAGTCAGAACCATTCAGCAGACATGAGGGTCTATGGTAAGCTATGAGCCAGTCTCATTCGGCAGATATCCTTATATTTATGGTCTATGGCAGCGGTTCCCAACCGGTGGGCCGCGGCCCAATTGTGGACCGCGGGCAGCTCGCTACTGGGCCGCTCAAGAAATGATATTAAAATAGTGCAAAACAAGTACGGTATGAAATCGGGGTGAGCCGCAAAATTGTTTTGGAAATATTTCTGGGCCTCCATGTTTATGGTAAGTTGGTAAGCTATGAATTAGATATAAACAGGAAAAAAATAAAGAAAATATACACATATGTAGGTATGTCCTAACTAAAGGGCATGGTTATTTATGATTATTCGAATTCACTGGCCGTTATTGCTATCTTTGTATTTAAAAAAAAAAAAAATCTGTTAAAAAATTCTTGTTAATGACATTGTAAAACCGACCTCAATAGCTCAATCGATAAGGCAGCGGACTTGTAACATGGAGGTCGGTGGTTCGAGTCCCAAGTTAAGCAAAGATTTGACAAAGGTAGTTCGAGTAATTGTGACATCACATCGTGATTACCACAAATATGATAACTTTTAATGACATTGTAAATAGGGCTATTCCCGTAAATATACTCCTTTACACCGGGTATTTTTTATTATTATTATTATTAATACCCATTTCTCATTATTTCAGGCGCCCCCTTCGTCCGTCAGATGGGTAACGTGTCCGCCATCGCGGGTGAACCTCTCTACTTGGGCTGCCCCGTGGCGGGCTACCCCATCGAATCCATCACCTGGCAGAAAGGTATGCTTATTATTATGTTGATTTATTTAGTAGACAAATGGTCGCCATTTTAAAATGAAAAATATTTTTAGCAGACTGACAGACAGACAGACCGACAGACGGACATAAAACGCCCCCCGGCCAGACTGCTGGTCTACTCCCTGTTTACAGTCCCCCAGCCAGACTGCTGGTCTACTTCCTGTTTATAGTCTCCCAGCCAGACTGCTGGTCTACTCCATGTTTATAGTCTCCCAGCCAGACTGCTGGTCTTTCTCCTGTGTATAGTCCCCCAGCCAGCCATTATTATTATTATGAAACTCATTATTATTAGAACATACATACAAACAAATAATGTTATGAATAGAATAGAATAGAATGGTTAAAATTAAAATACAAAATTGACAATATTAATATAAACAAGAAAAAAATAAACAAAATATATACACATGTCCTAACTAAAGGGCGGGGATATTGCCTATGGCAATCTCTTCCACCAAACTCTACTTATGTCCTAACTAAAGTGCGGGGATATTGCCTATGGCAATCTCTTCCACCAAACTCTACATATGTCCTAACTAAAGGGCGGGCATATTGCCTATGGCAATCTCTTCCAGCAAACCCTAAAGAGAATTATTATTATCATCCTGTCTCCCCCACAGGCGTCCAACAGCTGCCCATGAACCGGCGTCAGAAGGTGTTCACCAACGGCACCCTTCTCATCGAGAATGTTCAGAAGGACCATGACAGGGGCGTCTACTGGTGTACCGCCACTAACAAACAGGGGCGCACCTCATCCCAGAATGTGCATATCAGTGTCACAGGTATGTAGATGCCTACTCACCTATCTATAAATCTATATATCGTCGGCTGGAAGGTAAAACTGACCATCTGCATTTGAACCATCTTTTGGCGTAGCGGGCCTTCCTGAAAAAACCTTCCCGGTGGACTATTTTGCGCTCACAATTGAATTTTTCTACTTTATTGCATCGATAAAACCTTGATTTCACCAAATGAATTATAAAATGTTGATTTCTTCATCTCCATTGAAATCTCCACTAGTCTTTCATGTAAAAAATATTTTTTCGCTTTTTCCCGAGCATATGTTTGAATACTACCGAACTTTTGATTTTTAGCCAATAGTTAGGTTAATTTCCGACCAGAGAAACAAATCAACAAATGACCAACTGTCACTTGATCAGTTTTACCTTCTAGCCGACCATATAGTGATCTCTATTTTGTCTATTAATTCAATCAATCGATCAAATATTTACTGTGAACAAATTTTACAAGTATGCATTTATATACTTGTCCCGTCTGTCTGTCCCGGTGAGGTGTAAAGTATAGTTAGGAAAATATATTTATGGCCATGCCTCTGCCTAAAGTAGGGTTAGGAAAATACATTTATGGCCATGCCTGGGATGTAGAGTAGGATTAGGAAAATATATTTAAGGCCATGCCTCTGCCTTCAGTAGGATTTGGAAAATATATGTATGGCCATGCCTGAATTTCAGGATGGGGTTTGGAAACAGACTCCAGAGGTCGCGGGTTCGAAACCCAGCCAGGACAAGACAAGTTATCCTCCCATTTGGGATTTTTACCAAATAATAATGCGTCTTGGGCTTACTGCTGGAATAATGGGACTTAATAGTCCTAATCGGGCAGCATAAATAAGGTATAATATCGCCCATCCACAGTAGTCTTAAAATTAGGGGCGAAATTTAAAGACGTTTTAGTAATACCGCTGTCGCGCTAAGTCTCGCATTGCATACTGTGTTACATGAGGAAAACCGGTGCTAAGCAATGACTTAAGCTATCGATTTTGTTTATTAATTCCCCCCTTACTGTACTTGTGACGGGTTATTGCATTCAAATTAACCAATCAGAGTGATGCGTTGTGTGACGGTTGAAAGGGAGATTAGGAGATTATGAGAGTGTGAGTGCTTCTGGAATGAGGGCCTGGTTTGCTATGCCAAAATGTCTCCCTAAATCTCTTCTCAAATCCATCACTTGATAAACTCCATCCCTCTCAAAGTCTAAACTAACATTAAAAGAAAAGTGAATCAAATCAAACAATCAGATTACGTTGTGCGACGGTTGAAAGTGATGAGATTTGGGGATCATTAGATCCCCAAATCTCACTTTCTGAAACAAGGGCTAGGTTTATATTAGGCCAAAAATTTATACTAGGGTTTATATTCTACCCACTACACAACCCAGACAGCACGGAAGTTGACTTCCAGTCTGGATTTAAGGTGGAAATATCCAGGTGTATAAAGTCAACTGGACCTCCAACTGTCCCGACAGCTGGATTTTTCCATCATGGATTAAATCAGTTGACCAGCCACCTGGATATTTCCAACAAAAATCCATCTAGACTCAGTCACCTGGGCAGTCAGCTGGAAATATAACGACTCTCTCCAGCTAGGACATAACTAGAATTTAGTCAGTTGACCAGTCAGCTGGAAATGTTCCATATTTTTCCAGTTTACATAAAACGCGTCCTTTGTTGAAGACGCCATCTTTGATCTTTCGTAATTTCAGAAATTGTGATATTGGTGATTGTAAATTGTTTTAAATAATTAATAATTCTTTTAAATATTAGGTATTTCATTTAAGTTTTGAACATTTTTAAATACAAATATCATTTTAATGAGTTTTGATCTTTTTTATAACTACTGGAAGTGTCTAGATAAAACTCGTCCTTTGTTGAAGGAAATTCAGAAATTGTGATATTTTTGTGACAAATTGTGAATTGTTTTAAATAATTAATAATTCTCTTAAAGAATAGGTATTTCATTTATTTGAACATATTATTTTAAATACAAATAATATTTTAATTAGTTTTGAACATCTTTTTTATAACTACTGAAATTTACTTTGTCATTTCTGAACTCCAAATTTGCTTTCGAGGTGTATCAAAAAATAGTTCTTTAGTTTGTCTAAATCATGAATCGTGACAGAAGAGGACAAGAAACATTTAATACTGGATCACCTTTTTCATCTGACAATAACCATCCATTTCTAGAGACATCCACTTGGACCCTAATGAACTTTCTGCACTCTGCTGTTCCTGGACTAGCACAATGGACTAACACCTACAGTTCACTTGGAATCATACCAGCTACCCATATTAATCTCACCTAGCCTAGCCAAGCCAAAGTAGGACCATGTGTTAAGGGAAACAGAATTTTTTATGCTCAAGATCTCTTGACCATAGGTTGGCTAAAAAAAAGGTTCTGGTTCAAGCAAAGAAACAGCTGAATGCATAGTGCTAGATAGTGAAATTTTTCACTCTGTGGATTTTATTTAGATGTACAATACATATTATTATAAAATGAATATTTCACTCAGGTGGTTCTGCCACACTAAAAAATGATGTTTACTTTGTGACATGCTTCCTGATTACTTGATTTAAAATTAATTGGCCAATTTACTGTGCACTGTTCATAATAACAATAATAACTATTGTGCTCTCTCTACCACCTTATTACTATGAAGCCCCTTAAATTTTGAGTTAATTTTATATCTATTTAAAAAAAGTGTTCCACACTATTGTGTTTTATAATTTCACTAGTCTTAACAAGTCAATTTTGTTTTAATTTAAGTATAACAATGTTTTTTGGTAATAATTCTCAAAGCAAACAACCCAGCAATTCTAATTAGCCACAGCAGTATATAAATTGTCATGAAGGATTACAAATACATAATAACATTCACTAATCCATGTTCCACCACGTTAGACATTGCTTAACTTTTGCAATTTCATGAAAACTGGTGTATTCCATGCCCCATCTTCATTTTCTGCTGGCTATTAGTTTATTTCTTTGTTATTTTTGGTTTCACAAAAGAAATATATTTTAATTTACATAGTATTATTATTTTATTGTGATTATGTACATGTTATGAGCATATTTTATAATTGGATATCATTATTTTATTTCTATACTAGCTAAAACCTGGCATTTTGTCACCATTAAGGTTTTTTCTCATGGCCGGTGTCCCTATAAAAATAATAATAACACTTTTAATTGGAAGGTAACCACCAGGTAAGGTTAAAGGTTATGCTCAAAGCATTTTCTACTAACCTAACCCTCAGAGTCTTATTATTATGTGGTCACAACCATAATGAGGAAAAATTTGAAATAACGGAACCCTACACTAGGTTGATTATCTGACTAGCGCGTTAACCACTTGATTACCAGTGCACTTGAAAATTGTATTAGATATTTTAATTTTGATAATTTTCTAGTATGTTGAAGGTGGCTTAGGGGGGGGTGAACTCTCAGTGAGAGTACCGTTTGGTATTGTAACCCCAAAAGGACATAGTCAGCCAGACATGCACAACTTTGAGTTTTATATATAGAGATTATACCTACTTAGGAAATATTGGTACAAGGTCTTGTGACATGGTGGAAATTTGATAGTGCATTTTACACTTTTGGGACAATTTTTTAATAATAAACACTCTTATTGTAAAAATATAATAATGTTAAAGAGTCTTATTTGAATTGTGTTGTTTAAAACAGATTAGTTATTTTCTTTTTCTTTCCAAATTTCTATAAAAAAAATTATACTCAAAATTGTGTGTGTGTACGTGTTAAAAAAACCTATTTAAAATTTATTACTTTAAAATTTAATTTATTACTTTAAAATTTATTTTTGTACAAAAAAAAATATTCTTCATGAGATTTGAATGTATGGCTTCTAAATAAAATAACTTAAATTGAATTTATGCCTAATATACATTTGTTTCTAGTATTTTTATTACTATTATTATTATTATATTTTTTTTGCAAAAAAATGCATATAATGGGATTCGAACCCACGACCTCAAAACCAAGAGCGTAGCATTTGATTATTATGTAGTATAATGTACAGTATAGGTAAATAGGTATGTCAACATTGTGGTAGTGAGTTACTACCCATCCACTAGAGAGCGCTACAAGTAGCTGGAAATAAGTGGAACAAATCCAGTTGACTTTGGGCAACTGACTTCCAGTTAAAAGTTGGGTTACTTTCCAGTTCATTTCCAGTTGATTTCCAGGTGGAGGTCAGGTGGAAGGTGGAAATCTCCAGCTGATTTCCAGGTGGGCAAGTAGACTTTTTCCACCTAACAGTATGGTATACATCCAGTTGACTGTGCTGTCTGGGAAGGACCATACTTCATAGGTGTGCCCTTTAGTGTGGGATGACGACAGCCAAAAGAAACTAGCATTAGTTCAGTTAAAAATATTATGTATTATGTAAACTGTCATTGTTATATATATTTGAACCATTTACTTGTCATATATTAAATAAATAAATAAAACTCTCCCTAAATTTCTTCTCTAATTCATCACAAGATGAACTCCATCTCACCTAACAAAAGAAGCATTGTGAATAATTTATGGACGAACCACGATAAGATTCGAGCGAAAATGGAAAACTATCTCTGAGAAACGCTAAAGACAAGTTCACGGACGTTTTAAACGGAGAACAATTAGACGATAAACCATTAAGTTCTCCTCTCTCATAAAGCCAAGTGGGTAAATAGCTTGGAACGGCACCCGAGGGACTTGTAAGGTTGAGAGGGAGATTTACCTCTAGTTAGAGACTTGTATGTATAAGGCTGGAGGGAGAAGGGTGGTTTAGACTTGTTTTCAGGCGCGGACGGTGGGAAAATGTTTTGGGGGTGCTGCAACTTAAACCAGACTCTTTTTTTTTCTTCTTTTTTTAAAGATGTTTCACAGTTTAAAGAAAAGTTTCACAGGGTGGTATGCAGAGTCCTCACTGTAGGGATGTCTGGGTCATTTGTCCCTTCAGCTGATTTTGTTATTCAGAGACATTTGTTTGAGGAGCTACTGTAGACGCTTGGGGTCTGTGTTGTAGCCTGCCCATCCCGTAGTATTCCTCCCCTCTGATGGGCGAGAAGTAGTGACACAATACTTCCCATTTAGGTGCTGGGTCAAGTGGTCAACATGAGCGCACCGGAAGGTATCCCTTACTAACGATTGGAACCAAATTAAGAATACAATTTTTTGTCGGCACGGTTGATCGAATCCGGGACCTTCCGCATGACAAGCGAGTGATTAACCACTGAGGTAATGGACTAAAATGAGATTTATACAATAGTCGCGCTCTCAGTATCTAATGAGTTTGAGTTATCATGCCAATCATAATAATTATTTTTGAAACGTGTGATAATTTTGGGTTTGGTGGAAGAGATTGCCAGAGTCAATAACCCCGCCCTTTAGGTAGGACATGTGTATTTATCTCCTTTTTTTCCATTTAATTGTTTATATTGTTTCCATTTTACATTATATTTTTTATAATAATTATTTCTACTGTAGGTAAATACATCAGTATAAACAGAAAAGTGAGAAGTTGTACTAGATGTACATGAATATCAGAACATACCTGGACAGCTGTTTTTATTAGTTATTAGATACAAAGACATAAATATATGTCTTTGTATTTAATAAAGCATTTAATAATAATAATAATTTTCATTGTGTATCTAATACTTGAGAAAATCCTATCTTTTTTTTCATCTGGGGTGCTGCAGTTCCGCAGCTCCTTAGCACCGGCCGTCCCTGGTTATACGTAAGGCTGGGGGAGGGTGATTTACCTATAGTTTTACCGCTTCAACTTTGTAATGTGCTTAGCCCTGAATTTATTGTTTGCAATTTATACGCAGAGCTCTAGGAGGGTAGTTTGGATGCTTTCTCTGGCGAAAGGAGGAAACGCCTTGTGGCTTTTAATGTACTCAGAAATTGTAAACCGACCTCAGTAGCTTCATCGATAAAGCGGCGGCCTTATTGTCCGTCCCGGTAGCTCAGTGGTAAAGGCGTTACTCTGTGAATCCAGAGGTTCCAGAGGTCGCGGGTTCGAAACCCAGTCGGGACATCGCATGTTATCCTCCAATTTGGTATTTTTACCACATAGGTAATAATACGTCTTGGGCTTACTGCTGGAATGATGGGACTTAATAGTCCTAAACGGCCAGTATAAATAAGGCGGTATTATTATTATCAAGTTATAACGATATTGCTTTCTATCAAGAAGTGGCTAATGCATTAGTACTTAGATACTATGATCAACGACATTGACAAAAAAAAAAATAATAATAAGGAGACATTTGATTGGTTTCCACGGAATAAGCATTTATCTGAAAAGACCTCTACCGACCTCAGTAACTTGATCGATAAGGCGGCGGACTTGTAATCTGCAGGTCGCTAGTTCAAGTCCCGGTTCTCTATTTCTTGCTGTGTTACTCTGAATACCTCTTCTTCTCTATGTAAGTGATTAACACAAATATAATAACTTTAAACTTTTTTTCAACTTTAATGTACTCAAAAAGTGTTTGAAATAATGTGCCATACACATTGCCCTGTTTCGTCCCACTATGGTTTATTACGATTTTTTTAAGCAAAAGCAAAGATTTTTTTCATTTTTCTTCAGAAAAGGTAACTTTCAAAAAAATTGTTGTAAAGTTATAGGCCACAATGGCCATCTACTAGACAAGACCTTTTGTTGTGTTCTACTTTTGCGAAAAAGGTATAGTCTCGTGTTAATCTATACCAGTCGCGGCTGGTGCTAAGGACTTGCCATGCACTTTTAGTCAAGTGGTTAACGCGCGAGTCTTGTAATGCAGGTAGAGTAAGGATCCGTTGTTTCGAATCCCACCCAGTGAATGAATTTTTTCTCATTAATTTGAGTTTGTTACCACATAATAATAAGACTCTGACGGTTAGGTATTAGAAAGTGCTTTGAGCATTACCCTCGCCTGGTGGTTACCTTCCTCTAAAGAGTGTTATAATTATTATTAACTGCAGCACCCTTAGGCGAAAAAGTAAACGAGAGGATTTTCTCAAGGCCTAGCTCGTAAACAATTATTATTATTAAACATTTTGGATCAAGTTTTATTTACAAATAACATAGAATATATACATACATAGAAATTAAAATTAACACAACAAAACTTGATCAAGGGCGGTGCTAATGCCAACGGCATTCTCTTCCGCACCACCCTTGATAAAAAAAAAGATAAAAGAGAGAAAAAAGAAGAAGACAAAGACAAAGAAAAAAGAAAAGAAATTATATACATAAAAAGAAGAAAAATAAAATAAAACAATGAAATTAATCACACATTTCTAGAATAATTAATGCATAATTGTTATGATTAGCATGGTATTTTTATCATTATTATTATTGAAATCTTTTTTAGGAGGACACAATATTTACAGTATAAAATTAAAAAAAAAAATAAAAAATACCTAAATGAAAAGTTTGAAAAATAAATAAAAATAAATAAGGATGAAAATAATACTAATGTTCTAACTAAAGGACGGGGTTATTACCTGTGGCAATCTCTTCCACCCAACCCTGGTAAAGAAGCCAACCCTCTTGAGATATTGAAAGAGCGACTCTATAAGTCCCATTTTAGTTCGGTTTATGTGGCAGCACCCCCAAAACATTTTCCCA
Source organism: Bactericera cockerelli (assembly GCA_024516035.1). Taxonomy (NCBI): domain Eukaryota; kingdom Metazoa; phylum Arthropoda; class Insecta; order Hemiptera; family Triozidae; genus Bactericera; species Bactericera cockerelli. The sequence continues at coordinate 468,617 of CM044959.1, forward strand.
CCGTCCACGCCTGATCTATACGATGCTTTATTAGAATGATAATATACCCCTCGTATAGTCATTACATACTCGCACCATTTGAGTGAAATTCATGAATGTTAGATAGCTACCTCTATTATGTATCGTTGTATAATGTATCGTTTCGTTAATTATTTCAGTGTGTGTTGACGGGAATTTTAATTGTTGTTATCTAAATGTTTATGTCCCCCTGGAGAGTTATCTAATTACTTCGCGTTATCTAGAGCAATTAAATTTTGTTCCCACGCGTTTGGGTTTTAGAAACAAAGTTTCTATGATAGCGATTTTTTTTCTTATTCTTCTTATATATCATCTTCTTCTTCTATTACTTTCCATCTCTTGATATTTTTACTTGAAATAGTCCATGATAGAGGGGTGAAGAGAGAGAGAAGAAATGAGATAAAGAAAGGGGAGAAATGAGTTATATTAGATATAATAAAAAAAAGGAAAGTTATATCGACCTCAGTAGCTTGATCGATAAAGCGGCGGACTTGTAATCTTGAGGTCGGTGGTTCAAGTCCCAAGTCAAGCATTAAAATAGACAACACAAAAATTATGAAAACAAATTAAAGGAAAATAATGAAATCACCAAAAAAAAATTAGTTCGAAAAAATAGACAACATTGATTACTCAAGGCATTGCTAAGCATCGGTTTTCCCTATCTTTCACAGTACGCAATCCTAGACTTAGCGGCACAGAGGTATTACAAAAAAGTCTATTAATTTTGCCCGGCGGCGAACTTGTATTCTGGTGGTCGGTGATTCAAATCCCAAGTCAAGCATACATTTAGAGCAAAATTAATAGACAAATTCTAATTCACAAGTCATTGCTAAGCGTCGGTTTTCCCTATCTTGTACTGTACGCAATCCGTGACTTAGCGCCACTGAGGTATTACAAAAACGTCTATTAATTCCGCCCTTAGTCAACACAAATATGATGTATAGAATCACCCGAAAATCCTATTATTTTTTTCATGTCAACCATGTTCTCCACAACATCGATAACTGAAGTCATTGCTAAGCGTCGGTTTTCCCTATCTTACACAGTACGCAATCCGTGGCTTAGCGTCACAGAGGTGTTACAAAAAAGTCTATTAATTTCGCCCGACGACGGCGGACTGGTAGTCGGTGGTTCAAATCCCAAGTCAAGCATACATTTAGTCAACACAAATATGATGTATAGAATCATCACCCAAAAACCCTATTATTTTTTTCATGTCAACCATCTTCTCCACAACATCGATAACTGAAGAGCAATGTCACATTTAGGGCGAAATTAATAGACAAATTCTATATCACAAGTCATTGTTAAGCTTCGGTTTTCCCTATCTTACACAGTACGCAATCCGTGACTTAGCGCCACAGAGGTGTTACAAAAACGTCTACTAATTTCGCCCCTATTCTTTTTTCATGCCAACCATCTCTTTACCAAACCCGTCCTTGTGTTATGTCCCGGTAGCTCAGTGGTAAAGGCGCCACTCTGTGAATCCAAAGATTCCAGAGGTCGTGGGTTCGAAACCCAGCCGTTACATGACAAGTTAGCCTCCCATTTGGGATTTTTACCACATAATAATATGTCTTGGGCTTACTGCTGGAATAATGGGACTTTAATAGTCCTAATCGGGCAGTTTAAATAAGGCGATATTATTATTATTATTATTATTATTATTATTGTGTTTAGTTCCTCCTAAAATAGCGACGTTCGAATTTCAAACGGACCTGCACGCGGGCGACAGGGCCGGCGTTCAGTGTCTGATCACGAAGGGAGACCCGCCCCTCAGCATCGCCTGGTACCGCAACGACATGCCCCTGGTATCCGACACTGAGATCGTGATTCGGAACAGTGGCGACTACACGAGCACGCTGAGCATCGCAGCGCTCTCTACCGGCCACGCCGGGAACTACTCTTGCGTCGCGTCGAATGCAGTGGCGGCCGATTGGCACTCGTCGGTGCTGCGTGTGAACGGTGAGAATCGTGGCGATCGGTGAGTGGCGCAGTCGTGTGGAGAAAGGGTCGTCGTTCACACGTTGTGTTTTACGAAAAATGTCTTTGTTGAAAAAAAGAGATATAAGTACCTACTTTTATGTACATATAATGAAAAATGTCTTCATTAAAATAAAAATAAAATGAAAGAAGATATACTATTATACTCGTATGATAGATGTCAAGAGCTATTTTTTTTGTATGCTTGAAATGTAATTACATATTTTGATTTTTTTAAATACTTTGATGGCTATAATAAGAGCTATAGCCATTCCATGATCATAACTAGTAAATATCAAGCAAAAAAAAATAGATACTTTGTATAGATAACTATATGGCTATCATAAATATAGATACATGCGGAAGACATTTTTGTGTTTTACATCATGTGTGAACGGCTTTTCGGCTTTTCTCAGTATGTGGAAAGATCTGCACTGAACGAAATTCATTCACAACGGAAAAACTACACAAAAATAGGAAATAATAAACGAACAACATACCTACTTCCAATTTCTAATATTAGAAATTTTAGGAAGTAATAGAAGAGTAGTTATTTAAACTTTTACTAATGAGACTCCTTACTCCTTGGTCTCATTTTTTTTAAAAATTATTTATCTAGTTATATTCACAATTCATCATTAACATCATAATGAGAAATAATAATTTAACAACCCTTTCAGCATAATGCTGGTGTGGTTTGTTGTGAAGTATAAACAAGATATCTCAAGATCAGTATATCAGTATAAACAGAAAAGTGAGAAGATAAAAATATAACCTTTTACAATAAACAGAGAATTGTAAAAGAAAGAACTCCGTTGTTCCGTTCAGATCATTCCACCTCGCCCCCACACGACCGCCACTCCCCGCCCCCCCTCCCTCTCCCTATCTAACCCCCCCTCTCGCTTTCAGTCCCCCCTCACATAGGTCCGTTCACGTTCGGCGAGCTGATGGAAGGGGTTCGAACCCAGGTCTCGTGCGTGGTTCAGTCGGGCGATCTGCCGCTCAGTCTCCAGTGGTACAAGAACGGTCTGCCTGTGTCGGCGGCGGACATCAGCATAACGTCGGCGCAGTATTCGTCCATCTTGTCCATAGAAAGGGTCACCAGAGGTCACGCCGGGAACTATACCTGTGTGGCCACCAATGCCGCCAAATCGACCCAGGCCACCGCCCAGTTGATCGTTGCCGGTAACTCCGCCGAAGCGGTTTTTCACCCACCATCGGCACTCTGTTTGGCGCACTGCAAAACATGTTTCAGCACTTTATGTAGTTTGCCTTTCGTCTGTTGCAGCATCGACTACACCTTAGACAGTTAAATTTGTTAATGAATAAATTAGGGGTTCATAACTAATGTGGCACTGCAAAACATGTTCAGCACTTTGCGTAGTTTGCCTTTCATCTGTTGCAGCACCGACTATTACACTTTAGACAATTAAATTTGCTAATAAATAAATTAGGGGTTCGTAACTAATTCATAACAAGTAGGGGTCCATAACCAAAGGGGTTCATAACTATAACTTGTCTTCACTTGACTAATTAACGTCAAGTATTGGTTCATAACTAATAAATGAAAAATACCTTGTCTTCACTTGACCTTAATTAACGTCAAGTGAGGACAAGTTACTTTTAACTTACCGCTAATTAACACATCGCACTAGCACACAATACGTCTATGCAGCAATTTAAAACCAATCATCAGCACTTCTTCATAATCATGTATGTCACTTTGTCCCTTTCCAAATTTGGCACTTCCATGTATGCATTATTGGTTAAAACAGCATAAAAGTACACATTTATTATTATGGCTAATTACCACATCGCACTAGCACTCAATACCAGAGCACATCTATGCAGCGATTTAAAACGAATCATCAGCACTTCTACATCATGTATGTAACTTTGTCACTTTTCAAGTTTTGGCACTTATATGTAATATGTACTGTTGGTTGAATCAGCAAAAAAACACCAAGTAGTTTGAGCTCTCACGCATAATATTTTTCTTTGCAGCACAGTAGATTCACCGAACACATTTTGAACCTATTAATAATTTGATGTTTACCTGTGGCCCGTTCCCGAAACACTCTCCACTCTCCAAATCCCCGAATCTCCGTTTTCAACCGTCACACAACGCACTCTCATTGGTTATTGCGTTCAAATTAACCAATCAAAGTTTGTTGTGTGACCGTTGAAAGGGAGATATTAGAGTGGAGAGTGTTTTTGGAACGGTCCACTTGTACTCTGTTTTTATTATGTTTCTCTCAGCACTAATATTTTCACCGAAACCCCCACAAATTCATATTTAATTTTTTTATATGTAATTATAATTCATGTTTTATTTTTTAAATATAAAAAACTTCTCCCAGGGACCGTCCTTCCGGAAGGGAACCGAGGATGCAAGAAGCATTTCCTCTTTGAATGGCTATACCAATTTTTTGGTGAAGAAAATGATTGGACAAAGATCACCCGTAATTCCAATCAATTTTTTTCCCAAATGGTCTAACCAATTCTTAGATTCGACGCTCCAAGCACCCATGGTTTCCACAGCAACGGTTTGGAAAATGTAACCTCTAGTTTAATTTTATATGTAACGTTTTTAATTCGTTGTACGAATTGGTTTTAAAAAGAATCAAGTTTCGTTTATCAATTTGCACATTAATCTAATAATTAATCTATCAGAGTGCGTTGTGTGACGTTTGAAACGGAGATTTGGGGATTGCACTCTCACTCTCATAATTCCCAAATCTCTGTTTGAACCGTCACACAACTCAATCTGATTGGTTATTACGTTCTAATGAACCCATCAGAATGCGTTGTGTGACGTTTGAAACGGAGATTTGGGGATTTTGAGAGTGGAGAGTGCTTTCTAGAATAAGGGCCAGTTGTTTTTCCACACCTGGTGACTCATAATCTCACCCACACCTCTCTGTCCATTTCACAGTTCACACCCATTATGTGGAATCTAATTTCAATGAATCCGGTGTTTATGATAATTAAATTCTGGTCGATTATGCAAAACGTGGTTGTTTCAATAATTAATTTTCAAGCACCTTCGCGGGTTAGTTATTTTGTAACGGGTTTATACACTCGTAATTGCTTGCTATGTTTGTACATAACAAGTGATTTTTTTTTTTTCTAGATAAAATGAAACTTTATTTTTACAATAAATATCTTGTACTAAGGTACCTATACAATAATAATTGTGAATATTTAACAAAAACAATACACTTAGGTCCTAGTGCAAATATATGTCCTAACTAAAGGGCGGGGTTATTGCCTTTGACAATCTCTTCCACCCAACCCTTAGTAATAGTGTCCACTTAGATTAAATCTAATCCTGTGCTATAATTTGTTAAGTGTTCTTAGATTCTGAATAGCTAATCCATATTGCTTGTCCTGATACAACCCTCCTCTGGTCCACAGTGCCTCCCCACTGGATTCTGACTCCTAGAAGTGCCAACATCACCAGAGACAGCACCTATATCCTCAACTGTCAGGCAGATGGCTTTCCACAACCCACAGTTGTCTGGCGAAAACTATTAGGTAAGAGTTTCTATTTATTTTTATTGTATGTATGTATGATTTTATTTGTGGTGAAGCTCAAGGCCTCTTCACAATTTATGTGAGTAGCGCAGCATTACTATGAGACTCCTGTACTTTCTCTTAGAAGCCCTTCAAAGCTTAGGAGAAGTACCTTTGTATAAATGTTTCTTTATAAAGAAAATAAATAAATAAACTATTATTATTATTATTTATAGAAAAATAAAAATTATTCTATTACATTCATTTCTTTTTTTTTTTTTTTTTTAAATTGGGGTTTAACGTCGCTTTCAACTGCCATGGTCATATCACGACGGGGGTTTTACCCTCCATTCGCAGGAAACTCACAAACCTGCTACTCACATTGACCTCACCCAGCCTGAGTGGGGCCGGGAAAAGCCAGCGTCACGAGAATTAGAATTTGAATGGTCACCCATCCAAGTCTTAACCTCGCTGGATGTCGCTTAACTTCGGTGTTCTGAAGGGAATCGGTGTATTCAACATGCCATTGACGCTGGCTTCACATTCATTTCTTTTTACTCTGCTAATGCCACCACTGCTCTTTCTCTCATACAAGTAACTACTCATTTTTACTCACGAGGTATGATTGGACCCCGAAAATCCAAGTACAGAGCAGAAAAAATCCTGCCCGAAATATATCGAATCTAGGTCCGTGCAATGACTAGTGTGCTAACTTATTTGACCATGGTGACTACTGACATAACATGTACCATGTTATGTCAGTATTGAAATAACCCCACCCTTTAGTTAGGACATTTGTATTTATGTATTTCTTTCCATTTTATTGTTTATATTTTTTCAATTTTTTTTTTTTTTTTTTTTTAATAATAATTATTTGTACTGTACATATAATTATACGAGTACATCTATATCTAATAAAGCATTTCATAATAATAATTAATAATAATAACATTTATGGACATGGAGAGTAAGTATGTCTCCATTAAAAATCCATCTTTTTGAAAGACAAATTTACGGTTTCAACAATTTTTTATTAAAACAACAATTTTCTTTGTTGTTTTCTATTAAAATATCTGTTTCAACACATCCCAGGCAAGCAGTCGAATGACTACCAGGAGGTCTCGGGCAGAGGTCTGAGTGTGCACAACAACGGCACTATCTTCATCAAGCAAGCCTTGCCCGAACATGCGGGGCAGTACCTGTGTGAAGCTAGCAACGGAATTGGGGCTGACATAAGCGCCGCTGTCAGTATAGTGGTGCTCAGTAAGTATTTGTCTGACTGGGTGACTTTAAATAACGTCACGTTAAACAACGTCACCCAGACTTTTCAGTCTTACCTCGTCATGTATTCTATTCTATACTACCTGTGTGAAGCTAGCAGTGGGATTGGGACTGACATTAGCGCCGCTGTCAGTATACTCAAGATAAAATATTCATCAAGCCTAGCCTGAGGAATTCTGAGGTAGCAGGGTAGTACCTGTTTGAAGCTAGGTTCTAAGTAGTATTGGAAAAACGTATTGAGGGGTTTTGACATTTTATAATATGTATTTAATGAGTAAACTTTTAGGATATGAATAATCAAAAAATTCATCAGGCATTGTCTCACACGAGCGTACCGGAAGGTATCCCTTACAAACAACTGTAACCAAAATTTGAATAAAAATTTTGTCATCATATAAAAGAATAAAAATATTAAAAATATTTTTTTTTTTTGTCATGTTTCTCAAGATCCTCCAGAGTTTGAGATCAAGTCGAGTCAGCTGAGCGGAAAGCGAGGAGCTATGCAAACCCTGAGCTGTAAATGTAGGGGAGATAGCCCTATGACTATGACGTGGAGTAAGGAGAACTCGTTGCCCCTGCACTATAAGTCCAGGTGAGCTGGTGTTTCGCACATTGCATACTTATAAAGTTATACGGCGTGCATAAACTATGTGATGAATAATTTTATTGTAGAAACCCATGCCCTTAAAAGTTGGGTGGAAGAGATTGCCATCGGCAATAACCCCGCTCTTGAGTTAGGACATCTATACGTATTTTATCTATGTTATTAATCTTTTTCTCTTATTTATATTGTTCTTAATTTTTATTATTACTTATTTGTACATTTGCACTATTTAATAAAAAAATCAATAATAATAATAATAATGACCATTATGATCAAGTATTGAAGTAAGGAAAGCTCACAACCTCTTTATTATTTTGAACCTTGCAAGCAGCTCCTTCATTATAAACCCAGGTGGTATTCTGTTTCGCACATTGCATACTTACATACTTGTACGGCGTTTATATCGCCGCTGCAAACACAAACTGTCGTATCTGCAAATTTTGCCATTTTCAGTTAAGAAGCGCACATAGTGGTTTGTGCTTGCTGAGAATCTTTGAAACTCACATACGACTAACCTTAAAACTTGAATACTTCGGGAAGGAGTTGAGATACAGATACGACAGTTCGTGACGTGAAAAAGGAAGAATGTGCGCTTCTTAACTGAAAATGGCAAAATTTGCAGATACGACAGTTTGTGTTTGCAGCGGCGATATGTACAATTTAATTTATTATAAAAACTAAGACAAACGTACTGTTATATTATGTACCTATCTTTTATTCTATAAAATTCATTATAACTCATCCACTTCTAGTCATTTTCTGGTCAAAACTTTTGTTTCTATGTTCCCCTCACTTTTGTTTACATGTTTACATTTTCAACTAAAATATAGGTACGAACGACGCACCTATATTTCAGTAATTTTAAAATAGAATTAGAACAGTTTTAAGAATAGTTTTAGTATCAAGCTCACCGGGAGGCGAGCTCTCGTCAAGAGTAACGTGCCAGCCGTCATTAACACGAAACAGAGTTAAAAAAAAAAGAAGAAAAAAGATGAGTGTTTCACAGCCGTTTTTTATTTCGTAGCCATGAAACAGGAGCTACTGTAGACGCTTGTGGTCTGTGCTGTAGCCTGCCCATCCCGTAATATGCCTCCCCTCTGATGGGCGAGAAGTGACACAATATTTCCCAATTAGGTGCTGGGTCAACATGAGCGCACCGGAAGGTATCCCTTACAAACAATTGTAACCAAATGAAGAATACAAATTTTTGTCGGCACGGGGGATCGAACCCGGGACGTTCCGCATGGCAAGCAAGTGCTTAAACACTGAGCTTTTCTTGCGCAGTGGTTAAGATGAAGTATGATGAAGATACCATGGATTCATAATTCAAAAAAAATTCACAACCCTTCTCTCACAGGTACATCATGAAAGAGTTTGATGAGAACGGTCTGCACATATCCGAGCTGACCATTCCCAACACAGAGAAGACAGATGCCGGGATGTACACTTGTACCGCCAGTAATCCTTACGGCAGGGACCAGAGTACTATCCACTTCACTGTACAAGGTAGATAAATGTAAAATGCGCACAAAAAAGCAAAAGAAAAATTAGGTTTTTCTTTTAATATTTATTCTAATAATCAGAGTACTATCCACTTCACTGTACAAGGTAGATAAATGTGAAATGCGCGAAAAAAAAGCAAAAGAAAAATCATGTTCTTCTTTTAATATTATTTATTCGAATTGATAATCAGAGTATTATTCACTTCACTGTAAAAGGTAGATAAATAATGTAAATTGCTCGCAAAAAAAGCAAAAGAAAAATTAGGTTTTTCTTGTAATATTTATACATGAAATGCATGGGAACTATGTTTTCCGTAACCTTACACTCTGCCGGGCTGTCTCTTTCTTTGTATTGGCGTTCTTCACACCTCGGCCGAAGTGTGTTGATTCTAATATTGTTGTTTAGCTATTGTTGGCTTCAGCTGGGGGGAGTGATGGTCTCCAGCCAACATCATTTGAAAAGTTAGCACGTCTTGAATCACATAATTATTTCTATGTGCAATCAGTGGAAGAGATTACCATTTGCCATAGGCAATAACCCCGCCCTTCAGTTAGGAGATAATATATTATGTATGTATTCCGTTTATTTTTTTCCTGTTTATATTCATACTGTCAATTTTGTATTTTAACACATCTAGCGCCATGTGAACACCGGTGCACACGAATTGAGTACTGTCAGGGGCCGCGTGATCACATATCCACACGCTACCCAGAGTGCTTTATGCTGATGTGTGGCATAGTGCACACAATTTACATTGAAACTATAGGTAGAATGAATCTCTGGCCCCAGGAAAACCTACATATTTGCTTGGCCCGGACTGTTTGCATATCCATAATGTGCTAGGGGCGCGCGTAATCACCGGTGTACACGAAGAAAATTGCGGAAAAATCATGTAAAGAATAAAAAAAAAAATCATTTCTATTTTCACAAAACTAACCCAAGTAACTAGTGAACCAGTTCATCATCAACTCTTGAACACTTCATAATTTTAATCATCATATCAAATCAAAAAAAAAAAAAACCCCAAGTAAGCCCAAGTACAAAATTATCAAGAAAATTTTTTTTGGCCCCAGGAGAGAATTTCAGTTTTAGGCCTTGGCGCTAGATGTGTTAATTTTTACCATTATTTCCCCCCAGACGCCCCGGGCCAGCCCCAGGACGTAAAGCTGGTGACAGCCAACAGCCGCAGCCTGAAGGTGTCCTGGTCCCCCCCCTCCGAGGAGTCAGTCCTGCAGTACATCGTGCAGTACAGGATGGACTCTGCAGGTAAGAACCTCACCCAGCCTGGCTTGGGCCGGGAGAGTCAGTGCTGCAGTACATCGTGAAGTACAGGATGGACTCTGCAGGTAAGAACCTCACCCAGCCTGGCTTGGGCCGGGAGAGTCAGTGCTGCAGTACATCGTGCAGTACAGGATGGACTCTGCAGGTAAGAACATTAACCTCACCCAGCCTGGGTTGGGCCGGGAGAGTCAGTGCTGCAGTACATCGTGCAGTACAGGATGGACTCCGCAGGTAAGAACATTAACCTCACCCAGCCTGGGTTGGGCCGGGAGAGTCAGTGCTGCAGTACATCGTGCAGTACAGGATGGACTCTGCAGGTAAGAACTTCACCCAGCCTGGGTTGGGCCGGGAGAGTCAGTCCTGCAGTACATCGTGCAGTACAGGATGGACTCTGCAGGTAAGAACCTCACCCAGCCTGGGTTGGGCCGGGAGAGTCAGTGCTGCAGTACATCGTGCAGTACAGGATGGACTCCGCAGGTAAGAACCTCACCCAGCCTGGGTTGGGCCGGGAGAGTCAGTGCTGCAGTACATCGTGCAGTACAGGATGGACTCCGCAGGTAAGAAGCTCACCCAGCCTGGGTTGGGCCGGGAGAGTCAGTGCTGCAGTACATCGTGCAGTACAGGATGGACTCCGCAGGTGAGAACTTCCTACCTCACCCAGCCTGGGTTGGGCCGGAAATGGCGGGGGACAGATTTTTTTGTTAGATAATTCTGTCCACCCCGGGATCGAACTCGGGATCTCTGCACCACGGGCAGTAGTCACAACCGTTACACCACGGTTTATACCTACGCATGGTAGGTTTATACCTACGCATATGTCTTTATACCTACGCATGGTAAATTGGTCATCATTATTACGACGGGGCTTTTACCCATCATTCACGGGAAACTCACAAACCAGCAACTCAAATTAACCTCACCCATGCTGAGTGGTGTCGGGTTTAGTTAGCGTTACGAGGGTTCGATTTTGAATGGTCACCCATTCAAGTCCTAGCCTCGCTGGCCGTTGCTTAACTTCAGTGACAACACGATAAATGGTGTATTCATCGTGCCATCGACGATGGCTAGAGGCTGGTTTTCAACTAGTTTATTTCTTTATTACAATGTCTCCTTATTTTCTAGACATTTTACAATTAATTGATAGATTAAGATGGTAGAAAGGTACAATATTGAAGGTATGAAAATAGAAGTAGGTATATAAGAAATACATAGGATATATATCTAAATTTAATACATAAGGATGAATATAGATAGGTATATTTAATGTTGGAATTCTATTACTTGTAATTCTAGTTCTAATTCTGGTTCTAATTGTATATAAAAATGTACGAATCCATTCCTCAAGATATACAACAAATAGGAGAGCTAAAAAATTTCAAGTTTAAATTAAAACATTGGTTAATGGAAAACAACGACATAGATTAGGTAGGTATGAGACCGATTTTCCTCTGAGACAAAAAAAAAAAAAAATGTGATTTTTTTTTTTTTTTTTTTTTTAAGTGGGGTTTAACGTCGCTCTCTTAAAAAAAAAAAAAAAAAAAAAAAATGTGATTTTTTTTTTTTTTTTTTTTTTTTTTTTTAAGTGGGGTTTAACGTCGCTTTCAACTGCCATGGTCATATCACGACGGGGGTTTTACCCTCCATTCGCAGGAAACTCACAAACCTGCTACTCAAATTGACCTCACCCAGCCTGAGTGGGGCCGGGAAAAGCCAGCGTCACGAGAATTAGAATTTGAATGGTCACCCATCCAAGTCTTAACTTCGCTGGATGTCGCTTAACTTCGGTGTTCTGAAGGGAACCGGTGTATTCAACATGCCATCGACGCTGGCTCGTGTGAATTTACTACAATACCTTACGAAAAGAAAATAAATATTCATACAACATATCTTATTTAATAAAAGAAAATTATTTACTTACCGATGATAATTAGTCAACTCCTGTCACAATACAAGGGATCATCCTTTAGCGTGACAGGATGCTTTTTCGCTTTACACTACTCCTATCACCTCCTTTATAAGAAGGTCATGGGAGTGGGTTTATTAAAAAAAAAAAATTAAAAAAAATAAAAAAAAAGAATAAATAGAATCTTAACATTAACTTCTCCGAAAGTAGTGTTAAGTAACTATTATTACCTAAGTATTATAAGACAGATATATTTTAGTATCAAGTCTATATGTTATATTCTTTATAAATTATGTATTCTAGTTTATGTCTTATAATAAATTTGATGCAAAAATAAAATTAAAGCACTTATAAAAAAAAAATTCTTCTGGTTCTAATTCCAGGCGACGCAGAATGGAAGACCCAGAACGCGGGCACGGAGCAGTGGGCGGGGCTACAGGAGCTGCTCCCCGCCTCGCTCTACCGAGTCCGAGTCCTGGCGGAGAACAGCCTGGGGGCGGGGCGGCCCAGCGAGCCTCTGCTGGTGCACACCGAGGCCGAGCCGCCCACGGGCGAGCCGTCCGGCCTCCACGCGGCGGCGATCTCCTCGGACAGTATCCGGGTGACGTGGGCGCCGCCGCCCGCCCATCTGACCAACGGGGACCTGCTGGGGTACTACCTGGGGTACCGGGAGCAGGGGTGAGTCTGTCAGGGGAAGACTTGCGTTGGGTGGAAGAGATTATCTGATACAGAAAAAAAGTTGCACAAGAGATTTTGAAACGTCCAAAAATATAAAAAAAAAAATATTTTTTTTTTTTTAAGTGGGGTTTAACGTCGCTTTCAACTGCCATGGTCATATCACGACGGGGGTTTTACCCTCCATTCGCAGGAAACTCACAAACCTGCTACTCACATTGACCTCACCCAGCCTGAGTGGGGCCGGGAAAAGCCAGCGTCACGAGAATTAGAATTTGAATGGTCACCCATCCAAGTCTTAACCTCGCTGGATGTCGCTTAACTTCGGTGTTCTGAAGGGAACCGGTGTATTCAACATGCCATCGACGCTGGCTGGAAATTATTCTTTTTTTTATGATTAAATCGGACTATACACTAAACAGACAAATATTTTTCGTTGGACAATCAATACCGCTCACAAAAAGACTCCTGTATCAAGACATTTCGTCTACCCAGGTCTACCCTATTTATCGCTCAGATGACAGACTAAAAATATTTTCATTGAACCCTCATAATTTCTACTTCCGATAAATTTCTGTCGGTTTGTCTGTCGATTTATTAAGCACATTCTTTATTCATATTTCTGGACGTTTCATAACCTCCTGAGAGTCCTCAGCAACTTTGGTTTGTGTCTGTCTGTCGGTCTGCCTGTTTGTCGGTCGGTCGGTTTGCTAAGTAGGTAGGTAAATATAGTTGTATTTATTTTATAGAAAAATGTTACAACGGTTGGCTCATAATAAACAACATTAGAATTACAAAATACTAAGGTATAACTAACAAATACATGTACATATTAAAGACATATTTCATAAGCATAAATACTAAAAGATATTCCTAATTAGTAAATCCTATTTTTTTTTTTTTTTTTGCAATACTTTTTTCTTTATTTTTTTTAGTTTTTATAATACAATACATAGGATGTTGTAAGAATAGCAATACATGGTAAGTAAGAATACTGAAGAATAAGAATAAACTAAAGTAGAAATTAATTCAAAAATGTAAAAAAGAAAAGAAAAAAGTGTAAGTATTTAGTTAAGTATATTATTTTTTTTAGCCAGCGTCGATGGCATGTTGAATACACCGGTTCCCTTCAGAACACCGAAGTTAAGCGACATCCAGCGAGGTTAAGACTTGGATGGGTGACCATTCAAATTCTAATTCTCGTGACGCTGGCTTTTCCCGGCCCCACTCAGGCTGGGTGAGGTCAATGTGAGTAGCAGGTTTGTGAGTTTCCTGCGAATGGAGGGTAAAACCCCCGTCGTGATATGACCATGGCAGTTGAAAGCGACGTTAAACCCCACTTTAAAAAAAAAAAATAAATAAAAAAAAAAATAATTAATCCCCATGTCCCCAGGATTATGTTTCAACCCTTTCCATCCCCGTGTCCCCAGGATTATGTTTCAACCCTTTCCATCCCCGTGTCCCCAGGATTATGTTCAACCTTTTCCAATCCCGTGTCCCAGGATTATGTTTCAACCCTTCCATCCCCGTGTCCCCAGGATTATGTTTCAACCCTTTCCATCCCCGTGTCCCCAGGATTATGTTTCAACCCTTTTCCATCCCCGTGTCCCCAGGATTATGTTTCAACCTTTTCCATCCCCGTGTCCCCAGGATTATGTTTCAACCCTTTCCATCCCCGTGTCCCCAGGATTATGTTTCAACCCTTTCCATCCCCGTGTCCCCAGGATTATGTTTCAACCCTTTCCATCCCCAGTGTCCCCAGGATTATGTTTCAACCTTTTCCCATCCCGTGTCCCCGATTAGTTTCACCTTTCACCCGTCCCAGGATTATGTTTCAACCTTTCCCATCCCCGTGTCCCCAGGATTATGTTTCAACCCTTTCCATCCCCATGTCCCCAGATTTTGTTTCAACCCTTTCCATCCCCGTGTCCCCAGGTTCGGTCGCCAGAGCAGCTACAACTTCACCACAATTCCCAACAGGTCGGACGGCGCAGGCGTGGCCACTCTGACGGGACTGCGCAAGTACAGGAAGTACGATATCGTGGTGCAGGCTTTCAATGAGAAGGGGCCTGGGCCCATGAGTGCAGAGGTCGCGGTTCAAACCCTGGAAGATGGTAAGTTTTGGAGCTACTATCTTTTGAATGGTAAGTTTTGGAGATATAGGAATAATGACGATTTTTTGTCAGCGCCAGAGTTTGAAACATTAGATACTAGAAACATCAAAAATGATTAGGTATGTCTTCATTTTTCATCAACTGAAGAATATTATACATGAATCTACAAAAAAAATCAAGTGTTGAGCAATTAACAATTTTGCTACTTGAAAAAAAAAATGAGTGAGAGCTGATAAGTACAGCACAATTTCTCGAAAGTTCAAATATTATTGTCAACAATTCTAGTCGAGTGGTAAGTCGACCTTTACACAGATTCCTTAATAATTTTACATTGCATTATTTCTGGGGGTCTTTTCTAAGAGAAATTCTTATTCCTACGTTCATTATTTAGAACTATTGCATTCCAATGAACCAAATATCAATTCAATGAAAAAAATTACATTATTTCTGGGGGTCTTTTCTAAAAGAAATTCTCACGTGCTGCGTTCTGACTATTGCACCCCCATTCCAATGAATTCAATGAAATTATTTACATTATTTCTGGGGCTCTTTTTTAAGAGAAATTCCTATATGCTGCGCCCATTATTAAGAACTACCCACCTCAATAATATAAATAACATTCCCCTTGCAGTGCCCGCAGCGCCGCCACTGGACATCGCCTGCACCGCCCTCTCCTCCACCTCCCTCTCAGTGACCTGGCAGCCTCCGCCACTGCTCCTCCAGAATGGGGAGATCCTAGGCTACAAGGTGTACTATGAGAACATGCGGGAGTTGCCTAGGGGTGAGATTTATTATAATTCTTATTATTATTATGGCACACAAATCAAGATATATATTTTTTTATCCGTACATAAAATACATTAACATCTGGAATAAACCATATTCCTTAGACGTTAACATGTAAGACTGCATTCAAATTCAAACTCCAAACTTTCGCAGGATATGCGCCGTCCCCAGAATGACACAGGATTGAACTTTGGACAGGTTGAAAATTCCAGGGATCTTCTTCAGATTTTCCTCCAATGATAATGGCACGTAACCAAGAACTCCAATGATTACTGGAATTACAGTGCACCTCATTCCCCACATTCTTTGAATTTCTATTGAGATGTCCTTGTAATTTAGTATTTTTTCCGCTTCTTTTTTAACCACATTGTTGTCGGCAGGTACAGCTACGTCAATTATTATTATTATTATTATAGTATGCTATATTAGGTAAGACAAAAATATATACAGTAAAATACAATGAGATTATAAAGAAAAAAATAAATAGATTGAACAAAGAAACAAGAACAACAAAGAGAATAAAGCTAATGTCCTACCTTAAGGGCGGGGTTATTGCCTGTGGCAGTCTCTTCCACCCAACCCTTTAATTTATTTATTTATTTTTAATTTCTTTTTAATTGATTAATTTTAATTTATTTATTTAATTTTCCTCAGAGAATATCGAAACTGGGGTGAAGCAAGCCAAGGACACCAAGATTGTGCTCAAAGGTCTTCACAAGTATTGCAACTACAGCATTCACATCTGGGCTTACACTAGAGTTGGGGAGGGGGTTAGGAGTAAGCCTGTCCATTGCCTCACTGCCGAAGATGGTAAGCTCATTTATCTGTATAAAACTCAAATCTCTGCTTATCTGACTGGCTGACTATGTCCTCTTAGGGGTTATCTGTTTACAATACCACAGCCCAAACGTTAAGAGATATTATTATTAAACAATTTATTAGATAAGAAGACATCAATACAAATAATTATTATGACAATGAAAAAATGGAAACAATATATACAATAAAAAGGAAAAAGAATAGAATAATATATAAACTATATGTCCTAACTAAAGGGCGAGGTTTTTGCCGTAAAAAAATCACATTTTTTAATAAAAAAATTTCAACCGAACAACCTATCTTCAAATTCAATCGATAATTTTATTGATATTGTATCCCAAAATATTCCAAGCATGATCTGTAATCCAATAGTCCAATACTCTTAGCTGAAACTTGTGAATTTATAAGGTCATGACGTAATCTCCCTGCATCGAATAAATCAGAATAAAGGTAATGCTGCTAGGAGCGTGTTAGGAGCATTGCCATCAGAAGAATTGACTCCAATGTTCTATCTGTAACTTTTAATAAAACTCCTGTAATATTGAAAAATAATAAATAAAAAAAAATTCACTTTGCTGTGCCTTTCAGTACCTGAGTCCCCAGCGGGCATCAAAGTCCACAGCAACGCTCCTCTCTCCCTCATGCTCAGTTGGAGACCGCCTCTGAGAACCAATGGGGTCATCACCAGCTACACCGTGTACAGTAAATCTCTGCAGGTGAGTGGACATGTTTTTATGTGCGCCGTGAAACTTTTCAACTATGCAATGTGAGATGATGGTACTATAAGTGGAGGTGCCTGTGGGTAGTAAGTCAATGCAGGTGAGTGGACATGTTTTTATGCATGCCGTGAAACTTTTCGACTATGCAATGTGCGATGATGGTACTATTAGTGGAGGTGCCTGTGGGTAGTAAGTCAATGCAGGTGAGTGGACATGTTTTTATGCATGCCGTGAAACTTTTCGACTATGCAATGTGCGATGATGGTACTATTAGGGGAGGTATCAGTGTGTAGTAAGTCAATGCAGGTAAGTGGACATGTTTTTATGCGCGCCGTGAAACTTTTCGACTATGCAATGTGCGATGATGGAACTATTATTGTATGTGCTAGTGTAATCGTATAAATCTCAACCGATGGTAAGTATTCGGCAGTTGGGCTTCGGGTTCTTTCCACTGAAATTACCTTACATTCACTTAAAAACATTGTTAGTCGACTTATTATGAGACCTCCACGAGCTGCAGAAACACAAAAATTCACTTTAAATTGCATATTTAAATACTTGGATTTTTAAGATTAAACGGAAGTTAATTTTGCAAAATCTCAACATCACGCGAATTTTCAAATAAACCCGGTCTGATAAAACTGTAAATAGCCAGCGTCGATGGCATGTTGAATACACCGGTTCCCTTCAGAACACCGAAGTTAAGCGACATCCAGCGAGGTTAAGACTTGGATGGGTGACCATCCAAATTCTAATTCTCGTGACGCTGGCTTTTCCCGGCCCCACTCAGGCTGGGTGAGGTCAATGTGAGTAGCAGGTTTGTGAGTTTCCTGCGAATGGAGGGTAAAACCCCCGTCGTGATATGACCATGGCAGTTGAAAGCGACGTTAAAACCCCACTTAAAAAAAAAAAAAAAAAAAACTGTAGGTAAATAATCAAAATGGAGTCTAAAAAATCCAGACATGATACTTCTTTGTAAATTTTAACAACACAGATTCCTTAATTTGGAAAAATCTGCTCACTCACATAGAAACATCTGATGTAATGAAGAATGCTTTCCATGAAGAAGTACCATTTATTATACAGTAGAAGAAGTTTCGTTAGCTGGATAGCTGGATAGCGTTGAACAATAGGAAAGCTGCCACCCAACCCAATGAGTAGGAACCCAACAAACTTTTATCGGTGATCTAATGTGAAATTTCACCTCGTTAACTTAACTTAACCCTACCTAACCACAATGAATCTCGTGTAATTTATTAACTCTACCCTACAAGAAGGTATAATTTTCACCATAGATCTGCATCCTAATAAAACATAACTTTTGTTAGGCTTCTGAATAGTCCAAGTAGGAACTGACTGAAGGACGTAATAATACGTCAACAGATTTTTAGAATGATAGATATCCAACAGGTTTTTAAGAAACCCTCACTTTTTTTTAAGAAACTCTCACTTCCTCTTTGAATTCAAGATGATGGCCGCGCAATCCGCGCATGTTACATCTAGCAATCAAACTTGTTGTACCGTTTTTCGTGTTTTTATTATTAAACTAATCTTTGGAAATATCTCTTCTGATGGTTACCTTCCACTAAAGACTGTTATTATTATTATACCTATAACAAAGAATTTTCCCACCCAGGTGAAGCGACTGCCACCCACGCACACCCACACCCAGCTCTCAGACCTGAGGAAGGGGAGACCCACGAGTTCTGGGTCACAGCCAGCACAAGCGTGGGCGAGGGACCCAGCACAGACGTGGTCAAGGCTGTGGTATCCAGCAAACCCAAGTGTGAGTACCCACGAATCTAATTGCAGATACCGATAAACCTTTATTATTATTATTAAACACTTATATGAACAATACAAATAATTATTTTAACAATGAAAAAAATGGAAACAGTAAAAAAGAAAAATAATATAAAAATATACAGGGTGTCCCGTATACAGATGCAAATATTTTGAGGGTAGGTTCAGCCCACCGTGAACTATCATATGAGCGAAACTTGCAGTGGGGCATTTTGCTTCGTTAAAGAGTTATGGCCAAATCCCTGTTTTTCACACAGGTCCAGAGGTCACTTGGATCGATGCACGTTTTCAAAGAAATGATAGCCAGTAAGTAATTTTTTACTTCATGTATGGATAGTCATGCATATTTCCCTTCAAATGCAGTTGGTTGCATGAAAAAATATTGAAAGACCAGAGATATACTTAATCATAAGTTCAATACTTTTCTAAAATTTGATTTTTCCCTTTTTTCCCTTTCGTGAATTTAAAGTACTTCTACAATTGCAATTCTGCGTATCACTAGTTGAAAAAATACCCTACTATGTTTAGTTTTAGAAAAAAGAAAGCTAATTTATATCACTTTAAAGATCATGGAACGCAAGACACACAAAGCTCAAAAAACACTTCTAAATCATGATGAATAATTTTAAGTTGGCTGCATTTTTAACAGAACTGGCGCGTAATTTGAGGTATAAATACACTGCTCTGGGATGTTTCAAAGAAGGAAATTGATCATTTCAATTGAGAGAGAGGCTGCAACGAAAGCAGCAACCAGTGGTGTAATTATGGACAAAGTGAGAAAGTGCCGAATATTAACCTTGGGTAAAACTCAAACATCCAACCTTCAGGTTATTATTATTATTATTATACTTTATTGATAAACTACAAACATGATACATTCTACAACACAGGACATGAAATGAAAAGAACCCAAAAGAATATGTAGCGAACCAAGGGCGAGGTTAAAGCTTGTGGCTTTCTCTTCCACCGAACAAATTGATCGTCTTGTTATTTTAATTATTAGATTTGATTGATATACTAAGTTAATTAATAGAACTATTTGTACTCGTTCAATTTTCATTTATAACTTGCAGTTGGCACAAAAATGGTCACACAGACCGCTTCAGGCATCGAGTGTTCTTCAAAATGCAATAGCGCCCAGATTCAAAATTTGAAAGATGTGTTTCTCTCCTAGTGGTGCCGTTTAATAGGTTGTATCTCATCCGTTCCTTCACGCGTCTGGAAGAACTTGGAATTTATTGAAACAAAACAGCAGAGGGTATTTTTTTAACTAGTGATACCCCGAATTGCAATTGTAGAAGTACTCTAAATTCACGAAAGGGAAAAGAGGGAAAAATCAAATTTTAGAAAAATATTGAACTTATGATTAAATATCTCTCTGGTCTTTCAATATTTTTTCATGCAACCAACTGCATTTAAAGGGAAATATGCATGACTATCCATACATGAAGTCAAAGCTGAACTACTGGCTATCATTTCTTTAAAAACGTGCATCGATCCAAGTGACCTCTAGACTTGTGGGAAAACAGGGATTTGGCCATAACTCTTTAACGAAGCAAAATGCCCCACTGCAAGTTTCGCCTATATGATAGTCCACGGTGGGCTAAACCTACCCTCAAAATATTTGCATCTGTATACGGGACACCCTGTATACAAACATAACGTCCTAACTAAATAATAATAATAAGTATCTTTATTTGTTTTCATATACATTTCAATTCCTATTACATCTCCATGAAGTACTGTTGTACTTTTCGGGAGTTACTAAAGGGCGGGGTTATTGCCTATGGCAATCTCTTCCACCCAACCCTTAGTGTTAGTGCCATTAACTGATTAACCCAAGGGTTTATTTTAACTTCGGTTTCAACTGCATGGTCATATCACGACGGGGGTGTTACCCTCCATTTGCAGGAAACTCTCAAACCTGCTACCCACATTAACCTCAGCTACCCTGAGTTTGGCCGGAATGCCAGCATCACAAAGTATTCACCTCGCTGGACGTTGCTTAATTTCGGTAATCTTACGAGAACCGGTGCAATCAACGTGTCAGCAACGCTGGCAGTTTTTTTTTAATTTTCAACAATTTATTTTTATTATTAAAATCTAAATTAAAATCTAAACATAACTGAAATGATTTTCGTTAATTTAAAAATCAAATGACTGTTTTTTTTTAATTTTCAACACTATTTTGATACTTGAAATCTAAAATACAGCAATAACTAAAATGTTTTTCTTTTAGAAGCTTTAGCTTATGAAAATACCTTTGTATACATATTCTATTTTTTTTTTTTTTTTAGCATGTCCTATTTTGTTGAATGTATGTAGTCGATCAATAAAGAATTAAATAATAATAATAATAATATCCTGTTATTAAATAAATAAATAAAATTTAAAAAAAAATTAAATTCAAATTCCCCCAACAGATCCTGCCGCAATCGTTTCGTTCGGCGAAGAGATCTCCATCAAGAGCCGCCAGTCCCTGTCTCTCAAGTGCCTCACGGTGGGCGCCCCGGCCCCCAAGAGGGCGTGGCACAAGTCAGACGCCAAGGCGCCCTTCTCTATTCTGGCGGACGGAAGTCTGGATATCTCGAGTGTGGAACCCGAGCACCATGGGAACTACTCGTGCTCCGTGGCCAACAATCTGGGGACCGATAGTATCTCGTACTCGCTTCTCGTGCTGAGTGAGTAGATTGAATTGAAATTCAATTTCAATGGGGACCGACAGTATCTCGTACTCACTCCTTGTGCTCAGTGAGTAGATTGAATTGAATTGAATTCAATTGAATTGAAATGTTCTCCATCCTGTCCGACGGAAATTGAATTGAAATTCAATTTCAATGGGGACGGACAGCATATCGTATTCGCTTCTTGTGCTCAGTGAGTAGATTGAATTGAAATTCAATTTCAATTGGGACGGACAGCATATCGTATTCGCTTCTTGTGCTCAGTGAGTAGATTGAATTGAAATTGAATTGAAATTAAATTTCAATGGGGACGGACAGCATATCGTATTCGCTTCTTGTGCTCAGTGAGTAGATTGAATTGAAATTCAATTGAAATTCAATTTCAATGGGGACGGACTGCATATCGTATTCGCTTCTTGTGCTCAGTGAGTAGATTGAATTGAAATTCAATTGAAATTCAATTTCAATGGGGACGGACAGCATATCGTATTCGCTTCTTGTGCTCAGTGAGTAGATTGAATTGAATTGAATACAATTCAATTCAATTGAAATTGAATTGAAATTCAATTGAAATTGAATTGAAATGTTCTCCATCCTGGCGGACGGAAGTCTGGACATCTCGAGTGTGGAACCCGAGCACTCGGGGAACTACTCGTGCTCCGTGGCCAACAACCTGGGGACCGATAGTATCTCGTACTCAATTCTCGTGCTCAGTGAGTAGATTTATTTTTTTTATTTTTTACACTTTATTAATAGGACATATTATAATTATACAACACAAGTAATTACAAATTAAAATACAATATAATAAAAGCCAAGTTAGAGGATGGTTTGCATTTAAAAACATACAAAATGAGGAACTCAGAAAACGGGCTTTAATAAAAGAAATAGTTTAGTACCAAGATAACTTGGCCGCAAACAAGATATAACTGCATTCATTGACGAAACCTTTTTGGATAGGAGTTCTGGAACTTGGCCCTTTTTTAACAGTAGTTTTTTGTGGGATAAATATATACATAATATATATCCTAACTAAAGGGCGGGGTTATTGCCTTTGGCAATCTCTTCCACCCAACCCTTTCACCGGATCACCAAAGTTAAGCATTGGATTGCAGTAACAGACTATTAAATATTAAATGAAGGATGTGTATGAATGTTAAAATAAAATACATATAATAAAGTTTTTGGAAAAAAAGCAACGTCCAGCGGTGTTTTTGAGGGGATTTCGAACTTTGGCAGTCTAAATAAACCACTCTAACTTTAGCCGTATTTTTCTTTCTAACCAAAGTGGATTCAACTGGAATAAAATGGACTTTCTTCCGAATCCAGTTCGGAAGAAAGTCATTTTTATTTTGGAAGAGGAAAAATCTTCTTCCAGTTTGGTTAACCAAAGTGGATTTTTTCTTGCTTCCATTTCTTTTCTAGGTTCTTGCTTCCATTTCTTTTATAGGTTCTTGCTTCCATTTCTTTTATAGGTTAAGTCCATTGTTTATCTTTAAAAGTACCGAAACGCATTTTTCTTTCACGAATAGTGGGGAAGCTAAACTGGAAATATTTGGAAATACCGAACCTGGAAAAAAATGTATCCAAAAGAAAAATACACCTTTTCTATTTCAGTGCCTAGAAAGATCTAGAATGGAGTCAGTTCAATCCTAGAACTTTGGTATTCTAAATAAACCCCCTTAACTCTCTATTTCAGTGCCTAGAAAAACCTGGAATGTAGAGTGGACAATAACGGAGGCAGTCTAATCCGGGAACCTTGGTATTCTAAAGCCGTATTTTTCTTTCTAACCAAAGTTAACCAAACTGGAATAAAATGAACTAAACTGAAAGCAAGTCATTTTTCTTTTGGAAGAGGTCAAATTTCCTCTTCCAAAGTTAACCAAAATGGAAGTAGAAAATTCTTGCTTCCAGTTCTTTTACAGGTTAAGTCCATTTTTTATCTTAAAAATTACCGAAACGCATTTTTCTTTCACGAATGTGGTGAAGTTGACCTTGGAATAAAATGGAAATATTTGGAAAAAAACCTAATCTGGATTTTTTTTTTTTTTTTTTTTTTTTTGGTTAGAAAGAAAAATACGGCATTTAAATCTCTATTTCAGTGCCTTGAAAAACCTGGAATGTAGAGTGGACAATAACGGAGGCAGCCCAATCCGGGAACCTTGGTATCTTCTTTTACTCTGTCTTATCCCGCTTGAGCAGGTTCGACATTGTTCAACCTCACGTTTGAGGTTGGTAGGTTTTGGCACATTTTTTTTTTTTTTTACAGCTGGATGCCCTTCCTAAATAAACCCCCTTAACTTTGTATTCCAGTGCCGCCCTCGGCTCTGGTCCTGCAGCTGGTAGACAAGGGCGCCTCGTGGCTAGACCTGGAGTGGAGGGTGGACAATACCGGGGCAGCCCCATCCTGGCTCTTATACCTGAAATCCTGGCTCTCACTTTCATAATCTTCAAATCTCCCTTTCAACCGTCACACTAACGCTCTCTGATTGGTTATTTCGTTCAAATTAACCAATCAGAGTGCGTTGTTTGATGGTTGAAAGGGAGATTCGGGATTTGGAGAGTGGAATGTTTTTTTTTTTTTTTGAAACGAGGACCAGGAACTTTGGTAGTCTAAATAAACCACTCTAACTTTCTATTTCAGTGCCTAGAAAGATCTAGAATGGAGGCAGTTCAATCCTAGATCTTTGGTAGTCTAAATAAGGTACAATATTTAAATTCCCAATTTAGCATCTCAGGCCATTGTGGAATGACTCTCTATTTCAGTGCCTAGAAAAACCTTGAATGTAGCGTGGACAATCTGGATAATAACGGAGGTAGTCCAATCCGGGAACCTTGGTATTCTAAATTTTCTTTTACTCTCTCTTATCCCGCTTGAGCAGGGTCGACGTTGCTCAACCTCATGGTTGAGGTTGGTTGGTTTTGGCAATTTTTTTTTTTTTTTTTTTTTTTTTTTACAGCTGGATGCCCTTCCTAACGCCACCGAACTTTGGTAGTCTAAATAAACCCCCTTAACTTTCTCTTCCAGTGCCGCCCTCGGCTCTGGTGCTGCAGCTGGTAGACAAGGGCGCCTCGTGGCTAGACCTGGAGTGGAGGGTGGACAATACCGGGGGCAGCCCCATCCTGGCTCTTATTCCAGAAATCCTGGCTCTCACTATCATAATCCTCAAATCTGCCTTTCAACCGTCACACCAACGCTCTCTGGTTGGTTTTCTCGTTCAAATTAACCAATCAGAGTGCGTTGTGTGTCGGTTGAAAGGGAGATTTGGGGATTATGAGAGTGAGAGTGCTTTTTGGAACGAAGGCCGGGAACTTTGGCAGTCTAAATAAACCACCCTAACTTTCTATTTCAGTGCCTAGAAAGATCTAGAATGGAGGCAGTTCAATTCTAGATCTTTGGTAGTCTAAATAAAACATTTTAACTCTCTATTACGCGTACGAAAAACCGTACGCGTATTTTTCTTTTGGATAAATTTTTTTTCCAGGTTCGGCATTTCCAAATATTTCCAGTTTAGCTTCCCCACTATTCGTGAAAGACAAATGCGTTTTGGTACTTTTAAAAATAAACAATGGACTGAACATATAAAAGAACTGCAAGCAATTTTATTCTTCCATTTTGGTTAACCAAACTGGAAGAAGATTAGTCCTCTTCCAAAAAAAAAGGACTTTCTTCAAGTTCATTCATTTTATTCCTGTTGCATCCACTTTGCTTGGAAAGAAAAATACGGCTCTTGAATGTAGAGTGCACAATAACGGAGGCAGTCCAATCCGGGAACTTTGGTTGTTATTCTAAATAAGCCCCCTTAACTTTCTCTTCCAGTGCCGCCCTCGGCTCTGGTCCTGCAGCTGGTAGACAAGGGCGCCTCGTGGCTAGACCTGGAGTGGAGGGTGGACAATACCGGGGGCAGCCCCATCCTGGCTCTTATACCTGAAATCCTGGCTCTCACTTTCATAATCTTCAAATCTCCCTTTCAACCGTCACACTAACGCTCTCTGAATGGTTTTTGCCTTCAAATAAACCCATCAGAGTGCGTTACTGTAACAGTTGAAAGGGAGATTCGGGGATTTGGAAAGTGGGAAGTGTTTTTGAAACGAGGCGAAGGCTAGAAACTTTGGCAATCTAAATAAACCACTCTAAATTTCTATTTCAGTGCCTAGAAAGATCTAGAATGGAGGCAGTTCAATCCTAGAACTTTGGCAGTCTAAATAAACTACTCTAACTTTCTATTTCAGTTCCTAGAAAGGAGGCAGTCCAATCCTAAAACTTTGGTATTCTAAATAAACCCCCCTAACTTTCTCTTCCAGTGCCGCCCTCGGCTCTGGTCCTGCAGCTGGTAGACAAGGGCGCCTCGTGGCTAGACCTGGAGTGGAGGGTGGACAATACCGGGGGCAGCCCCATCCGGGGGTTCCTGCTCAAGTTCAAGAGGTCTGACCTGAGTGACTGGAATGACGTCACTCTGCCGCGTGACACCCGGAGCTATAAACTGAAGGACCTGGTGTGTGGTGAGTACACATTATTACTTATAATAATAATAGCACTCTTTAGAGGAAGGTAACCTCACCGGCCCTACCCTGGCTGGGGTACGTTAAATAGTCTGGCTGGGGGACGTTAAGCAGGGAGAAGACCAGTGTCTCGCTAGAGGACTATAAACAGAGAACAGACTAGCCAACCCTTACAAAAGACAAATATATATACAGGGTCTTCATAAAGTCTCACCCAGACCTAGGTTTCTCGAAAACGGCTCAGAATATCAAAAAACGCAAAAACCCGTATTCCTTTATATTTAGGGGGATTGATTTTCAGCCAAAAATTTTTTGCCTACACGGCCCCAGTCAGGCTGGGCATGGACCAACTTTAAAATCTTAAATAGAATAATATGTCTTGTGGCATATTGTTTTAAAGGTCTTATTGAGAGAAGTTCATTACAATAAATTTCAGTGTGCTACAACTTACCGTTCTCGAGATACAGGGTCGGACGTCCTGCGTAATATCCATATATTTTGACCTATAACTCGATAACCGTAAGTTATGGAGAAAATTTTTCTTGTTAATAATAACTCCTTATGATGAGACTTTTCCAACAAGTTATAACTCGACATACTCTGTTGATGTTAGTTTCTGGTCGGTTTCGTCAGCCAGCCGGACGAACAGTCGAAAAAAATTTAACGAAAAAACAAATCAAATTTTAACTTGTTCGAAAGTTCTTGCTATAAGGAGTTATTATTAACAAGAAAAATTTTCTCCATAATTTACGGTTAACGAGTTATAGGTCAAAATATAGGGATATTACGCAGGACGTCCGACCCTGTATCTCGAGAACGGTAAGTCGTAGCACATTAAAATTTATTGTAATGAATTTTTCTCAATAAGGCCTTTAAAACAATATGCCACAAGACATACCATTCTATTTAAGATTTTAAAGTTGGTCCATGCCCAGCCTGACTGGGGCCGTGTAGGCAAAAAAAAATTGGCTGAAAATCAATCATCCTAAATATAAAGGAATACGGGTTTTTGCGTTTTTTGATATTCTGAGTCGTTTTCGAGAAACCTAGGCCTGGGTGAGACTTTATGAAGACCCTGTATACAGGGTGGACCAAAAAAACGTTTACACCCGTTAATGGTAGATTACTGACGACATTTCCAGGCCGGATCTGCAATCCGTTTTTTTCGGATTCGCCTTTATAACTGCACAAAGTGATTTTTTGCAACTTTCTGAAAAAGTCCGACTTTGGCTTATTCTTCAGGTCAGAACTTTTTTCCTGTTTAAGATGAGTTGATTCTGAACATTTCTGCAGAAAGCCAACAAAATTTCGATGTTTCTAGCTACACTACTTTGTTTTTTACGGTTTGGTTTGTCATCTTTTTTGACACCTGAATAGAAAAAAAATTCTCATGTAAATTTTTTACACTTTGAAACACTCAAGATTTGCCCGAGCAAATTTTGGCACAGACATGGGCAAGTTTGATAAAAGTTGGCGGCCAACCCAAGGATGCTAAATAATAATTTTACGATTTTTTATCACGTGATTTTCTGGGTAAACAAACCAGGTAAGTCTCAAAAAATGATGTTCAAAATCTTAAAAGTGTTGACCGTGTAGGGTCGTCTTGTACTCAAAGAGTAATTAGCTATTTATGTCTGATAATTATTTTCCTTGGAATTAATTAAAGGCCAGTCAAATTAATGATTGTTTGTTTCTCGATGATAGTTTTCAAGCATATTTTTCTGCATTCTATGAAATATTATCTTTAAACTTCTTGAGTTTTTTTAGTACAAGTTACATTAAAATAATTCGGATGCTGAAATGGCAGATACGCATTTAGCATATGGAGTTGCCAACAGGAACATTTGGGATCACGTGAAAAACATAGTTTACGAAATCTGGTAGCAAGAATCCTGTTGGCATTCGATGACCTGACAGAAAAACCTGGAATCTTCCGCAACATTCGACGGAAGATGATGAAGAGGTTCAACCTTTGCATCCAGGAAGGTGGAAGCCACTTCCAACAGTTCCTCTAAGAGAATTGAGAAGGGAGAGAGAGAGAGAGAGAGAGAGAGAGAGAGAGAGAGAGAGAGAGAGAGAGAGAGAGAGAGAGAGAGAGAGAGAGAGAGAGAGATAGAGAGAGAGGGAAAGAGAGAGAGAGAGGCAGAGAGCGAAAGAGAGAGAGAGAGAAAGGCAAGAAGGTAGAGGGACAGTTCTGAGTTAGAACTAAGCTACTAAAGTCACCATTGGTTTCAAGAATTTGTGTGAGGATAATCCATAGTGTGTACTATGGCTAAATAAAAAATGGCAACAGTCTTTTTTATTTTGTAGTCATGAATTTTTTGCTGGCTCTGGCGTTCGGACCGGGTGGACTAGCTTACCACTGAGCTAATCGTGCGCGTCTAATCGTTTCTCATTGAACAATTGAACATACTAACACAAAATGTTTTTTTAAATACCTTTTTGTTTATATCAAAATAGTATAAAACATAATAAAGACTGCAAAAGTTTATTAATTTTACAAAATATTATCTTGTTTTTTTCAAGACTTCTATTGAGAGTTGGCAATCGGTAAATATTTGTTATTTAATTAGTATTGTTTATGATAGAAGAAACTACCTACATATTTACCTGGATTTATTTCATAAACTCTATTTTCGTTTGGAAAATTCGCTAGTTTTTTTTTGTCTCGTAGGGAAGCATAAGAAAAACCATCCTTACATTATCAAGGCAGTCTCTCAGGGGCTTACATGAATAATAATTATGTGTATTGTGATACCAATAGTATCTGATATAACTCAATTTACAGATGGTATTACCCCAAAAAAAAAAAAAAAAAAAAAAAAACCATAAGTTGTTGGTGTTACAACAGGTCAGATACAGGTATGAATAAAATATTCTATCAGATTTTTTTGATAGTTAAAATAATTATGATCGCCGAGATTTGAACCTCGGTCATGTGATTAACACTCTTAGCATTACCACATCTAGCTAACACCACTAACAATCTGAGTAGCACGAAAAATATTATTTGAATTTTCCTAAACTGGCTGATGAAGGCATGTGAGACCGCGGTATTCAAAAAAAGCAATGTAAACAATTTTTGTAAACAATACAAGACGCCCTTACACAGTCTACAGCTAGAACACTCTTAGGATTTTTGAAGAGTTTTTGGCAAACATCTAATAATTTTTCCCAGAAGATCACGTGATAAAAAATCGTAAAATTATTTTTTAGCATCCTCGGGGCGACCGCCAACTTTTATCAAATTTGCCCATGTCTGTGCCAAAATTTGTTCGGACAAATGTCGAGTGTTTTATTTAGTAAAAAAGTTTTTTTGGGTGTTTTTTTTCTGTTCAGTTGTAAAAAAATATGACAAACAAAACCGTAAAAAACAAAGTAGTGTAGCTAGAAACATCGAAATTTTGTTGGCTTTCTGCAGAAATGTTCAGAATCAACTCATCTTAAACAGGAAAAAAGTACTGACCTGAAGAATAAGCCCAAGTCGGACTTTTTCGGAAAGTTGCAAAAAATCACTTTGTGCAGTTACGAAGGCGAATCCGAAAAAACGGATTGCAGATCCGGCCTGGAAATGTCGTCAGTAATCTACCATTAACGGGTGTAAACGTTTTTTTGGTCCACCCTGTATGTACAATACAAATAATTATAATATAAAAAAATATAAAAATGGAAACCAAATAAACAAGAAAATGTAAAGAAATAGATAAATACATATGTCCTAACTAAAGGGCGGGGTTATTGCCTATGGCAATCTCTTCCACCCAACCCTTATCATAGGACTTATCGGTCTAATTTTGCCAGTATAAGCTGTATAAGTAACAAGATAGATAGAACAATATTCGAAGTTTTGCGTCATATTAGGAGGGGAGTTTCACCCTCCTTCGCTGGAAACTTATAAACCGACTACCCAAATTAACCTCACTCAGCCTAGTTTGGGACGGGATTAGTTAGCATCAGGAGGGTTCAAATTTGCACTCATCCAAGTCCTAAACGCGCTGGACGTTGCCTAACTTCAGTGACCGAACGAGAACTAGTGTTTTCAACGTGCCAGCGACGTTGAACAAACAAATTAACAAATTAATCTTAGA
The DNA here is from genome assembly GCA_024516035.1 of Bactericera cockerelli. NCBI lineage: Eukaryota > Metazoa > Arthropoda > Insecta > Hemiptera > Triozidae > Bactericera > Bactericera cockerelli. The sequence goes on from CM044959.1 coordinate 498,897, forward strand.
AGCTTTTATCATTAGCTTAGGAAAAGAACCTTCGTAAAAATCCAATATCTCTATTATACAGGAAAAAGGACTACCTACCTACCTTCCTATGTTTGTTTGTCCGGAGTTTTTTAGCCAAAATGGTAAGAGATAGCGAAAAATGTCTCAGAATTGACCCCCCCAATACCATTATCGCTTTGTCCAGAAAAATTATAAAAAGTTCAAAAAGGCATTGCTGTCCAGCAGTACGGCCATGCCTTAGTAAATTTGAAATTTAGTCCCGTTGCAAAGCACGGGCAAACGGCTAGTTGTTAATAAATAAATAAAATGTTAAAAAAAAATGTAAAAAAAAAATCCACTTGTTGACTGATTGACTCCTCCCCCAGGCAAGGAGTACGACATCGAGGTGTCCGCGTTCAACTCGGTGGGCGCCAGCGAGGCCGCCAAGTCTCCGCCCCTGACCACCCAGGGCGGGAAGCCCCTACGCCCTTCCGCCCACCAGCTGGTGCTGGCCAACACGACCAGCTTGCTGCTGGACCTGCACAGCTGGCTGGACAACGGCTGCAGGATAGCCAGCTTCAGCATTGAGTATAGGGAGGTGACGCGCTCCGAGTGGATCACGGGTGAGCTTTTATAATAATAATAATATCGCCTTATTTATACTGCCCGATTAGTAGCCTGATCGATAAGGCGGCGGACTTGTAACCTGGAGGTCGGTGGTTCAAGTCCCGGTTTCAGCGTAGATTTAGTAAAGCTAGTTTGAGTAGTTGTGATATCACGACAGTGATGAACACATATACAGGGTGTATGAAGAAGTCCAACAACAACAACAATAACAACAACAATGAGTTGGAGGGTCCAATTGAGTAAGTCTTTTGAATTTAATGTCATTAAAAAAAGAACATATTTGTAATAGGTAAATAATGATTTTTCCTTTCCTTATAATTATCATAATAATGATATCGCCTTATTTATACTGCCCGATTAGAACTATTAAGCCCCATTATTCCAGCAGTAAGCCCAAGACATATTATTATGTGGTAAAAATCCCAAATGGGAGGATAACTTGTCATGTTCCGGCTGGGTTTCGAACCCACGAATTCAGAAATCTTTGGAATCACAGAGTGCCGCCTTCATCACTCAGCTATCGGGACAGATGGGATTCATTTCTTTTTATTCGGTAAATTTAGTTTTGACATTTTGAAGAAAAAAAAATTGATTACCTAATAAACCCTAAAGGGAAGCTTTGGGTATAAATCTGTATTTTCGTTTTTCGTGAATGCCTATTGTTACTTCTTTTTTTTTTGTCTTTGTTTTTGAAATATGAGTGTTTCAGAGCCTCTTTTATTTCGTAGCCATGAAACACTGCCGGTGTTAATAATAATAATAATAGAAAATCTTATAAGGGCAAAGTTTTATAATTGAAGCTATTAAGCCCACAACAAAATTATGTTGGATGCAAATTTTCTCGTTCTCCGTATAAAAAACTCTTATCTCCTAATTTTTCCAGTTGGTAACGACCTGCAAATGCGGGAGAAGATTTCCATCGCTGGTCTGTGGCCCGCCACTGATTATATCCTGAGGGTGAAGGCCACGAACAGTGCCGGAGTCACGAAAGCGGAGTATCCTGTGTCTACCAACCCCTTGCTGACGGGAGAAAGTAAGTAGAACTGGAAAGTAAGTAGAAAGTAATAATAATAATGTGTTTCTTTGTTTTATCATATCACAATTTAGTGGGTAGCGCAGAATTATAGGACTTTTCCGTATCATTAAAATCCCAATATATTAATTTTGCCTATCATTCCGCCACTGGTCGCTGCTAACATTAATGCAGGTACTCATTTTTCCTCACTAGGTATGAGTGGACCCCGAACACGCAAGTACAGAACAGAAAAAATCCTACCCCGCTGGGGATCGAACCCAGGTCACCGTGCGTGCAATGCCTAGCGCGCTGTTTGGGGAAATCGGGCTCATTCAGGAATCGAACCTGAGAATGATCCCGTCAACCTTTGAATCTTCTATGAAGACCGAAACAGTTGATCAAATGAACAATCGAACAGTCCGAGTACCAGTTCGGGGAGATTATTAAATCTTATAACACTCACTTCACTACCTATATAAATTAATCTGAAAGCAAGGATGAGACAAATAATGAAATTCCAATAGTTATTATTAAACTTAAGTATTAGAGGTTGGATATTATATTATTAGACAAACAATTATTTAAGATTCACAATATTAAGTTTTAGACAGTATTAAGACGATTATTTATGATTAGAATTATGGGGGGATACAATTATGTATTTCGGTACTTGGTTTAGGTAGGACTGACGACTTTGCCTTTCCAGTCCCAAGCCGTCAGAAACCCCTCTCCTCCTTCCTGAGGAGGGAAGTAACTTTCTCCTCGGTTGCCTATTTGGTTTTCTAACTCTAACGCAACCGATTGGGCCTTTCTCCCCTATTTTCCAAACTGTCCAATTAGCCACTAATAGGGCTTAGTTTAGTGACACGTGTCTATTCCGATTGGCTATGACCATCGGAGGGGAAAAGATCCTAACCTTAAGGCTAACCGTGGAACTTTCCCGCTGACTTAGCCTTTTTAAGGTGAACTCTACTGTCCTAAGTTTCCCAGGAATTACTATTGTTGGGTGGCTAGTTTCTTAAAAATTTCGGGTTACATCGCTGATTCCCAATCTGATAGGAGGTCTGTCAGACCAAGAGTTGTGATTCTCCCATACACCGGTGGTCGAAATACTATTCTATGGTAGTTGAACATCACAACTCTTGATCTCTTAATTATTCAAGCAATTTCTCATCCAACAGCGCTAACTCACTCGGCCACGGTGACTAGTTAGTAAGTAGAAAGAGCCTTGCTTTATTCAATAAAAATAGAAAAATCATTTTCAATTTTCACCAAAACGGCCCCCCTTTGGCCCCGAGTGACCTAAATTCTAGAACATGTATACAAATTTTTTTTAACAACTTTGAAGAAACTAGCCGAGAGTTGTCGCGGAACAGACACACAGACAAACGAAAGGCAAATCGTCCAGTATGCAAGTTAAAACAGAACCTGACTTAGTGAGGTCGCTTCGCTCCCTCACTGTGTTCGGTTAACAATAATAATTTGTAATTGTATATTTACGGGTTAAGCCCAGTGTAAAATCAAACATAAATACATGTTACTAAAATGAAAAAACGTAGATTAAATAAAACATATAAAACATTTAGTGACTAGATAAAAAAAATAATAATACATTGGTAACAGGTAGTAATACTAGTATCACATACCAGTATTACTACCTGTTACCAATGAAAATTTCAGCCAGCCAACAAGCAGGCAACATCAAATTTGAAAGTTCGCTGAATTTTTAAATACCTACCAAATTTTTAAAATATTTTTAAAATTTTCAGTTTTCAGTACTTAATTTCAAAACACTATTACACATACACCATACACTGCACACTGGACACGGAAGGAGCCCAGAACACTGGTTCTGGGAGTCCAAAGGGTTCACACCCACATCAATCCTTCCACCACCATGACATCAAACATGGGCACGGAAAGTACCAATGAAAATAACAATAATAATAACATTGTTCCCCCCCCTCTCTGTGTTTCAGTTCCCTCCAGCTCTGACTTCCTCGACAACAGTGGCGTGGTCTACTCCTCCCTCCTCCCTCTGTCTCTCGTGCTCCTCCTCATCCTCCTCTGTGTTCTCTCCTCCCTCCTCCTCCTCATTCGGAAGAGGAAGAGAAGAGAAATCCTCTCCACCGACTCCAGGTAACTATACTTCCTCCTCCTCCTCATTCGGAAGAGGAAGAGAAGAGAAATCCTCTCCACCGATTCCAGGTAAATATACTTCCTCCTCCTCCTCATTCGGAAGAGGAAGAGAAGAGAAATCCTCTCCACCGACTCCAGGTAAATATACTTCCTCCTCCTTATTAGGAAGAGGAAGAGAAGAGAAATCCTCTCTACCGACTCCAGGTAAAGATACTTCCTCCTCCTCTTCATTCGGAAGAGAAGAGAAGAGAAATCCTCTCCACCGATTCCAGGTAAATATACTTCCTCCTCCTCTTCATTCGGAAGAGAAGAGAAGAGAAATCCTCTCCACCGATTCCAGGTAAATATACTTCCTCCTCCTCCTCATTCGGAAGAGGAAGAGAAGAGAAATCCTCTCCACCGATTCCAGGTAAATATACTTCCTCCTCCTCCTCATTCGGAAGAGGAAGAGAAGAGAAATCCTCTCCACCGATTCCAGGTAAATATACTTCCTCCTCCTCATTCGGAAGAGGAAGAGAAGAGAAATCCTCTCACCGATTCCAGGTAAATATACTTCCTCCTCCTCATTCGGAAGAGGAAGAGAAGAGAAATCCTCTCCACCGATTCCAGGTAAATATACTTCCTCCTCTCCTCATTCGAAGAGGAAGAGAAGAGAAATCCTCTTCCACCGATTCCAGGTAAATATATTCCTCCTCTCCTCATTCTGGAAGAGGAAGAGAGAATCCTTTTCACCGATCGGTAATATATCTCCTCCTCGAGGGAGAGGGTCCTCTCACGACTCCAGGTAAATATACTTCTCTCCTCCTCCTCATTCGGAAGAGGAAGAGAAGAGAAATCCTCTCCACCGATTCCAGGTAAATACACTTCCTCCTTTTCCTCATTCGGAAGAGGAAGAGAAGAGAAATCCTCTCCACCGATTCCAGGTAAATACACTTCCTCCTTTTCCTCATTCGGAAGAGGAAGAGAAGAGAAATCCTCTCCACCGATTCCAGGTAATATACTTCCTCCTCCTCCTCATTCGGAAGAGGAAGAGAAGAGAAATCCTCTCCACCGATTCCAGGTAAATATACTTCCTCCTTTTCCTCATTCGGAAGAGAAGAGAAATCCTCTCCACCGATTCCAGGTAAATATACTTCCTCCTCCTCCTCATTCGGAAGAGGAAGAGAAGAGAAATCCTTTCCACCGACTCCAGGTAAATATACTTCCTCCTCCTCCTCCTCATTCGGAAGAGGAAGAGAAGAGAAATCCTCTCCACCGATTCCAGGTAAATATACTTCCTCCTTTTCCTCATTCGGAAGAGAAGAGAAATCCTCTCCACCGATTCCAGGTAAATATACTTCCTCCTCCTCCTCATTCGGAAGAGGAAGAGAAGAGAAATCCTCTCCACCGACTCCAGGTAAATACACTTCCTCTTTTTCCTCATTCGGAAGAGAAGAGAAATCCTCTCCACCGATTCCAGGTAAATATACTTCCTCCTCCTCCTCATTCGGAAGAGGAAGAGAAGAGAAATCCTCTCCACCGATTCCAGGTAAATATACTTCCTCCTCCTCCTCATTCGGAAGAGGAAGAGAAGAGAAATCCTCTCCACCGATTCCAGGTAAATATACTTCCTCTTCCTCCTCATTCGGAAGAGGAAGAGAAGAGAAATCCTCTCCACCGATTCCAGGTAAATATACTTCCTCCTCCTCCTCCTCATTCGGAAGAGGAAGAGAAGAGAAATCCTCTCCACCGATTCCAGGTAAATATACTTCCTCCTCCTCCTCATTCGGAAGAGGAAGAGAAGAGAAATCCTCTCCACCGATTCCAGGTAAATATACTTCCTCCTCCTCCTCATTCGGAAGAGGAAGAGAAGAGAAATCCTCTCCACCGATTCCAGGTAAATATACTTCCTCCTCCTCCTCATTCGGAAGAGGAAGAGAAGAGAAATCCTCTACACCGATTCCAGGTAAATATACTTCCTCCTCCTCCTCATTCGGAAGAGGAAGAGAAGAGAAATCCTCTACACCGATTCCAGGTAAATATACTTCCTCCTCCTCCTCATTCGGAAGAGGAAGAGAAGAGAAATCCTCTCCACCGACTCCAGGTAACTAGTGGTTCTGTGAACTGTGAACCTTGCACAGATCAAATGTTTAATCAAACATGAGGACAATGTTTAATCAAACATGAGGACATTGAGACCTTTCATTCAATATCTGTTAATACCCCACTCGATAGGTTTCAATTAAAAAATATCAACCAACCCTTTTTTTGCCCCTTTTTGATTTTTTACCACAGTTCAGCCACTTTAGCTTTCACGATCACCAAATTTTACTACAAAACTCAAATATATTTTTTTAACGATTCTACAAAATTTTAAGGGCATTGCTTTATTCAATAAAAATAGAAAACTCATTTTCAATTTTCACCGATACGGCCCCCATTTAGCCCCGAGTAGCCTAAATCGGCCCAAATATAAGTAAAATTCTAGGATCCCAATGAACATGTATACAAAATTTCATCAATTTTGAAGTATCCGTTCGAGAGTTATCGGAACAGACAGATACAAACAGACAGACCGACAGACAAACGAAAACCAAATCGTCCAGTATGCAAGTTAAAAAAGAACCTCACTGTGTAATAATAATAATAATATCGCCTTATTTATACTGCCCGATAAGGACAATTAAAGTCCCATTATTCCAGCAGCAAGCCCAAGACATATAGTTATGTGGTAAAAATCCCAAGTGGGGGATAACTTGTCATGTCCCGGCTGGGTTGCGAACCCACGACATCTGGATTCTCTGACTTCGCAGAGAATCCGCCGCTGCCTGTACCACTGAGCTACCGGGACAGACGGTTACCAGACTTGCGCGTTAACCCACTTGACAACCAATAATGTAAACAAATTGATGAAACCTAATTCCTATTTCCAGCGGCGAAGATCGTGACAACAAGCGCAATCTATCGGCGAGAGAGCAGTACTACGCAGCCGCAATGCAGACTCAAACTACCACCACGCCCATTAGTCAGCAGGGGGGACTCGGCTACGATGTGTATGAGAATGATGCGACGCGCTGGGAGTTTCCCGTCAAAGGCAACTCGTTCCAGAATAAGAGTTCGGGTAAGTCCACTGTCTTATTGTTATGGTAATACATACAGATTTTTTTTGTAAAATCTAGAATGTAGGAAAAACGATATTGTACCATATAAAACAAATTTGAAGAGAATCGATTTAGCAGTTTTAGAGATACAGGTGGTTTAGAATAAAATCTCAATATTTTTCCGTCAAGAACAACTCGTTCCAGAATAAGAGTTCGGGTAAGTTCGTTGGTTTTCGTATTGTAATGATAATAGAGCTCCACGCCCATTAGTCAGCAAGGGGACTCGGCTATGATGTGTAATGTGTATGAGAATGATGCGACGCGCTGGGAGTTTCCCGTCAAAGGCAACTCGTTCCAGAATAAGAGTTCAGTTAAGTCCACTGTCGTATTGTAATGATATTAGATACAGATTTTTCTGTATAATTTAGAATGTAGGAAAAACGGTATTTTACCATAGAAAACAAATTTGAAGAAAATTGGTTGAGCAGTTTTGGAGAAACAAGTGATTTAGTATAAAATCTACTGCCTGAGTGCATAGTTGCTAATGAACATATTAAATCAATCAACTTTATACACAATCAAATGTCTAATGACCGTGCTTACTCAGCCTGTTAGTAACTATGCACTCTGATTTTACGTCTATGCAATTTGGATCAATTACTTATTACAGGGTTGCCATTTCCGGTTTTATTTCAGATGACGCACTAAAGAGTGTTATTTTTTAAATGAATTACAGTGTTGCCATTTCCGGTTTTATTTCAGATGACGTCTCCCCGTACGCCACGTTTCAAATCGCCAACGCTGACGTGCGAAGTTTCATCCATCACGAGCACAAGTTGGCATCCATGGACACGCTGCCGCTCAAGAGTGTGAGTATCCGTGGCGAAGTGGTCAACACATCTGTCTTATGATCCGAGGTTGTAGGTTCAAATCCCAGACAGAGCGCATTTTTTTAAACAAAAATTACATCTGTAATTTTTCACACAGTTGTAATTGTAAAAATTACAACTGTGTGATTTCCATGGCCGGAGCTTTCTGTACTTGGGAGATCGGGGACTACCCTGGCCTCGTGAGGACAATTGAGGTAGTTGTAGAGTGGGCAACGACCAGTAGCGGCATTACGAGAATCATATTGTAATATGGTGGTTGATTGGAGATATGATGTATAAGTATGAGTTCTCGTAATGTCGATGCTACTCACTAAAAAGTCTGACTTAGGTAGCAACACAGATAACTAGCTCTTTTTTTTGGGGTTCAACGTCGCTTTCAACTGTCGGGCCATAATTATCACAGTAGCTTTTTATCTTTATGTCTTTGTACCTGCATGTAGCCTGAATAAATTTCTTCTCTTTTCCCAGGGTAACGTGTACGAGAGAGACAAGTATAAAATGAAAGTGAGAAAGTCGAGTAAGTCCGGTGTACCTGCGGATTATGAAGACTGGTCTCGACAAGCCAGGATATCGGTGCAAAGTAAGTGACTATTATGTAGCATACAAGACATTATTGTATGTTGTAAGAGAGACAAGTATAAAATGAAAGTGAGAAAGTCGAGTAAGTCCGGTGTACCTGCGGATTATGAAGACTGGTCCCGACAAGCCAGGATATCGGTGCAAAGTAAGTGACTAGTATTTAGCATACAAGACATTATTGTATGTTGTAAGAGAGACAAGTATTAAATGAAAGTAAAGACTGGTCCCGACAAGCCAATATTTTCATGCAAAGTAAATGAATTGTCTGTTGTATGTCTAGCAACATACAAGACGTTACATGTTGTTACATAGACAAGACAAGTGTCTTGTATGTATTTTTACCGGAAACATACAACACCTGTATCTCGATGAATTTTTATGTATTTTAATCAAGAAGAAAACGCAGGAATCTTTCAACTTCTGTCGAAAAATCAGTACCCTTAACTGGTGCTGTATTGGAAAATGGGTAAACATCTGAAATCCCATATTAACAAAAATTGCAGGAATCCAGATGTTTGGAAGGGATTGTAATTAATTAAAATGGTTCTACTACATTTTAAAAGAAAAGAGTTTGGCAAATAGCATTTATGAATAGGTTTTAACAGTGATTGACCTTGGGGCAAGGACTTCGAATGTTTTAGATATATCTTTTATTTATTTTTTATAAGGCAATTCATATTAAAATCACAGGAGATAGACTTGATCCATCCTACTTGCATGAGACAATTACCTAACATGCAGGTAGCATTACCTCGTTGGATCGCCAAAGAAATCCTGAAAGAGGAAAAAAAATTGGGATTATTTACTAAAGTTTGTAGATACCCACTGAGCTATGTTTTGCTTCTAGGTGCTGAGAGCAGTACTTCGCCGGAGGCCTCCCCTAGGTGTCTACGCCATAGAACTGATGTTAGGTAAGTGTAAAAGTCGATAGGTTAGGTAAGTTATAAAAACTATTAATCTTTACGTAAATATTTACTTCAGAAGAATGCTCGAGAACAAAAATAATGTCAACTGTCCGTAAATTTCTGTAATGTTAAATTTAGGTCGGTCGGTGTTACAATCCATTCGCAGGAAACTCACAAACCTGCAACCTGCTACCTACAATTACCTCACCTAGCCTGGGTTGGACCGGATTGCCAGCATCACGAAGTCTTCACCTCGCTAGACGTTGCTTAACTTTGGCGATCCTAATACGAAAACCGGTGCATTTTACGCGCCATCGACGAACGCTGTATACAGGGTGTCCCACCAAACTTGGACACCTCAAGTTACTCGGCCCCTGAAAGAGTTTTTGAAAAATAAAAAAATCTAGGGTACATGTGCTAATTATGCGGTCTCAGTTATGAAATTTTTTTTATACAGGGTGGTTCAAAAGTCAGAAATTGAGGTGTCAACTTTCGATTTTTAAATAGATCGACCTGAATTTTATTTGATAATTTTACTTCTAAATGATTCCTGAGTACTTTTTTAAACAAAAATATTACATACAGGGTGGTTTTTTTTCGACCAATTTTTTTTCTAAATCTTGAATAACTCAAGTTCGGTTAATTTTTTTGATAACAAGAATAGAATGTGTTTGTGTAATGAATACACGCACTTTCAATTGGCGTCAAAAATTTTTATACAGGGTGGTTTATAAGTGAAATAATGACTTGATTTTTTTTAAAACCGAGTTTTTTTAATTTTTTATTTAGGATTAATGATTCTCGTCTAATTTTACACATTTTTCGTTAGTCATATCGAAAAACAAAACTAAAGTGTTGTACAGGGTGAGACATAATTTTTTTGTAACACCCTGTATATGGGCAGTCAAAGAGACGCAAAATTAAATATAAAGACTAAATATGCAAGAAAAACTTTGATTTTTAACTAAACTAAAAAGTTATGGTGTTTTAACTAATATTGTCGCATGGACCACCCTGTAGATATTTGCTTAAACTATCATGTAGGTACTCTAAGTTGTGTAAAATTCAACGAACACTTCGAATCATGTGGGAAAAACAAGTAAAAAACACGAATTTGAAGCCATTTTCAATTTGGTGTAAACACTGAACATGCGCGGATATAGCCCTCTTGTACTGGGGGGGCACAATGGCACAATATACCTAACTAGGGGGTTGCACCCGTCGCTTCGCAAGCCTATCACACACACACCCACCACACCACAAACTACCACCACCACACACAGCACACCAAACACACACACACAAACCACAAACACCACACCAAACACACACACCACACCAAACACACACACACACACACAAAACTACACACACCACAAAAAACACATCACACACACACCACATACACACTCACACAACACACACGTACAACCACAACACCACCACCACACACACACCACACACACAAATGTCAATATTTTTCGTGTCACCCATGTCGTGTCGTGGAGCTCAAGAATGGCTCATCAGAATTTCGCGATCAATATGTCAAATGAAGACTACAACCTTTGCAAAAACATTCTCTCTTTGAGTTGATAGTTCGTCACGACATATTTCGAGAAAAAATGTCAGCCAGGTCAAAAAAGCTCAAGAACGGGTCATCAGAATTTCGTGATTGATATCTCAAATGAAAACTTGAACCCTTGCTTAAAACTTTCTATTTTTGAGTTGAAACGCCGCCGCCGTGGTCATTTCGGTCGAAAAATGTGATTTTTTTGTGTCACCCATCCATTTTTTGTCCTTTTCCCGTTTAGCTGAACCCTAGAGATATATTCCCTGATCCAAATGGACCTACGGGTAAAATTTCAGGTTTCTCGGACAATCTGTGTGGATTTGACAATTTTATTATTTAGTTATTTCTTATTGGTCTTAGAATTGTGAATTATTTTGGGTCCCGTGCACCCCTAACTTATTGAGATTTTTTTACGGGATTAGTCTTAGAATTGGGAATTATTTTGATCCCGTGCCCCCCTAACTTAATGAGATTTTTTTTTTACGGGATTAGTCTTAGAATTGGGAATTATTTTTAGACACATGCCCCCCTAACTTATTGAGATCTTTTTTTTACGGGATTAATCTTAGAATTGGGAATTATTTTGGGATCCGTGCCCCCCTAACTCATTGAGATCTTTTTTTTTATGGGATTAGTCTTAGAATTGGGAATTATTTTGGGGCCCGTGCCCCCCTAACTCATTGAGATTTTTTTTACGGGATTAGTCTTAGAATTGGGAATTATTTTGGGGCCCGTGCCCCCCTAACTCATTGAGATTTTTTTTACGGGATTAGGTATAATGAAATTTGAGAAACACCGCTTACCGAAAAAATCTGGGGGGGCACGTGCCCCCCGTGCCCCCCCCTATATCCGCGCATGACACTGAATGATTTTAAAACTTGAAATAAAAAGTAGGTAGGTGTTGACACAAAATTGAGCATGGCTTTTGAAATTCATTTTTTTTCTTTCAGATTTGGACTCCTCGTTGAATTTTAGACAGTTTCGACTACCCATATGATGGTTTAAGAAAATATCTACAGGGTGGTCCATGCGACAATATTAGTTAAAACACCATAACTTTTTAGTTTAATAAAAAATCAAAAAATTTCTTGCATATTTAGTCTTTATATTTAATTTTGCGTCTCTTTGATTGCCCATATACAGGGTGTTACAAAAAAATTATGTCTCACCCTGTACAACACTTTAGTTTTGTTTTTCGATATGACTATCGAAAAATGTGTAAAATTAGACGAAAATTATTAATCCTAAATAAAAAATTAAAAAAACTCGGTTTTAAAAAAAATCAAGTCATTATTTCACTTGTGAACCACCCTGTATAAATTTTTTTGATGCCAATTGAAAGTGCGTGTATTCATTACACAAACACATTCTATTCTTGTTATCGAAAAAATTAACCGAACTTGAGTTATTCAAGATTTAGAAAAAAAATTGGTCGAAAAAAAACCACCCTGTATGTAATATTTTTGTTTAAAAAAGTACTCAAGAATCATTTAGAAGTAAAATTATCAAATAAAATTCAGGTCGATCCATTTAAAAATCGAAAGTTGACACCTCAATTTCTGACTTTTGAACCACCCTGTATAAAAAAAATTTCATAACTGAGACCGCATAATTAGCACATGTACCCTAGATTTTTTTATTTTTCAAAAACTCTTTCAGGGCCGAGTAATTTGAGGTGTCCAAGTTTGGTGGGACACCCTGTATATTTAACGATGTATCTATTAGTCTTATTATGCTGTGGTCTCAAACTCAAATTAATGAGGAAAAATTCATGCACTGGGTGGGATTCGAACCAACGGATTCCTACGCTACCTGGATTACCAGACTAGCGCGTTAACAACTTTTTTTTCCGATTTAACGGCGCTTTATGTTAACAACTTGATTTTATTTTATTTATTTATTTACACTTTATTTTTTTTATACAAAACAATAAATTATTAACAGAGATAAAAATTTTAACGATATTTACAAAATAAACTGTTTGTCCTCAGCTGTGATTCTCTCTCGCACTCTAACTTCAGCGAATCGTCCGAGTTCACCAATGTGAAGCGAGCCAGACGGTCCAACCCCAAGAAGTATTCGATAGCGGTATAGTGGGGAGCTTTCTCCATGTTGCTGTCTGTGTTTTGCGTAGATTTATGGCCGGGTCGAGATGCGACTGTTAGATCCCTGCTCATGTGTATTAACTGTCTAGCATATAAAATGATAGACTTGAAGGTTAATTTAAAATACTCTGTTCTTCTGAGAAACATTTCAGAAGTATGTTCGGCCCTCAATGTGTTAAGATGAGTGTTTCACAGCCTTTTTTATTTCGTAGCCATGAAACAGGAGCTACTGTAGACGCTTGTGGTCTGTGTTGTAGCCTGCCCATCCCGTAGTATGCCTCCCCTCTGATGGGTGAGAAGTGATACAATATTATTGTTATCATTATAATAATAGTCATTCAGGCTCGAATTATGAAACAGGATTTGATTTAATACAAATAGACACTATCCATTAACTCGGGCTATAGTGCGTTGTGTTTGGTTCATTGCTCCGACTTAAGGGTCTGTCTGGCTTAGCTGAACTTTAACCTGTTTTATAATGTGGCCCTTATTAAATACTTAATCGTCTGTCTGGCTTAGCTCAACTTTAACCTGTTTCATATTGCGGCCCTTATTAAATACTTAAGGGTGTGTCTGGCTTAGCTGAACTTTAACCTGTTTCATAATGTGGACCTTATTAAATACTGCCCGATCAGGAGTAAAGAGTCCCATTATTCAACGACTTAAATAATTCAGGAAAAGTAGTCACGGTGGCCGAGTGAGTTAGCGCGCTGGGCATTGCACACACGGTGACCTGGGTTCGAATCCCAGCGGGGCAGGATTTTTTCTGCTCTGTACTTGGCTGTTCGGGGTCCACTCATACCTCGTCAGGAAAAATGAGTAGCTGCTTTAATGTTAGCAGCGACTAGCAGCGGCGGAATTATAGGCAAAATAAGATATTCGGATATTAAAGATACGGAAAAGTCCTATGATTCTGCGCTTCCCACTAAAATTGTGATATAATAACACAAAGAAACACATTATTATTTTTATTATTAATGCAGAAAAAATCCATGAACTGAATGGGATTCTAACCAACGGATCGCCCACGATACCTGCATTAGGTTAGTGTTCTCCTACGGCCCATATTATTTTGTGAACAAATCACTGCCCTTTCCGATTTTTCTGACGAAAATCTACTTCATTTAATGTTCCCCCATTTAATGATCGAGAATTTTTGGCTGTGCTTAACGGCGGAAAAATATGTATAGTAATTTTAAGTGACATTTATTTATTTGAGCTTTTTTTATCTCATCAAAACAAAACAATATGGGCATTTGAGACTTTCTGTATGAAAGTCTTTCGAAATTTTCAAATTACTGCGACTTGATAGCTAGTAATATACTGGGTGTAAAAGTTCTTTTTTTTGTAGAAAATTTCAGAATCACTTCCAGGTGATATTCTCAGACTTAAATACTCTCAGGTAATTTTTCGAAATGTGAAAAAAATCACTTGAATTTTTTTTTTTCATGAAAAAAAAAGTTAAAATTAAGTAAAAATTGTTCTTATTTACTTAATTCTTATTTACTTGTCTTAATGTATTATTTTACTTAATTAAATGTACTAAGTAGGTACCGAACAACTAACATTTCGTACCTAATGTCATTGATAACTATGTTTTTATTTTGTTCGTACCTATCTCCGTTCGACGGCATTTTTCGAAAAATGATCTGATATTATTTTAGTCTTAGAATGTATCCTATAACTGATTCTGAAAGGATCTATATAAAAAAAAAACTTGGACACCGTCTTTGTATTTTCCCCGAATCTAATAATTTCTTCATGGAATAAGATCCTCATTTATAATGGTAGAAGAATTTTTCATCAGTTTGTGATACCTCTGTGGCGCTAAGACTCGGATTGCGTACTGTCCAAGATAGGGAAAAATGCTAAGCAATGACTGAAGTTATAGAATTTGTCTATTAATTTCGCCCTTAGGAACTGTATGATAATAATAATATTCTTTAGTGGAAGGTAGCCACCAGGCGAGGTTAATGCTCAAAGCATTTTCTACCACCTAACCCTCAGAGTCTTATTATGTGGTCACAAACTCAAATTAATGAAGAAAAATTCGTGCACTTGGTGGGATTCGAACCAAGGGATCCCTTCGCTACCTGGATTACCACACTAGCGCGTTAACCACTCCACTACCTCCAGTACTATATTGGCGTGAAATTTTCAAATTCTGTAACCTACCACTGTTTCCATTCTTTTTCTCTAGCCATTTTTGTATTGAGGCATTACATGATTAAATTTGTATGGTTATTTTATTAATTGTAAAAACATAATTGTTTTTAATTTCTACCAATGTTTTGTCTCTTTTCCAAACAGTAGGAAACTTTGTAATTTTGTAAATAGAAACAAAATTTATCATAGTATTTGATACTTTTTAAGTCCGTTATATGAATACCAATAGAAATTATGAAACTGTTTTTGTATAAATTATTAAAATAAAAGTCATTAATATTTATTGTTGTAAGCGTGGTTTTACTTTTCCAAAACGAATATTTCAGATATCACTGTAGGTACCGCAATTTTTCTTATTTTTTATTTAACTACCAAAACATTTTTTGATTATTTAACAACTTTCAAACATCAACAATATTTAACACCCCGCACTTTCTTTCTCATCCCCCTCATTCTGTACTGAACTGCAAAATTAATTATTACCACCAATACCACGTCTGTTTTCATTATTATTATTATTGTGTAACTCTTTATTAATAGGACCAATGTACAAACAAGTAATTATAAAAATTAAAATACAAAACTGAGCACAATATAAACAAGAAAAAAAAAAGAAGAGCAACAACATAGATAAATAATTATACAGATGTACTACCTAAAGGGCGGGGTTATTGCCTATGGCAATCTCTTCCACCCAACCCTTTCATGGCATTTTCCACTAGAGTTAGCGTAGAGGATAACTCTAGTGCTTTTATAATAATAATAATAAGTAGTCACCATGGTCTAGCGGTTGCATACTCGGCTTGCACTCCAGGTGACACGGGTTTGAATCCCAGCGAGGTATTAATTTTTTGGCTCTGTATTACTTTAGACGTTGGAGCCTAGCCTAGCCTGAGTGGGGCCGGAAATAGCCAGCATCAAGAGGGTTCGAATTTGAATGGTCACCCATCCAAGTCCTTGCCTCGCTGGACGTTGCTTAACTTCAGTGACTAAATGAGAACTGGTGTATTCAACGTACCATCGATGCTGGCAATTATTTTCACTATGTGGTCACAAACTCAAATAATTGAGGAAAAAATCATGCACTGGGTGGGATTTGAAGCAACGGATCCGCACGCTACCTGGACTACCAGACTAACACCTTAACCACTTGACCACCAGTGCACGGTCAACCTCATCGGCGCTAGTTATTAAGGGTTGTATGCAGAGTCCTCACTGTAGGGATGCCTGGATCATTTGTCCCTTCAGCTGATTATGTTATGCAGAGACGTTTGTTTAAAGCGTCTGTGCGCATGTGCAATCAGATGTTTCTTTAATAAATAATTGTCAAGGTCGAAGTATTCCCTATAGCAAGCTCGGGACCACCCTACAGTGAACCCTATAGGGATTACAAAATCGTCTCTGCATACCAGCCTAAAAAAAAAAAAAAAAAAAAAAACCCCGGGTTGCGATGGAGAGTCTCCATCGTCTCAAACGTCGACTTTGGCAACATCAACCTGAAGTCCATGTTGCCAACATGGGGTCGAGGTGAAGATGGAACTCTATTTTGTAGTCCACACTGGCTTAAAAAAGCCGTATTTTAAAAGAATAAAATAAAGAAACTAGAAGCAAGTCATTTTTCTTTTGGAAGAGGAAACATTTTCTTCCAGTTTGTAACCTAAAAAAGCCGTATTTTACTTTCTGACGATGCAACTAGAATAAAATGAACAAATTGGAAGCAAGTCATTTTTCTTTTGGAAGAGGAAATATTTTCTTCCAGTTTGATGCCTCCAGTTCTTTTATAGAATAAGTCCATTGTTTATCTTTAAAAGCACCGAAACGCATTTTTCTTTCACGAATAGTGGGGAAGCTAAACTGGAAATATTTGGAATAAAATGGAAATATTTGGAAATACCGAATCTGGAAAAAAAATTATCCAAATAAAAATACCCCTGAATACGGCTCTTGTTTACAAATTATTAGGACAACGAGTGGCAACGAGTAAAATGTCGAGGGCGGGAAATGAAATTAATTTGAGTCAATGTGACCATTTTCCTTTGAAAAGTTCAATTATTTAATTTGTCTAATTCTAATTGGGTGAAACTCCTCTTTTCCAACATGTCAGATTATCTTTTATTCCCCATTATGCCACCCAATTTCGAGGAAATTTTTCCATCTGTACTTTTTCCTGACAATAATGATGAAGATGAGGAAGATTTTCAGCCACCAAGCTTGAGGAGGCCTCCAGTCATCAGGGAGCGGAATGATTATTTTAACAATCTTAGCAATGATGAATTCAAACTGAGATTTAGACTGGAAAAAAGAACAGTTGAAATAGTCCTAGCTAAGATTGATGACAAAATTAGTCCAAACTCAGACAGGTAAGTCACTGTAAATTATTAGCATGGTACTCAGGTGCGGCCAGTGCTTAGGAGCTGCGGAACTGCAGTCCCCCAACCGAAAAAGAGAAGATTTTCTTAAGTCCTCACTTGTACACAATGAAAATAATCACATACTTGTAGGTATAAAATAAATCAGGTAAAGAATAAAGTGAGAGGAGCGAGACGGAGGATCAGAGGGATTGAATGTGAAGATGGTGCAGGAATGGGACAAGTAGAAGAATGATACATTAATGTTTAACTTTTGTGTATATATAAAAAAAAATATATATAGTAATAAAAATATTTAAAGTTTTGAAAAAGAAAAAAAAAAAAAAAAATAGAATAAATATAATGATTTACATTGTAAAAAAACTCATACTCTTTAGATAGGTACTGAAAGATAACTCCATGAATCCCATTATAGCTTGGTTTATGAGGCAGCACCCCCAAAAAAATTTCCCACTGGCCGCACCTGATAGTACTGGAATGTTTTGAAATGATTTTTATCTAAATCACATCTTAGCAAGTGGTACAACTTACATTCACTTTGAATTTACATTACCTACCTGGGACCATTAGTGATTATGGATGACAGTTGACATTAAAAATAATGTACTTAACATCAGTATAATTATCACCTGGTGTTTCTATCTATGTTATATGAGGTAAAAACCCTCTATGGAGTTCCAAAAATTGCCTGCATCTAAAGACTGCCTACCCAAACTGTTTCAAAAGAAATACTTGCAAGAGCTTATATTTTCATATTTACAGGAATTTTAAATAGGTCTGTAATTTTGTTAATTAATCTTTTTATTCAATGTAATTTTACTGTATGTCCTCCACTTGTAACATAATATTACAATAAAACATTTCTATTCTATATTTACAGAAATAATGCAATCAGCCCAATGAACAGGCTCCTCCTCACCCTCAGATTCTTGGCCACTGGTTATTTTTTCACATGTGCTGGGGACACCATGGGTGTCTCTAAAACATCGGCTCATGATATAATCCAGTTGGTAATAGAAGCTCTAATTGAGCTCAGAAAAGTGTACATTCACTTTCCTTCTAGTCAGCTAGGCATGCAGCAGATTGTCAGGAAATTCTTTGATATTGCGAAGTTCCCGAAAGTAGTTGGTGCCATTGGCTGCACTCATATAAGAGTTCAAAGTCCAGGTAAGCATGTTCTCAAGTATTTATTAAATTAAAAAGGTGCATTAATTAGTATAGTGATTGAATGTTTTTTCATCTGCTGTTTATTTATTATTACTTGTATTACATATTAACTATGGAGTATTGCTTTAGAAACACGTATAGATTTTCTTCAAAACTACATTTTGTTTGGGGTTATTCTGAACATTTCCTTTAAAATATATCTACCATATTTTTTTAAAAGTTTGGTCACACATTATTGGTAAATCACAAATTTAAATTTTACAGGAGACGATGGGTGGCTGTACTACAATCGTAAAGGATGGCACTCTAAAAATGTTCAAGTGGTAGCTGGACCAGACCTTAAGATTTTGAATATTGTTACCCGATGGCCAGGCCGCTTTCTTGATATGACGGTTTTCAATGCCTCCAGGTAAAAACTCACCCAAGTTTACACACACATGAGCTTAATTTAGAAGATAATAATTTTGGGAATTGCTCTAAAATTTTGGTCTAGTTGTTTTGAGAGTATTAAAAAAATCAAGTCACTTTTTATGGGTCTGGGGCGTAGGAGGACACTTTAATATTCAAAAAGTGTGGCCTCTAAAAGGTGAAACTGTCAAGTTGATTTTCTCTGAAACACAAGTGATAGACCTTTTTTAAATCTTCTCAGGTGGGGTGTATCATAATAATAATAATAATAAATCATTATTTTGTTTTATTTTTCATATATTTTTTTTATACAGAGGACCCATCCTAAGCCATTTTTATTTGGCTTCTAAGCATATATTATCAACATCAGTTTTTATTTTTTAAAAATATTGAGTTTGATAAGCTAGATTGAGAAACAATTTTATTGATATTATCATTATTCATTACTAGAGAAGATAAAAAGTTGAAACCGAACAACTTTGTTACTTTCTGTTTCTGAGATCTGAGCACATGGCAGTGCACCAAGCCAAGTTCCGGCAAGCACGGCAGTTAATTGACTTAACATTTCAAAGTTTCAGGCCATCATTTTTTTCTTCAGATACAGCAGTATAAAAACGTTTTTCTTTACTCATTGCCTCACAATTCAAACTTGTTTTACAGATTAAAACACGAATTTGAAACTCCCAACAATAAATTTGGGAGAAATGTGTTACTAGGAGGTAGTGGTTATAAGTGTAGAAGATACCTTCTTACCCCACATAGCAACCCTACTACTCCAGCAGAGGAACAGTATAACAAGAGACTGATATCCACAAGGATGACGGTAGAGAGACTTTTTGAGGCGTGGAAGAGAAGGTTTCCAATTCTAAGTATCGGTAAGTTCACTAATGTTTTATCAGTATAGGATTAAAAAGATCTTAGGTAAATATTAACCAATTGTGAGTGTTTATACCCAGGCTGGGTGAGGTTAATGTGGGTAGCTGGTATGATTCCCAGCAAATGGAGGGTAAAACCCCCGTCCTAATCCAGGACGTTAAATTAAGTAGAATCGTTGGCGTTAGGAAGGGCATCCAGCCGTAAAAAATGTGCCAAAACCAACTCAACCATGAGGTTGAACAACGTCGACCCTGCTTAAGCGGGATAAGACAGAGTAAAAGAAGAAGAGTGTTTATGTTTAAATTAAATATAATCAATGTGTGTAGCTGGTTTGTGAAATTTTAGCAAATGATGTGTAAAACTCCTGTTATGATAGGACCGTAAAATTAAGTGATGAAAAAAAAAAAAAAGATCTTTTCAGCCCTTTATATCAGTCAGTATAAATGGAAGAGTGAGAAGTTGTATTAGATGTACAATATGTACATGAATATCACAACATACCTGGACAGCTGTTTCGAGCTTATTTGATCTCATCAGCAGATAATAATTCTGAATGCCCATGCCATCAACTAACCTCTCTGTTTTAATCATTTACATATTTTATTACATATCCTTTCAGGCATTCGTGTATCAAGCAAACACCAAGAAAGAATTGACAAATACATTGTTGCTACAGCAGTCTTGCATAATATTGCCATAATGGAAAGGGATTCTCAGCCCCTAGATGATCCCAATGTTATTGTACCAGCCTCCTGGCGTAACGGTTGTGACTACTGCCCGTAGTCCAGAGATCCTGAGTTCGATCCCCTGTTGGAGCAGACTTTTCGCACAGAAAATTCTGTTCCCTCCAAACATGTGAAGCTGGAGATTCCGGCCCTACCCAGGCTGGGTGAGGTTAATGTGGGTAGCTGGTGCGATTCCCAGCAAATGGAGGATAAAACCTTCATCCTGTCTACCTCAAGTCAGGACGTTAAAACCAAATAGAATCCAAAGAAACACATTTATTATTATTATGGCATAATATTTATTTTTTAGACATTGGTTACATGTCTAAAAAATAAATATTATGCCATAATAATAATAATAAATGTGTTTCTTTGGATTCTATTTGGTTTTAACGTCCTGACTTGTTATTATTATTATTATTATTATTAATTAATAAAATTGATTTTTGAAAGAAAAAGTCATGAATGTTCAATATTTTTAATAGAAAAGTTTGTATTTTGTGGTTTACAATAAATAATGATAATAAATAATATTTAACGTCTAAAATATTCTAAATATAAATACTTGAATGTTTGGTAGAGTATAACAGCTAGAGAGGAAGTTGATATTTGACACAAAAGAAATAGGTAGATAGGTAAAGAGTCAGTTAGGGTTAAATGTCGGTACTTCTAATGATAATAATAATAACAACACTCTTTTGTGGAAGGTAATCACCAGGCGAGGTTAATGCTCAAAGCATTTTCTGCCACCTAACCCTCAGAGTCTTATTATTATGTGGTCACAAACTCAAATTAATGAGGAAAAATTCATGCACTGGGATCCCTACGCTACCTGGATTACCAGACTAGCGCGTTAACCACTTGACTACCAGTGCACAATGATACAGTCAAATCTGGATATAAGAGAACTCGAGGGAATTTTTTGTGTCCAGTGGCCCATTCCAGAAACAATCTCCAAATCCACAAATCTCCGTTTCAACCGTCACACAACGCACTCTGATTGGTTGATTTGAACGCAATAACCAATCAGAGTGCGTTGTGTGACGGTTGAAAAGGAGATTTGGAGAGTAACAAATTTTTTCTGGAACGGGCTCCAGTTTTCTCTTATATCAGAAAAAGGTCAAATAAAAAGTAGTCATCTTCTATTCGACGAGGCAAACACGAATATGAAGAAAAAAAATTAAAAAGTTTTGTCCAAGAAAGTCAAAATTACAAAAGAAAATACATACGAACTATGTAGGTTTAGCGTAAGTATACACGCTCGTTTTGTTTTTCTTGGCGTTGCTAAACTAGCGTTTTGCTTGATAAAAAGATTATTTTACCTTACACACGAGGTTATATTCAGTTCTCTTAATCCAAGTTCGGACTGTATTCTTGAGTAATGAGAGTAAAAAGGCAGTACAAATCCATTGTGGAAACATTGCTTGTATTCGGAAGTAAGTAGAAATTAACAATTTATTGAGGCTCATATTTGTGTTTCAAAATCATATTTGTGATAGGTATCATAATTACTCAAACTACTCGCTTTACAAAATTTATGATTGACTTGGGACTTGAACCATCGATCGAGCTATTGAGGTCGGTTATAAACAAATTATTAAATTTGTTTAAAAGTACAAACTGGTAAATCCCCAAATGGAAGGATAACATGTCATGTCCCGGCAAGGTTTCGAACCCGCGACCTCTGGATTACCAGACCGCCGCCTTTACCACTGAGTTACCGGGACAAACATTGACAAATTATGAATTTTTTTATTATGAAATGCCATTTAGAAGTTGAAAATGAATTCGACATTAATAAATAAATGTATTGGGTTCCGAAATTTCTAGATAGTATCGCAAAACCAACAATAAAATAAATAGTTTAACAATCAACAATAATCGACCACAATAAATTTAATTCTAAATACTTCTAACAATAAATAAAGTTATCATACTTGTGTTGATCACAATCGTGATATCACAACTACTCAAAATTGATTTACTTAATTTTTGCTAGAACTTGAACCTCCAACCTCCGAATGCAAGAAAGAGTTTAACAAGAATCTACCACAGTAAATTTAATTCTAAATACTTCTAACAATAAATAATTTATTTTCTATCATACACTCCTTAATATGTATAATTGTATATAATATGTAGTGTATTTCGACAAAAGTAAGTACATTCAAACAAGGTGATTTCAAACAGATATAGAAGACTAGAGAGATTTAGCATTAGATGCGAAATAGAAAAGAAAATAGGATTTAGGGTGTGATTTAAAACTGAGGGCGAAATTGATAGACAAATTCTATATCACAAGTCATTGCTAAGCGTCGGTTTTCCCTATCTTACATAAGCCGTATTTTTCTTTCTTTGTAACCAAAGTGGATGCAACTGGAATAAAATGAACAAACTGGAAGAAAGTCATTTTTCTTTCGGAAGAGGAAAAATATTATTCCAGTTCTTTTATAGGTTAAGTCCATTCTTTATCTTTAACACATTCCCTGCCGCGTCTCTCATATGTGAGAGACGGTAACATTCACTTTTGGTTGCTGTCTCTCATAATTATGTGAGAGACAGGACTCCTCATGTTTCAATCGATGTCTCTTTTATATGTTTCCCAGTTAGTGTAATTTGAACAGATGAATAAAAAGCGTAGCTTCTAAGCTTCAAAATGGTATCTGGAGCCGTCGCAAATTATTTATAGAAAAAAAGTTATGGCAAAAATAAG
This sequence comes from Bactericera cockerelli, assembly GCA_024516035.1. Lineage (NCBI taxonomy): Eukaryota > Metazoa > Arthropoda > Insecta > Hemiptera > Triozidae > Bactericera > Bactericera cockerelli. The sequence goes on from CM044959.1 coordinate 522,210, forward strand.
TAATAAGCTTTTTGGAACGTGGCCTGAAGGGAAACTGACACAAAATATAAGTGGCACGCAATGTGTTAAAAGTACGGAAACGCATTTTTTTTTTTTTTTTAATTGGGGTTTTACGTCGCTTTCAACTGCCATGGTCAGGAAACGCATTTTAATTTCACGAATAGTAGGGAAACTAAACTGGAAATGTTTGGAATAAAATGGAAATATTTGGAAATACCGAACCTGGAATTTTTTTTCCAAAAGAAAAATACCCGCGACTTAGCGCCAAAGAGGTATTACAAAAACGTCTATTAATCCCGCCCTGAGAATACGAGTATTTAATTTTGAAACTAATTGAGAACACATTGAACCTTCAACAAAAGATTCATAATATGAATTACTTGTACAGTAAAAAAGTTGCTCAGGAGGTTATGAAACGTCCGGAAATATGAAAAAAATTGAAATCGGAGCAATTTTTTTTTTTTTTTTACAAAAACGAAAACAATACTTTTACTTCTGATTTCTAATACATATTAGAAATTTATCGGAAGTAATAGAAACGCATATTTCTGGAGCATAATAAACAAAAAATATAAGTACAATTTTGTCTATGAATATGAATAATCATCATAGGGTGGCGTCATCGTGAACGATGGTAGCCAGACAGTGGAGGAATGACTCAGCACTTCTACCACTGTCTTTACAAGGAGGCTAATAATTGACAAGGGCCCCCAGAACCAAACCAATGCTGGTCTACTCTCTGTTTATAGTCCCCCAGCCAGACCTATGAATGAATGTTAAATTTTAATGGGATATTAAAATTTTCGAGTTTTCCATGATGCAACAAAGTACCAAAGATTTTAAAACAATAAATAGATGAAGAACTCTCAATGCTCTCTGGACATCTTATGTGAAACACTTCCTCAATAGAAAATGGTGGACAACATATGCTATTAGCAACGTCTCCGCCATTTTCTATTGAGGCAGTGTATGCTATTTCCCATGAGTGCTTCAGGTTTCGACCGGAGTTCGTTATCTACTTTCTAAATCTTTGCAAAGTACAACATAGTTCTTAAAGAGAAAGAAAAAGTGAACCTAGTTCTCTGCACTTTAAATTTAACAAATATTTTAATAAACTCAGAATTAAACTATAAAACTAAACAACTTAAAACATCCTAGGAGAGGATAACAAGAGTAGGGTGAAATAGGAAAGACCATGAGATATACTCAGATAGTGAAGATAAAATACTGTTAACAATGTATACGTTGTAGTTGCTGTAACCAGCTTGGCTACTGCTGAGAGGAAATGATGGTCTCCAGCCAACTTAATTGGAAAAATTGGCTCGTTCTGAACATATATTTTATTAATGTACTGCTCACTATGTGAGTTGCCAAAAGAACACAGTGTACAAATCAAACTAGTTAGTTATTCCATCTTTCTTTGTTGTTGTTTTTTTTCTCTCTATTTTTTAGAAAGTATAGTATTAGTATAGAACTATAGACTATAGAGTAACAATTAAAACCTAAATTACTGAGTATACATTTATTCTAGATAATCGTAAACAGAAGGGATCAGACTTGTGCGAAATCGAGTATAGATTGGAAACATTTTGACAACTAATTCACAGTTCAATATTTTGTACTTCTCAAAAAGAAATGTTGAATCATTTGAAGACCACACGGGAATAACGATGAGGGTACAAAAAATGAAGAAAATGAGTTATTGGTGGTTTTGGATATTAGGATACTGTAGGTTTGATGTATAGTACTCAAAAATTGCAAAAAAAAAAAAAAAAAAAAAAATGAGGGTACTGAGATATCTTAATCGAAAAAATACCCATACACGGAAAGACTGATGCACCTACTATTATTCTATTTCCATGTATACACTATACAGCCTTTTTTATTCTTTAAAAAGATCCAGTAAAACTTAATTCATTAAACTGCGACAAAACTTTGAACTTTAAATCTTAATTTTCTCGAAATGAAAAATCGTGGACCTTCATCTTTCTTCCCATGTGATCTTCATTTCAAAAAAGGACAATTTTATTGAAGATTTCTAGGAAGAAAATTACAGAGTGACTCCAGACAGGACACCGATTATTTATCTATTTGGTAGCTGGCATTGAAAGTATTGCATACGGCCTGTATGTAAGTTTTTAAGTTTTTTATTATTAATAATTCACTCTTTATTGAGGTTACATAAATATACATCGGTTATAAAAAACAAGATGTAAATAATTGAGGACTAGGGTCAAATTAAGGCATTTCCGGATGATATTTCCTTATCCTATAATAAGAAAAGTATTGTATTTTATACAGAAAATTTCAGAATTAATTCTAGGGAACACTAAGACTAAAATAATCTCATATCATTGTTCGAAAAAATGCCTTCGAACGGAGATATGATCAAAATAACAACTCAGTGTTGAAAACAAATAGGTACAAAATGATTAGGTACTTCCTTAGGAAGTTTACTCAATACACATTGACATGAGAACCATTCAATTTTCACTTCTTTTCAACAAGTCAAAAGAAAACTTTTTATTCGAGTGATTTTCTTTTCTTAATTTTTCGAAAAATTACCTACCTACAATTTTTTTTTTGGTTTGAACAGGATCAAGCGAAGCGGTCGTTTCGCGGGAGAAAGCCTTCCAGAAACTACAGTGCTTATATAACGGTAAATATAGTTTGTACGTTTTTTGTCGTCTTGAAAAGTCAATGTTGCAATGAACAAGAGTCACATATGGGACAAGGACTTCGATTGTTATAGACCTCTCTTTAAATAAATGTTCATTAAAAAAAAGAGTCACATATTATTTTAAAAACCAATTATTTCGTGACAAAAGAATATGGTTTTATAGTAAATTTTACTCCATGACGTCACAACGACCCTCTCGCGAATACTCGAAAAGTTTCATAAAATCACACAAATTATTCATGTTTTTTAAGACTATTTTGTCAGCCCCATAACTACATACAAAAAGTAAATAATCTGTCTGATGGTTGCAAAAGAACCGGTGTCGAATCTAGAGTCGATCTCCGAAAATAATTGGCACAATAGCTAAACAAAATCACAGGTTTATGAATAAATTTTCTCTACACAAATAAAACTTTGTACAAAACTAAGTACATTCAACTAAGATTGGTGTGATTAGTAAAAGAAAATACACAATAGATAATATAACTGTTTTTAATAAATATTAAATAAGTATTAACAATACAATAATAATAATAACATCGCCTTATTTATACTGCCCGAATAGGACAATTAAAGTCCCATTATTCCAGCAATAAGCTCAAGACATATTATTATGTGGTAAAAATGGGAGGATAACATGTCATGTCCCGGCTGGGTTTCGAACCCGCGACCTCTGGAATCTCTGGATTCACAGAGTGCCGCCTTTACCACTGAGCTACCGGGACAGACTATACAATATGTAAGTATGAGTACAATATGAACACATTATACATATTATGTATAATATGTATTATGTATAAGTTAGAGGTTCTTGCAAGATCATCCATAACCATCTGTATAAAAACACCACTTGAACGAAACATCAAAAAAAGTATAAAAAAAAAGAAAATCACCCACCAATATTAATGTTAAAAATCACAAATACCTACTATGTTCTGTGTCTTTAAGCAAACATCACGAGATGTCAGATGTGATAAAATTATATTCAACGTTCATTATTATATGCGTAGATTTTTTTTTACACAGTAGATAATATAATCGTTTTTAATAAATATTTTATCTTAATAAATAAATACTTGTACAATATGTACACGTAATATAGGTACCTATTTTTTAAAAACTATTATTACACTTCGATTACACTTCAAGGCTTAGCTTTGCATTTTCCTCAGCAATACAATGGTCAGTTGTTTTTTTTTCTTCTTCTAGATAAGTGTTTCACAGCCTTTTTTTCATTATAAGTTGAATTTAATTATAAAATTTTAACCGGAACAGCACGAATATATTTACATCGGGGACTCGGTTATTTTTGGACAAACGGATGTTCGTCTGTTTGTTTACATTTTGAGAGAAACAGTCGATAAACAGTGCATTTTACTAAGACTGTTCGCAGTGTTCGCTCTGTTCCGTTTCAAAATCTATACTTAAAAAAGAGAGTTTCACTCACTGACCGATTCATCACTGTTTCTCCGAACTGGTAAGTCCTAGGAAGCTGAAATTTGGTAGGTAGCTTTGTCTTATAGTCTAGATGTGCAATAAGACGGGATTTTTCGAAATTCTCACTACAACACCTGCCATTGGCGAAAAAGGATTTTTTGCTTTCACGGCCATGCCTCGGCCCGCAAAGCGGGCGACAGCCCGCTAGTGTATCATAAAATTTGACTATAGATAAATACCTACTTATAATGGAAAAAAGGCTGTGAAACAGTTAAAAAACGGGGGGGCTCTGAACTTACTACCTTCGCATCTCAAGACGACGACAGCGACCTCCTTCCTAGCTCTGCGCCGACCCGTACGTGCCAGGGGGCGGCCTATAGCACGCGGGCAGGGTCAACATCTGCGCCGCATTGAACGCGTACCGCCGCACGCCGATGTTCTTGCACGCGTTCTCGCGCCGAGCGCCCTCGGCACGCATCGTGTCCAGGGCGCGCGTGACCTCCGTCTCGGCCAGGTCGTAGTCGGCGCTCAGGACGTGCGCCTGTTCCAGCGTCACGGACATGCCCGTGCGGTCCTTGGCGCTCTTACAGCTCGTGAGGCGGAGACCTGAGAGGGGGAGGGGGGGTATTATTATTATTTATTATTATGCTATGTGTCTTTATTATATTATTATTAATATATTTATTATTATAAATTATTATATTATGTGTCTACTTGTATGCTGTCCATGTATTATTTATTCATAAAGATGCCAAATATTTACAAATTACAAAAAAATATTATTATTATTTAACTCTTAATTGGTCAACTACATACATTCAACAAAATAGGACATGCTAAAATAAAAAATAGAATATGTAGTGAACCAAGGGGTGAGGTTAAAGCCTGTGGCTTTCTCTTCCACCGAACCCCATAGGATATAAATAATGTTGTTGGGTGATGTTTTACTAGAGGATGCTAAAAGGCGATATTTTAATGAAAATTCGCCAATTTGAGTTATCTTACACGATAAAGGGTTGGGTGGAAGAGATTGCCACAGGCAATAACCCCGCCCTTTAGGTAGGACATTTCTCTCTTTTCTTTTCCTTCTTGTATATTTGTTTAATCTTTTTGATTTCCTTTATATTTCATTGTGTTCTACTGTATAATTTTTTGTTCTACCTAATAAACCTTAAAAAAAAAAAAAAAAAAAAAAACGATAAACCTTAAACGCAATTATAAATCGTCCAATTTATTCGTACAACCTTATGCCTTATATCCTCTATACCTTACAAGAATAACATTGCAATGAACAATCTCTTCAATCGTTCTATGTCTCTTATTAACACTATTGGCAACAAGCATCCTGACATCGACATTTTTCATGACAATCTTGAATCCATCAAAACCAAATTATGCATACTTCCTTCCTACTTTACGCCAGGACTAGAGATTCTATTCTATTTACCAATTAAGATTTTTTTAAACATTATTTGACATTTACTTAATTTAAGTTTTATTTTGTATTTCTAATTATTACTAAACAGATTTATTTAAGTTTTATTTACAAAATATAGTATATACAATTTACAAGAAATAAAGTTGAAATTATTAAACAAAACTTGATCAAGGCGGTGCTAATGCCTACGGCATTTCATGCTTATTTTTGTAACTTTAAGTATTTTTCTTTTTGTAGGGCCAATTATTGTAAAATGGGGTAGATCCCGTAGATATTCTAATAAAAAACAAACAATAAGGGTGGAATTAATAGACGTTTTTGTAATACCTCTGTGGCGCTAAGTCACGGATTGCGTACTATGTAAGATAGGGAAAACCGACACTTACCAACGACTTAAGTTATTGATGTTGTCTATTAATTCCGCCTTAAGAACAACAAAGCCCCTCACCTCGCATCAGCCTCGTCACCCGGGCCGCCAGCTGCAACACCTCCACGTTCTTACTCCTGGGCGTGTGAGCCGCCACCTTGAGCTGTTCCATCACCCGGTGGAGCGGTGGCCCCCGGTGACTCACCGGGAGACGCAACCGGTTCCACCGGTGGTAGTACTCGTGCAGGCGGGCGAAGTTATCGGCGTTGGATTGGAACTGGGGCTTGGTGACGCCCAGGGTTTCCGCCAGCGTCGCTTTCTCGTTGATGCCGATGTTGAAGAACACGGGGGTCACCTGAAGGGGTATAGTATAGTATAGTATATCAGGGTGTCTACTAAATGGTCAAAGTAAAATTCCCTGACTTTTCCAGGTTTTCCAGTCCATTTCTCCAGTCTACTTTTTTAAGGAGACATTATATGAATATTATATAAGACCTGCTAAAATTTTGTTAATTTTATAAAAATTGGTTAAGAGTGTTTTGTGTTTCTTACCAAAGAAGCATTATCACACTGCCTGGATTACAGTGGCGCCGCAGGCAATTTTTTTTTATTTTTCATTTTTATTACAAAATTGGATCTTGAAAAAAATTCCCTGACTTTTGGTGTTTTTTCACAAAATTCCCTGACTTATGGTATTTTTTTACAAAATTCCCTGACTTTTCCCTGACTTTTTCGGTCTCGAAAAATTCGCTGACAATTCCAGGTTTTCCCTGACCAGTAGACACCCTGTATATTTATTAGTTTATAAGACATTGAAGATTTATAAGACATTAGTTTATAAGACGGGTAGTTTAAACCCGGGATAAATAATAATGGAAACAATCATCATCATCATAGGGTGGCGTCATCGTGAACGATGGTAGCCAGACAGTGGAGGAATGACGCTGCACTTCTACCACTGTCTTTAAAAGGAGGCATGGAAACAATAAATACGATGAAAAGAAAAGAAAAATATATAATAATAATATTAATATCGCCTTATTTATACTGCCCGATTAGGACTATTAGTTGATCCCGATGTTGAAGAACACGGGCGTCACCTGAAGAAGGGGGAGGTTAAACCCGGGATTAATAATAATAATAATGGAAACAATATACATATATATATACGATGTAATGTAATGTAATGTAGCCTTTATTTGTACAATTAAATTTACACACAACATAAATACATAGTATATGGGCATCTTGTACAAAATCAGATTAATATCTGAGGCCTCGATAAAAAGGATATATACGATAAAAAAGAAAAAGAAAAGAAAAATATATAATAATAATATTAAAATCGCCTTATTTATACTGCCCGATTAGGACTATTAAGCCCCATTATTCCAGCAGTAAGCCCAAGACGTATTATTATGTGGTAAAAATCATAAGTGGGACGATAACTTGTCATGTCCCGGCTGGGTTTCGAACCCGCGACCTCTGGAATCTCTGGATTTACACAGTGCCGCCTGTACCACTGAGCTACCGGCTAATAGAGCTAAAGAGAAAAATTGACCTATAAAGTCATTGCTGAAATCAATAGACAAAATCAATAACTTAAGTCATTGCTTAGCTAGGTTTTCCCTGTCTTACAAAGTAGCTTAATTTCTTGACCGACCTCAGTAGCTTAATCGATAAGGCGGCGGACTTGTAATCTGGATTTTATTTCTTAAAGATTTTTTTTTGTCATTGGTAGCCATGGCCATTTCATACAGTCAAGCTTTCAGATAATAATAGAATGAACGGCTGTTGCAAAGATAAAGGCTTTATCGGCGTGGTAACTAGAGATCCTTTAAACCTAATGGAGAAATCGACTGATTAGTCCTTTTCGCCAATTGGGGTGAATAATCTTGTGGGTGATAAACTGATAACTTACCTAGGCGCGGCCGGTGGGAAAATGTTTTTGAAGTGCTGCCACATAAACCAGACTAAATTGGAAATTATATAGCTCTTTCAGTATCCAAATCTGTTTACCCTGCTAGTAATAAATATTATTATTCTGGAAATGTTTGATGATTTTCATTGTGTACGAGCAATAGGATTTGAGAAAATGGTTATTTTTCTTTTCCATCTGGGGGTGCTGCAGTTCCGCAGCTCCTTAGCACCGGCTGCGCCTGAACTTACCCACAAATAAATGGGTAAATAACTTACCCGGAACACATGGGTGAAGGACTGGGACACGGGTAGCAGGGACAGGATGACATCAGGTACAGGTAAGAGAACACCTAGCAGGAGAATAACTTACCCGGAACACAACATGGGTAAATAACTTACCCGGAACACAACATGGGTAGATAACTTACCCGGAACACATGGGTAAATAACTTACCCGGAACACATGGGTAAATAACTTACCCGGAACACATGGGTGAAGGACTGGGACACGGGTAGCAGGGACAGGATGACATCAGGTACAGGTAAGAGAACACCTAGCAGGAGAATAACTTACCCGGAACACAACATGGGTAAATAACTTACCCGGAACACAACATGGGTAAATAACTTACCCGGAACACAACATGGGTAAATAACTTACCCGGAACACATGGGTAAATAACTTACCCGGAACACAACATGGGTAAATAACTTACCCGGAACACAACATGGGTAAATAACTTACCCGGAACACATGGGTAAATAACTTACCCGGAACACAACATGGGTAAATAACTTACCCGGAACACATGGGTGAAGGACTGGGACACGGGTAGCAGGGACAGGATGACATCAGGTACAGGTAAGAGAACACCTAGCAGGAGAATAACTTACCCGGAACACAACATGGGTAAATAACTTACCCGGAACACAACATGGGTAAATAACTTACCTGGAACACAACATGGGTAAATAACTTACCCGGAACACATGGGTAAATAACTTACCCGGAACACATGGGTAAATAACTTACCCGGAACACATGGGTGAAGGACTGGGACACGGGTAGCAGGGACAGGATGACATCAGGTACGGGTAAGAGAACACCTAGCAGGAGAATAACTTACCCGGAACACATGGGTAAATAACTTACCCGGAACACAACATGGGTAAATAACTTACCCGGAACACAACATGGGTAAATAACTTACCCGGAACACATGGGTAAATAACTTACCAGGAACACATGGGTAAATAACTTACCCGGAACACATGGGTAAATAACTTACCCGGAACACAACATGGGTAAATAACTTACCCGGAACACATGGGTGAAGGACTGGGACACGGGTAGCAGGGACAGGATGACATCAGGTACAGGTAAGAGGACACCTAGCAGGAGAATAACTTACCCGGAACACAACATGGGTAAATAACTTACCCGGAACACATGGGTGAAGGACTGGGACACGGGTAGCAGTGAGAGGATGACATCAGGTACGGGTAAGAGAACGCCTAGCAGGAGAATAACTTACCCGGAACACATGGGTGAATAACTTACCCGGAACACATGGGTAAATAACTTACCCGGAACACATGGGTAAATAACTTACCCGGAACACATGGGTGAAGGACTGGGACACGGGTAGCAGGGACAGGATGACATCAGGTACAGGTAAGAGGACGCCGAGGGCCGTACGGGAGCCCACCACTTTGGGTGTGAAGTCACAGCCTGGGGAGGTGAAGCACAAAAAATTCAGCACAAAAAAAAAAAAAATTTTACACAAAAAAAAATGTGTAAAAAATTTTTTTTTTTTTTACACAAAATAAATACATTTTTCAATCATATGACCCAAAACCATCTCTAATGAACTGTACTAGTGAAGTGGACGCACTGATGTCCTTTCTAAGAAGTTCCAATCTCTATCACCTCATGTAGACCTAGAGAGGATCGGCACGAACGACCATATTAACCGGAAAAAGGGAGAAAATCTTATAAGATTCCTTCAGCAAGGCTCTAAAGCTGAAGGATATGCGGGACTTGCCGGCAGGGTATGGTGTGTCGCCCCTCTTGAAGGGCACCAATTCTGTCGGCTCACCCGCTATTAACCCCCCCGTTCTTCTTTGGTATTTCCTGGAACAATGTTGGTATTTCTTCAGGACTTAGTGAGGTTAAAAAAAGTTAAAAAAAAAAAAAAAACCACGAGCGCACGAATAGGACAGTGGTTAAGCATTCGCTTGCCATGTGGAAGGTCCCGGGTTCGAACCCCCGCGCCGACAAAAAATTGTATTCAAAATTGGTTACAGTTGTTTGTAAGGGATACCTTCCAATGCGCTCGTGTTGACCCAGCACCTAAATGGGAAGTATTGTGTCAGTTCTCGCCCATCAGAGGGAAGGCATACTACGGGATGGGCAGGCTACAACACAGACCACAAGCGTCTACAGTAGCTCCTGTTTCATGGCTACGAAACAAAAAAGGCTGTGAAACACTCATCTTTAAAAAAAAAAAAAAAAAACATTTCTCACCCACTCACCTTTCTTGATCCTAGTGATGGTAAAGTTCACGGTGGCTAGATCCTCTATAGCGACAATCATGTCCCCCCACATGTCCATCTCCTCTCCGTAGTAGCTGAGGAGACCCTCGAAGCTGACCACAGGCCCTATGGTGGTCAGTATGTGCAGGAAGATAGGGTCGGGCTTTCTACAGAGCAACCTGGTCACAACAGAGAACATTTATTTTTTTAAATTAATTAATTTAACATGTTTATCGCCGCAATATTTTATATGATGTATTGTTCTATGCCAACCTAGTTCAGCCAAAATTGACATGTATTACCATTTTTTAGCTCTGTTCCAGGACAATTATAATTCCATAAGAAATACATTGAAATAAAAGCCCTGTAGGGGTTCAGTGTACAGAAACTCTTCACATTTTACAAAACCCCAAGGGGGGTTTACAGTACCAGTCAATAAAATCAATAAAGCCCCCATGTGGGTTTTCAGTACCAGCTCTGTTTCTAAAAAAGCTTGTTTTTTACATGAGTGACCCATCATTACATGGGTTAAACCCGTCAATTGGTTAAAAAAAAAAAAATACTTGGTCATGAGAGCAGTCACCCATAATTACCTGGTCATGAGAGCAATCACCCATAATTACCTGGTCATGAGAGCAGTCACCCATAATTACCTGGTCATGAACGCAGTCACCCATAATTACCCGGCCCTACCCAGCCAGGCTGGGTGAGGTTAATGTGGGTAGCTGCTACAATTCCCAGCGAATGGAGGGTAATACCCGCGTCCTGTCTCCCTCAAGTCAGGACGTTAAAACCAAATAGAATCAATGGACATGTAAGGAGCCTAAGACATTGGATTTGGGCGTCCATATAATCCTCTCACCACCGTGATTTAAATATTCAATTCAATGTATTTATTTATTACATTGTCTTTATTTATTACATATGTAATAATTTATTTATTACAATGTATTTATTTATTACATAGTCCAGAACAAAGGTTCTGGGCGTCCAAAGGGTTCACCCATGTCAAAGCTTCCACCACCATGACATCACAAATGGACTCGGAAAGTAAAGAAAATACCTGGTCATGAGAGCAGTCACCAGCGCAGTTAGCGCCTGGGAGAAGGCAACGTGTCGCCTGTAGCGCACGTTACACACGCGCTGCGCCGCCCTCCTGTCCTCTCTCAGTCTGAACACAGAGTGGGTGAGGCGCGCTGTCTTCAGGAGTCCGTCCATGGCGAGGCGAAGCTTCTTCATAGCCGGCCTCAACTCGCCTGAGTGGGGCAGGGTAATGATGGACATTATTAAAGGGCCGGGTGGAAGAGATTGGGATTGGCTATAACCCCGCAAATTAGGACATCTGTATATATTTATTTATGAAATATATAAGTTCTGAGAAAAACTTATAGTTATACACAACTCTTGGTAAAACAAATAAACATCGAAATAATTTTAAGATAGAAACACTTGGCCTTTTTTATACAACGAATTAAGTAAAACCAAATTTTTTTCACATTATTTCTATTTTATTAATTTTCATTTCTTGGTCGTTGCCCACTCTACAACTACACGAATTGTCCTCACGAGGAATCAAAAGTATAGTCGAAAAAATTCAGAGCCCGCCGGGATTCGAACCCGGGTCACCTGGAGTGCAAGCCGAGCATGCTACCACTAGGCCAAGGTGAATACTACTCTCATCTTTAAAAAAAAAATAATCGTATACTACTCTCATCTTAAAAAAAAAATCGTATACTACTCTCATCTTTAAAAAATAATCGTATACTACTCTCATCTTTAAAAAAAAATAATCGTATACTACTCTCATCATTAAAAAAAATCGTATACTACTCTCATCTTTAAAAAAAAATCGTATACTACTCTCATCTTTAAAAAAAAATCGTATACCTACTACTCTTATCTTTAAAAAAAAATCGTATACTACTCTCATCTTTAAAAAAAATCGTATACTACTCTCATCTTTAAAAAAAATCGTATACTACTCTCATCTTTTAAAAAAAAAATCGTATACTACTCTCATCTTTTTTTTCCTTTTTCTAATCGTATTACCAGGCCAGTCCCCAATGTCTGCTAGGTCCAGACCATCCGTGAACTTGTTCCCCCTCCTCCCCAGGGAGGGGGTGATGGAGGCGGGGAGGGACTCTGGCTGGGGGTTATCACAGGGGGTGCTGGGGGAGAAGAGAATACAATAAAATAAAATAAAACACTGCCAATTATGGACACAATACTTCCTCGTGATTGTTTAACATTGTATACACGTGGCAATTTTGAGATTTTCTACTAAATCACTTGTATCTCCACAACCGCTAAACCGATTTTCTTCGAATTTGTTTTAAATGGTAGAATATTATTTTTCCTACATTCTAGATTCTAGAAAAAAATTCTGTATCGGCAAGTGGTGGACCTTGACTTTTTTGTCCAAAATTTCGGATTTTCTTAAATATCAGGGTTAATTTATATTTAATTTTAAATAAATAAATATAAATAGCCTATGTAAAACAATAATATGCACAATTGCACATACATACAAAATTTCATCAAAATCGGGTGTACCGTTCACGAGATATGAGCGTTTAAGTAAAAAGTTAGTGGTCAGGCGCATGGTCTCTTTCACCCAGAACCACTTGTACGAATTTGATGAATTTAAAATGGGAACATCTACAGAATGTCTCCTATATGTGTGCAAAATTTCATCAAAATCCGTTGAGTAGTTTCCGAAATGTGCCCCGTTACAAGGAATATTTTTAACAGACCGACGGACCGACAAACGGACACAAAACCAAAGTTGTTCAGGAGGTTATGAAACGTCCAGAAATTTGAAAAAAATTGAAATCGGAGCAAAAAAATATTATTATTTTTTACAAAAACAAAACGATATTAGAAATTTCTCGGAAGTAATACCAAGAGGTTGGAAATCTTTGGTATCACCCCCGGGTTATTACAGGGGGTGCTGGAAGAGAAGAGAATTCAATAAATTAAATAAAAAATTACCACTTTAAATGAGATTTTAAATTACCATTTAAAATCTCTCGTTGATATTAAATGAAAAATTACCACTTTAAATGAGATTTTAAATTACCATTGAAAATCTCTCGTTGATACTTTAAAGTAATTAATCAAGAAAAAATCATGCACTGGGTGGGATTCGAACCAATGGATCTCTACGCTACCTGAATTACCAGACTAGCGTGTTAACCACTTGACTCTTCTTTTACTCTGTCTTATCCCGCTTCAGCAGGGTCGACGTTGTTCAACCTCATGGTTGAGGCTGGTTGGTTTTGGCATTTTTTACGGCTGAATGCCCTTGCTAACGGCAACGATTCTATTTGATTTAACGTCCTGATTAGGACGGGGGTTTTACCCTCCATTCGCTGGGAATCGTACCAGCTACCCACATTAACCTCACCCAGCCTGGTAGGGCCGGAAAAGTTAACCACTTGACTACCATTGCATAAACATATCTTTCTATTCCATTTTATTTTCCTTTAAGTATTCTTAACACGTTCAACGCCGAGCCATATGTTAGATATGTTAGCACTGGGCCGGGAACGAAATCACTATGATTGCTGAGTGGGCCTGAGACCCACCAGTGGGTTTCACTATTTAGTTCTTAACAGGCCTGAGTCCCACTCAACAAGACTGTGGGACTCAACAAGACTCATTCGAAATGAGCCCGAATCACATATCTGTGTTTCAGTTACAATGTATTTCTTATGGAGTCTGAAACCCATATATGGGTTTCAGGACAGTTCAACAAATTTACTGAAGCCCACATATGGGACTCAGGCGTCCAGCGTGTTAATATTGACCATTGTGCCATGTACTTTATGTATTTATGTACAAATAAAACACATTACTATTACTCACCCGGGATGTAGCGCGGACTCCTCACGGAAGCTGCGGGAGCGGGCGATGGGTTTGGATTTGACCCGAGGGGCGGGGCTACCACAGCGGCCACACAGGAACTTCACCTGCCCGGGAGGAAGTCAAATAAAAATAGTTATCATATTTGTGTTAATCACTTACGTGATATCACAACTACTCAAACTCGCTTTACTAAATCCACGCTGAAACTGTGACTTGAACCACCGACCTCCAGGTTACAAGTTCATCGCCTTATCGTTCAAGCTACTGAGGTCGGTATATGTATAATAATTATCTTGTACTTTTGGCTAAGATGCAAGTGTAGTTTTTTTTTGACATTAGTAGGCAAGGCCATTCCATACAGCCAAAGGCAAGTGTAGTATCTGTTCTTATCAGCTTAATATCATATAATAATACTAAAGAGGTTGTGACTAAGGGCAGTAGTCACAACCATTACGCCACGGAGGCTGTTTCAATAATAATAAGCCCTATTACCTTGCTGACCAGACACATGACCGAAGCCTCAATATTGAGCTGAGTCAGGACAACATTGTATGGTTTGCACTCGGTGAGATCCCAGAAATGAAACCATAACACAAGTTATGTGATAAAGAAATAATAATAATAACCCTTATTACCTTGCTGACGAGACACATGACCGAAGCCTCAATGTTGAGCTGGGTCAGATCCCAGGGTTCTGGCTCCTCGCTGGGCCGATAGTAGTTCGCGCTGGGAGACGAACACATTTCCTGAGTGTCGAGGAACTTTCGGCCCACGTCGGCTCCGCTCGGATCAGCTCGGGCGGACTCGTGGAGAGACGGTCGGGATTTGTCGGGAGCGTTCGTGTTCGCGTTGGCTCGCGCCGCCGGCGATTTGTGTGGCGAACTCCTCGTGCTGCTTGTGTGGATCTGAGGAAGTAAAAATAAATTGTTTATATGTATGTATGATTTTATTTGTGGTGAAGCACAAAGCTTCTTCACAATTTTTGTGGGTAGCACAGCATTACTAAGAGCCTCCTGTACTTTTCGAATTCTGTTACATTAATTTCTTTTTACTCTGGTAATGCCGCCACTGGTTGTTACTCATACAAGGAACTACTCATTTTTCCTCACGAGGTATGAGTGGACTCCGAACATCCAAGTACAGAGCAGAAAAATTCCTGCCCCGCTGGGAATCGAACCTAGGTCACCATGTGTGCAATGCCTAGCGCGCTAACTCACTCTGCCACAGTGACTTAAATTGTTTATATTATAACAGTCAAACCTGGAAAAAGGTAGTTGTACCCCGGAACCACTTTTGCATTACTTCAGGGCCCTTTCTCTACCTTTACAGCCATGGGTTTTCAGGACGAGCCAACTTTGAAATAAAATTGGTTGAAGATTATCATTCCCCACTCCCGCTGTAGCTAAGCTGGCTACAGCAACAACAACAACAACTAGTAGCACTAAAATATTTTTGTTCATTTTGAGCTCGTGTTGACCCAGCACCCAAATGGGAAGTATTGTGTCATTTCTCGTCCATCAGGGGGGAGGCATACTACGGGATGGGCAGGCAACAACACAGACCACAAGCGTCTACAGTAGCTCCTGTTTCATGGCTACGAAATAAAAAAGGCTGGAAAACACTCATCTTAAAAAAAAAAATGTTAGTTCATCGTATCGTCAACTACGACTTTATGGTTAATTTATTAACTAGTTAATTTATTTATTATTTTTTAACTAATTTATTAACTTATTAATTTATTTTAGAGGAAAAATTCGATGGAACAACAAATTTAATGTCTGAATTTATGTTTTAATTAATTGCTTTTAGTGGATTTGAACAAAATAACATGAAGAAATTGAGCTCATCACGATTTTTTGGGAGTTTTGAACTAATTTATTAACTAGTTAATTTATTCATTACCTAGTTAATTTATTAAATAGTCAAATTGAAAGAAAAAGATTGACATTTACCGGGGTTGAGGTTGAAGAAACATTGGAGTTCTCGTCTGTTTTGATGATAGACTCCTCTGTGTCTACCTCTGCGTCAGGGAATATGATAAACTGTGAGCCGTCTCCATTAGAACTCGACCCGTTAGTACCTGGGGGATTAATGTATTGATTAGTTATCAACCGATCTCAGTAGCTTGATCGATAAGGCAGTAGACTTATAACCTAGACGTCTGCGGTTCAAGTCCCGGTTTCAGCAAAGATTTAGTAAAGCGAGTTTGAGTAGATGTGACATCGCGAAAGTAATTAACACATGTATTATAACTTACTACTAGTAGTTAATTGATCAATTAGTGAACTACCGGGAAGATGTTGAAGAAACATTAGAGTTTTCATCTAAACCAAAGATGCTCAGGACGTTATGAAACGTCCAGAAATATTTTTTTTTTTTTGTAATTTATTTATTTACAATCTACAATATAACATCACAAACACAATAATTGTAATTAATAAATTGATTGAAAAAGTTGATGAACATGACATGAGGGAGAAGCCATCTAATGATGGCGCTCCCATCATGGCACATCCCAATGATGGCACTCCCATCATGGCACATCCCAATGATGGCACTCCATCATGGCACATCCCAATGATGGCACTCCCATCATGGCACATCCCAATGATGGCACTCCCATCATGGCACATCCCAATGATGGCACTCCCATCATGGCACATCCCAATGATGGCACTCCCATCATGGCACATCCCAATGATGGCACTCCCATCATGGCACATCCCAATGATGGCACTCCCATCATGGCACATCCCAATGATGGCACTCCCATCATGGCACATCCCAATGATGGCACTCCCATCATGGCACATCCCAATGATGGCACTCCCATCATGGCACATCCCAATGATGGCACTCCCATCATGGCACATCCCAATGATGGCACTCCCATCATGGCACATCCCAATGATGGCACTCCCATCATGGCACATCCCAATGATGGCACTCCCATCATGGCACATCCCAATGATGGCACTCCCATCATGGCAACATCCCAATGATGGCACTCCCATCATGGCACATCCCAATGATGGCACTCCCGTCCAGAAATATGAAAAAAATTGAAATCGGTGCAAAAAGATATTATTATTTTTTTTTTTACAAAAACGAACACAATACTTCCAATTTCCAATATTAGAAATAATAATAATAATATCGCCCTATTTATACTGCCCGATTAAGACTACTTAACGTCTGTCCCGGTAGCTCAGTGGTAAAGGCGGCACTATGTGAATCCACAGGTAACAGAGGTCGTGGGTTCGAAAACCCAGCCGGGACATGACAAGTTATCCTCCCGTTTGGGATTTTTACCACATAATAATATGTCTTGGGCTTACTGCTGGAATAAAGGGACTTTAATAGAGCTTATCGGGCAGTATAAATAAGGCGATATTATTATTATTACTTTAGTCCCATTATTTCCAGCAGTAAGCCCAAGACATATTATTATGTGGTAAAAATCCCCAATGGGAGGATAAATTATCATGTCCCGGTTGGGTTTCGAACCCACGACCTCTGGAACCTATGGATTCATAGAGTGCCGCCTTTACCACTGAGCTACCGGGACAGCAACATATATTTAATGCGACTACAACACACTAAGGAGATACAGTCCTTTTGTTTGAGAAGCTAACTTCTCATGTCCCTATTGGGTTTCGAACCCACGACCTCTGGAACCTGTGGATTCACAGAGTGCCGCCTTTACCACTGAGCTACCGAGACAGAAACCTAACCTAACCTAAAAAAATTTATTCATCTTTTTTTTATAATATTTTTATTTTATTCTTCTTTCTTTCCTTTTCTCTATAGTGGTTGAGTGGAAGAGCTCACATGTGAGAACCCTGCCACTAAGAAAGCCAAAAAAAAAAAATCCATCCGAAGTCTCACCGTTGGTCTTGGCGAGACTGAGGAAGGCGGAGAGATGGCGCGGGGAGTCGGGAGTGGGCGTGGCCAAGTCCATAAGCTCCGCCTCCGGACTCCGCAGCTCGAGGCTGAGCTGCTGGGTGATGCGGCGGAAGGGCGACATGGGCACCGGGGTGGCGGCGGCGGCGTCGTCGGTGCCACCGCCACCGCCGGTGGCGAGGTGGGACACCTTGTGCTGCTCTATGAAGGCGAGAGCCTCTTCCACCAGGCCTGGGTCCCAGAGACTGAGGAGGATCCGGGTCTGGGAAATTATAATAATTATTGGCCACTTAAACTTGCCATGTTCTTAATTTTTATTTTATTAATAAGTTATTTTTTACATTTAAATTTTATTTATGAAGATGAAAGAATTTGTTGAATAAAAAATAATCTTTTGAAAGTACTAAAAAAAAAAAAAAAAAAATAAGGTGGAAGAAAAAAAAAAGCACCGACCTCAGTAGCTTGATCGATAAGGCGGCAGACTTGTAACCTGGAGGTTGTTGTTGTTGTTGTAGCCAGCTTGGCTACAGCTGGAGGGGTGAGTGATGGTCTCCAGACAACTTTATTTCAAAGTTGGCTCGTCCTGAACCACATATTTCTATGTGCGATCAACCATCGGTGGTTCAAGTCCCGGTTTCAGCGAAGATTTAGTAAAGCGAGTTTGAGTAGTTGTGATATCGCGAAAGTGATTAGCACAAATATGATAACTTTAACTTAACTTAAAAGAAAAAGCAATAAAATTACTTCTTTTCGTATTATTTTTTTCGTAAGCAAATGCTCCATGTTATAGTTAGAGGAGCTAATAATAAAACGAGAAGGTCAGCTTGATGTATTGATAGAGGACTCTGTAATTTTGTGAATGTGTATCATAGTGATTGAGATGGAACAATATAATTTTTACTAACTTCACAGAAAATAAAATATGGTTAACGCAGGTTTTTTTTCTGTGAAGTTAGTAAAAATTATATTGTTCTACCTCAATCAGTCAGCTTAATGAATATCCCGCATGTTCCATGTACAATTTAATTCCAAAGAAGGAAAAGCAATTGCTCTTGAAACTTCACAAATGGCAATAATAATAATAATAAATCATTTGTTTTATTTTTCATATTTTTTTTTATTTATTTTACAGAGGTGGGTCCTTTTTCCTAAGCCATTTTTATTTGGCTTCTAAGATGAGTGTTGTTTTTACATATTAGGGGGAAGTATTCAGAATTTTATTTTATTTTATATTATGTTTTGAAGAAATTCAGAAATTTAAATTGAATTGTAATTGAGAATGTTTACTTCCCCGAATGTGCATTACAATATTACACATATACATAATCATACAAGAGGTGTTGTTCGTAATAATTATTATTGTAAATAAATATTAATACATAGTTCAGCTTAAAGTAATTCTCTCTAAACAGTATATTATTTATAATTCTGGAGTAATTCCTTCAAATTTTGCTTATTTTTATGAACATGGTCACCTTGATCATCAAAATCCTCAACTTTACCTTGTTCATCATATATCCTCAACTTTACCTTGTTATCATATCCTCAAATCAGATTCAATTTACTTTGCAATCATATCCATCAACTTTACCTTGTTTCATCAATCTCACTTTACCTCACTACCTCAACTACAAAATCCTGCAACTTACCTAGTTCATCATTCCTCAACTTTACATGGTTCATCATAATTTACCTTGTTCATCATATCCTCAACTATCATTATCCTTTTCCAACTTTACCTTGTTCATCATATCCTCAACTATCATATCCTCAACTTTACCTTGTTCATCATATCCTCAACTTTACCTTGTTCATCATATCCTAACTATCATATCCTCAACTTTACCTTGTTTCATATCTAATATCCCTCAACTTTACCTTGTTCATCATATCCTCAACTTTACCTTGTTCATCATATCCTCAACTATCATATCCTCAACTTTACCTTGTTCATCATATCCTCAACTTTACCTTGTTCATCATATCCTCAACTTCATATACCTAACTTTACCTTGTTCATCATATCCTCAACTATCATATCCTCAACTTTACCTTGTTCATCATATCCTCAACTTTACCTTGTTCATCATATCCTCAACTTACTTTGTTCATCATATCCTCAACTTTACCTTGTTCATCATATCTCACACTTTACCTTGTTCATCTAATCCTCAACTTTATGCATATATCCTCAACTTTACCTTGTCATCATAATCCTCAACTTACTTCCATATCCTCAACTTTACCTTGTTCATCATATCCTCATACTATCATATCCTCAACTTTACCTTGTTCATCATATCCTCAACTTTACCTTGTTCATCATATCCTCAACTATCATATCCCAACTTTACCTTTTCATCATATCCTCAACTTTACTTGTTCATCATATCCTCAACTATCATATCCTCAACTTTACCTTTATCTATCCCAACTATCATGTCTTCCTCAACTTTACCTTGTTCATCATATCCTCAACTTTACCTTGTTCATCATATCCTCAACTATCAATATCCTCAACTTTACCTTGTTCATCATATCCTCAACTTTACCTTGTTCATCATATCCTCAACTATCATATCCTCAACTTTACCTTGTTCATCATATCCTCAACTTTACCTTGTTCATCATATCCTCAACTATCATATCCTCAACTTTACCTTGTTCATTATATCCCAATCATTATATCCTCAACTTTACCTTGTTCATCATATCCTCAACTTTACCTTGTTCATCATATCCTCAACTTACTCATATTTCCTCAACTTTACCTTGTTCTCATATCCTCAACTTTACCTTGTTCATCATATCCTCAATACTAGTCATCATATCCTCAATTTACTTGCATATTCCTCAACTTACCTTGTTCATCATATCCTCAACTTAGTCATATCCTCAACTTTACCTAGTTCATCATATCCTCAACTTTATGTATCTAATTACCTTTTCATATCTCATCCTTCACTATCATATCCTCAACTTTACCTTGTTCATCATATCCTCAATACTATCATATCCTCAACTTTACCTTGTTTCATCATATCCTCAACTTTACTATTTCATATATCCAATATAATTCCTCAACTTTATTGTTCATATATTCAATTTACTTGTCATCATATCCTCAATATCATATCCTCAACTTTACCTTTCATCATATTCTTAATTTACTTTTCACATATTCATACAATCACTTACTTCATCATATCCAACTTTATTGTTCATATATCTCTAATTATATTAACTTTCCTTTTCATCAAAATATCTCAACAATATTACTTTGTTCATATATCTCCTATCAAATTCATTTACCTTGTTCATCAATCCTCAACTTTACTTGTTCATATATCCTCAACTTTACTTTCATCATATCTAACTTACCTAGTTATTTCTAATATTAGTAATATATCTCAACTTACTGTTCATCATATCCTAACTAATACTCTTTACCTTGTTCTTATATTAACTTTACCTTGTTCATCAATCCTCAACTTTACTTGTCATATATCCTCAACTTTACTGTTTTAATTCTATCCTCAACTTTACCTTGTTCATCATATCCTAACTTACTTTTCATCATATCCTCAACTATCATATCCTCAACTTTACCTTTCATACAACTATCACTCAACTATCAATCTACCTTGTTCATCATATCCTCAACTTTACCTTGTTCATCATATCCTCAACTTTACCTTGTTCATCATATCCTCAACTTTACCTTGTTCATCATATCCTCACAGATGGGCAGCATGCCACTCGTCTGCTTGCACTTGGCCAGCGCCATGAGGCCCCTCATAGCATCTACCACCTCCCGCCTCAGCTGCTTGATGGCCTGGATGCGTCATATCATCATATCCTCAACTATCATATCCTCAACTATCATATCCTCAACTATCATATCCTCAACTATCATATCCTCAACTATCATATCCTCAACTATCATATCCTCAACTATCATATCCTCAACTATCATATCCTCAACTATCATATCCTCAACTACATATCCTCAACTTTACCTTGTTCATCATATCCTCAACTTTATCTTGTTCATCATATCCTCAACTATCATATCATATCCTCAACTATCATATCCTCAACTTTATCTTGTTCATCATATCCTCAACTATCATATCCTCAACTTTACCTTGCTCATTATATCCTCAACTTTACCTTGCTCATCATATCCTCAACTTTACCTTGTTCATCATATCCTCAACTTTACCTTGTTCATCATATCCTCAACTATCATATCCTCAACTTTACTTGCTCATCATATCCTCAACTTTACCTTGTTCATCATATCCTCAACTTTACCTTGTTCATCATATCCTCAACTTTACCTTGTTCATCATATCCTCACTTTACCTTGTTCATCATATCCTCAGCTTTACCTTGTTCATCATATCCTCAACTTTACCTTGTTCATCATTCCTCAACTTTACCTTGTTCATCATATCCTCAATTTTACCTTGTTCATCATATCCTCAACTTTACCTTGTTCATCATATCCTCAACTTTACCTTGTTCATCATATCCTCAACTATCATATCCTCAACTTTACCTTGTTCATCATATCCTCAACTTTACCTTGTTCATCATATCCTCAATTATCATATTCCTCAACTTTACCTTGTTCATCATTTCCTCAACTTTACCTTGTTCATCATATCCTCAATTATCATATCCTCAACTTTACCTTTTCATCATACCTCAACTTTATCTTGTTCATCATATCCTCAATTATCATATCCTCAACTTTACCTTCCTCATCATATGCTCAACTTTACCTTGTTCATCATATCCTCAACTATCATATCCTCAACTTTACCTTGTTCATCATATCCTCAACTTACCTTGTTCATCATATCCTCAAATATAATATCCTCAACTTTACCTTGTTCATCATATCCTCAACTTTACCTTGTTCATCATATCCTCAACTTTACCTTGTTCATCATATCCTCAACTTTACCTAGTTCATCATATCCTCAACTATCATATATCCTCAACTTTACCTTGTTCATCATATCCTCAACTATCATATCCTCAACTTTACCTTGCTCATCATATCCTCAACTTTACCTTGTTCATCATATCCTCTATCATATCCTCAACTATCATATCCTCAACTATCATATCCTCAACTATCATATCCTCAAACTATCATAATATATCTTCATTTTTACCTTGTTCATCATATCCTCAACTATCATATCCTCAACTTACCTTGTTCATCATATCCTCAACTTTACCTTGTTCATCATATCCTCAACTTTACCTTGTTCATCATATCCTAACTTTACCTTGTTCATCATATCCTCAACTTTACCTTGTTCATCATATCCTCAACTTTACCTTGTTCATCATGTCCTCAACTTTACCTTGTTCATCATATCCTCAACTTTACCTTGTTCATCATATCCTCAACTTTACCTTGCTCATCATATCCTCAACTTTACCTTGTTCATCGTATCCTCAACTTTACCTTGTTCATCATATCCTCAACTTTACCTTGTTCATCATATCCTCAACTATCATATCCTCAACTTTACCTTGTTCATCATATCCTCAACTATCATATCATATCCTCAACTTTACCTTGTTCATCATATCCTCAACTTTACCTTGTTCATCATATCCTCAACTATCATATCCTCAACTTTACCTTGTTCATCATATCCTCAACTTTACCTTGTTCATCATATCCTCAACTATCATATCCTCAACTTTACCTTGTTCATCATATCCTCAACTATCATATCATATCCTCAACTTTACCTTGTTCATCATATCCTCAACTTTACCTTGTTCATCATATCCTCAACTATCATATCCTCAACTTTACCTTGTTCATCATATCCTCAACTTTACCTTGTTCATCATATCCTCAACTTTACCTTGTTCATCATATCCTCACAGATGGGCAGCATGCCACTCGTCTGCTTGGACTTGGCCAGCGCCATGAGGCCCCTCATAGCGTCTACCACCTCCCGCCTCAGCTGCTTGATGGCCTGGATGGCGTCGTGGGCCATGGAGATCTTGTGGGCCGCGGGGGCCAGCGCCCCGTCAGTGGGCGACTCTTTCAGCTGCTGGAGTAGCCTGCAGACAAACACACGTTTGTAAATTTGTAATTTTTTTTTTTTTAACAATTCAGATCAATCTTTATTTACAATTTTTTATATACAGGTATAGTCAAAAGGTATAATTAATTAAATATAAACAAAGTTTGATCAAGGGTGGTGATAATGCCTTTGGCATTCTCTTCATTTATTTATTTGCATTAATAATATTGTACATCATAGGTAACGTATATTTAAAGCGACTACCCCACACTAAGGGGATACAGTCCTCTTGTATTGTGAGGTATGTTTTATAAAAGCCTGCAGACAAACACACATTTGTAAATTTGTAATTTGTGTTCGATAGCAAGGGGAAAAGGACATGGAGGACTGTAGAAAAGCCGTGGTCATCATCATCATCATCATTTTATTGTTTTAATACTTACATGTATGTTTACAAGACAATAGTTCTTTGAATAGTTGGTTTTCTTATTTGAGCAGTGGACTAAATTCGAATATGATGAGGCTATTGTGGTTCCGTTCACTTACATTTGACTGATATAGAGGTGTACTGAGGGCAGACTCTCGATGTTGGAAGCTGGTAGTTCGAGAGCCTGCTACAACGAAGTTGAGACTTGTTTTCGACTTGAATACAGGGTGTTAGGGTTAAGGATATACACTTATACAGTGTGTAACAATTTGTATTTTTTTTTATGAATATTTTATTTAAAGAGAGGTCTGTAACATTCAGAGTCCTTGCCCCTATTTGTAATTTATTTGCATTAATAATTGTACATAGTAAGTAACATTATTATATTTAATTTTATTTATTTTTTATTTAGAAATTCTTTATTAGTAGAACATAATATACATATACAGACCAATAATGGTAAAAATTAAATATAAAAATTGACAATAATAATATAAACAAGAAAAAAAAACAAAATATATAATATATACACAAGTCCTTACTAAAGGGCAGGGTTATTGCCTATGGCAATCTCTTCCACCCAACTCTTATGCTCAGCAATGACTTAAGTTATCGATATTGTCTATTAATTTAGCCCTAAATCTACGAAACCAGGACTCGAACCACCGACCTCCAGGTTACAAGTCCGTCACTTTGTCGATCAATCAGCTAAGTTCGGTATATTAGACAAATAAAGTTGATTTACCTCTCTATAAGGTAAAATAACCTCTTATGCCGTTGGCATTAGCACCGCCCTTGATCAAGTTTTGTTTTATTGATGTCAATTTCTTTTTTTTTTTTTTTTTTTTTCAAGGTACTTTATTTGTATTTTTATAAATCAACAAACATTTTATCAAAAATAACAAAATGAAAGAAAAATAAAAAATAAACAAAAAATTAAAAATGTTCATCAAATTTTTATGAATATATTAAAAATAGTATTTAAAGTTTAGGTGAGGTCCAATGTGCAAAGTTGCATGTGTTGGACCTCACCATTTATAAATATGTCATTTTTGTAAAAATAATTATTATATGTAAATATTGAATTTATTACTAAATGTCTAATTTTAAAATTATTGTAAAAGTGTTTGGTAATGAAATATGATGAAATTTTATATTTATTACTTCTCGTACAATACAATATAATTATATATATATTTTTTTTTAACTTAGTCTTATTTATTTGTAGTTTTAAATCTAGTTTATGATTTTAATAAGTTTTTCTCTATTTTGTTTTTCATCTAACCATTTTCGTAGTTCATGTCTGATTACAAGTAATTCTCTTTCTTCTTTTATATTGTCAGGAATTGCATTGTATATTTTCGGTGCTATATAAGAAAAGTGTCTTTTGGTTAAGGATTTATGTACTGTAGGGAGTATTAGCTGTCCTGTTTGTCGAGTATTGTATGTATTGTTATTAATAGTCCAGTAGTGTTTGTATTTTATGCTATATGTTGCTGTTTTGTATATGTATAAGTCATTAAGAGTTGGTACTTCAAATAGTCTGTATAGTTCGTCAGTGTGAAAAAGTCTGTCTTTGTTCAGTATAGTTCTTAGTAGCATATTTTGTGTAGTCATCAGTTTAGTTAGTACGTTTTTATATGCTCCACCCCAAGATGTAATGCAGTATTGTAGTAGTGACTGAGCCATTGAAAAATAAACTTCTCTTAAAATAGCTTTGTTACAGGCTTCTTTAAGGTTATTAAAAATATACATAAGGTGTCTTAGTTTGGTCTTTAGTAAGTTTACATGTCCTGTCCATTTAAGATGATTGTCAAGTATTATTCCTAAGTATCGTACATTTGTCTGTCTTTGTAGTGTTATAGTTTCTTTGTCTATGGTAGTTACTTGTATTGTAGAATTAGGTGGTTGTCCTCTATCGTCTACTGAAAAGGTCATGTAAGTTGTTTTGTTAAAGTTGAGTTGTAGAGACATACTTGTATACCAATTTTGAATATTTGTTAGATCTTCAGTAGCAAGTCTATGTGTCTCTTCCCAACTATCTGTTGAATAGCAAATTGCGGCATCATCCGCAAAGCAATAAACTTGACCCTTACTTACTTTTGGTAAGGAATTAATGTAACAGTTGAATAAACAAGGGCCAAGAATTGTACCTTGTGGAATTGAAAAGGAATGACAATTTATTACATTAGATAGCTGGGAATTTAGTCTTAGTCGTTGTTTCCTGTCAGTCAAGTAAGAGTTAAACCATTTCAGTACTATGTCTTCTAGTCCTAGATGTTGGAGTTGTGTCAGTAATATTTTATGTTTAATTGAATCATAGGCCTTAGATATGTCTAAAAATATGGCTATTATTTTTTTATTTTGGTCAATGTTAGTATATAAATATGTTGTTAAGTCAAGTAGTGCGTCTTCTGTTCCTAATTTTTTTCGAAAGCCATATTGTCTATTGGTTATTTTGTCAGTTTTTGTTAAGTAATGGTCAAGTCTTTCTTTAACAGTTTTTTCTAGTATTTTGCTGAAGTTAGTTTGTAAGGAAATCGGTCGATAGTTAGTAATGTCATCTTTTTTACCTCTTTTATGTATCGGGACAACAATGCTTTCTTTATAATTAGAAGGAATTAATCCTGTTGAGAGACTGAGATTGATTATATGTGTTAAGGGTTTAATGATGTATGGTGATATATGTTTTAATATTGAACTCTGAATTTCATCATGTCCTGAGCTACATTTATTTTTTAAATTCATAATGTGTTTATATGTTTCTTTCTCTGTTGTTCTAGAAAATGTTCCAAATTTGTTCTGTAAGATATTTTGTGTGTTGGATGTTTGATTATTAGTGTTATTTATTATAGATGTGTTTATTGTGTTTAATGTTAAATCTGTATTACGTTCAATTTTTTCACTGAGGTTTTTGCCAATATCATTAAAGTATTGATTTATAATATTTGATGAAATCAAAGTATCTGTTTCACAGTTATATATTATATTATTGTGTTTAATTTTCTTTATTTCATTAATCTTTTTATTTTTGTTCATAAAGTCATGTAATATTTTCCAAATTTTTTGTTTGTTATCTTTATTTTCATCGATTTCTTTCTTTAAATGTAGATTTCTTGCTGTTCTAATTGCTTTAGACAAAATATTTCTTACTTTTTTATAATAATTTATAAGACTCTGATTATTTGGGTATTTCTTACACTTTGTTGCTAAAGAATCTCTATTGCGAATCGATTTTAGTAATCCTTTGGTCATCCAAGACTTCAAAGGTGTAAGTTTGTTTGTGTAAGTACACAATTCTGTGCAAGATTCAATAATATTCTGTATAGTTTCGGTTAATGTTTGTGAACAAAAATCTAAATCCATAGAATCTGTTATTACTTTCCAATCTATTTGTGATATTTGTTCTGTAATTTGGTCATAGTTGGTTTTTTTGTAAGTTTTTGTGACTTTTGATTCGTTTAGTTTCAATTTGTTAGATTTTATTTTTATTACAGTAGCATAGTGATCTGTTATATTTGTTTCAATTATTGCTGTTTCAGGTTGACTGTTCAATATAGTATTTCTGTACATGATATGGTCTATACAGGATGTAGTTACATAGTTTTGTTGAGTATTGTGTCGTGTATTGATTTGTATTCTAGTTGGTTCAGTTATAAATGGTATAAGGTTATGTCTGTGCAATGTGTCTAAATAGTCATTTCCTAACTCTGTGATGTTTTCGTTTAGTATGTTTATATTCATGTCTCCAATTAGTAATGTCTCTTTATGATTGTTTAGTGTAAGATAGTGGTCTAGGTCTTCTATAAATTGTTTAGTATTATTTTCTGGTGAGCGATAAATTGCAATAATAGTAAGAGTCTGTTTCAAAGTCGAGATAGTAAGTCTTATGCAATTGGTAAGTTTTATGTCAATTATTTCTTCAATTTCCACGTTTAAGGAAGATTTAAAAAATACAGCAATTCCCGAATTTTGATTAAATTGTTGAGAAGAAAAATATTCAGAATAACCATTAATTGAGAAAGAATAGGGACAGGATGAGTTATATCTAGTTTCAGTTAGAATTATTACATCTATTTTAGAGATATAAGGTGTAATCTGCACAATGAATTCGTTGAAATGTTTGTTAATACTGCGAATATTCATGTGAAAAACTGTTAGATCATTAATAGACCAAAAATCTTTGGTATCATCAAAAAATTTAAAAATCTGACATTTATTTTCATGGATAATATTAGGTATTACATCAGTTATTGTATTAGTCATCATTATTTAAATATATGTATATATTGATAATTATTATTAGACTTGTAAAAAATATTAGTAAATTATGTGTAATGATATTTGTAGTAATTATTTGTTTTATATTGATATTGGGTTGAAATAAAGTGTTAATATAATTTTTGTATTTGTTTAAAATTGTTAAAAATAAATTGATGAACATTGAGTATATAAAGATAATTGTCTGAAATATAAATGGTTGATGATAAACATCAATTCTCATCTGAGCTGAATTCATGCAAAATTTGAAGAGTTAACAGAATCTTCCAAATTGATGATTTCATGATACTCTTCTTCCTTTTCCTGTGTCGATTCTTTCATCTTGATTTCTTCGGTCTTCTCCACTTGACTTCCAAAAATTCTTTCTATGTCATCTTCATTCCTCACTACAAACACACGTGACGTATCACTCTTTCGCACCAATATTTTGCCATCTCGAACCCACACATACTTGAACAAATGGTCCTTCTTCATTTTCTTTGTCTCGGATAGTAGATCTTGGTTCCTTTTAGTAAGATGTTCATTGATATAGATTTTCTGTTTCCATAATTTGTGCTCTCGGAATGCTTTGGTCCAGATGTCTCTCGTCTTCGAGTTTAGTAGTCTGACAACAATTGGCTTTGTCTTTGATGAATTCATACTCTTAACCCGATGAGCCACCTGGATGTGTGCTGCAGGGTTAAGGATGTTTAACTTGTCACCCAAATTCTCTACCAGCTTATGTATATCCTCGTTCTTAGCTTCCGGAATCCCATTGATGATGATGTTGCTTAGTCTCGATCGTTGTTGGAGATCGTTGATGTCATCCCTGGCAATTTTTAAATTTTTATTCAATTCCATATTTTCTTCTCTTTGTTTGTTCAATTGTAATTCCAAGTTCTCGATCTTTTCTTTTTGGGCAGTCACAAGTTCAATGATGTAGTTCATTTTTTGTTCCAAAGGAAGAAGAGTTTGAAGGTCTTTATTCATCTTTAACATCAATTCTCTGTCTGATAAGTTGTCACTTTTGTTTCCAGGCATATTCAATACCAAAAATAGTGAAAAAAAACTAAAGAATTTGGAGAAAATTTAGTACACTTTTGTGAAAATATATTATTTCAGAAGAAAAATTTCAAAAAAATTCTATGTATGTATATTTAAATTTATATTCTATGTAAATAAAACTTGATCTAATATCGAAATAATTTGAAGATAGAAAACACTTGGCTTTTTTTGTTTTACCAAGAGTTGTGTATAATTATAAGTTTTTCCTAAGAACTTATATATTTGATTGATCTAATATGTTTAACACGTTGATCGCCACGTCAGGTGAATTCACCTGACACTAACCTTTCCCAGCAGGCTCCGTCAGGCATATTCACCTGACATAATTATCCCATACGGCCCCGTCAGGTGAATTCACCTGACATAATTATCCCGAACAGCCCCGTCGGGCATATTCACCTGACATAAATATCCCATACGGCCCAGTCAGGTGAATTCACCTAACATAATTATCCCGAACAGCCCCGTCAGGTGAATTCACCTGACATAATTATCCCATACGGCCCCATCAGGCATATTCACCTGACATAATTATCCCATACAGCCCTGTCAGGTGAATTCACCTGACATAATTATCCCGAACAGCCCCGTCAGGTGAATTCACCTGACATAGGAGTTTCATTTGAGCCCCTGAGGAAATGTAACTCTATAGCGTTGGCGATCAACGTGTTAATAACATAATAACATAAGAGAAAGTTACTTTCTCCATATCATCTATCCATATTATATATTTATATTTTTCTTCATATTTATATGAATATCACAATATTTTATTTTATTTTTCATACATCTTTTTTTTCTTTATCATTTTAAATAATTATTTCATTCATCCTAAATAAATCTGTATACAACCCAACACCAGCACTATGCTGAATGGGTTGCTTACACTTTTTTCTTTTCTTTTTTATATTTTCAATTAATTTCTACTTTAGTTTATTCTTATTCTTCAGTATTTTTACTTACCATATATTGTTATTCTTACAACATCGTATGTATTGTATTATAAAAACTAATAAAAATAAAGAAAACAGTATTGAAAAAAAAAAGAAACCTCGATTTAAGAGAATGATTGCCTTATCGTCAACCTACTGCCGTAGCGCGTCGGTACTCACTTGACAAGGCCGCCATTCTTGGACTTGTGCGCATGAGCGGTGAAGGCGCCCACGGTGATGACGTCATAGAAGTCGCTCTTCTTCAGGGACTCGCTGTGCGCCCACATGCTTATATATTTCATATTTTTTTTATTAATAATAACAAACATTTATTTATTTATTTATTTATTTTTTCAACAATAACTAAAACATCTTTGAAAAGGATATTTCATTGATCTAATGTGTTTAATAATACAAGAGAAACCTCGATTTAAGAGAACGATCGCCTTATCGATTGGGTGGAAGAGATTGCCATAGGCAATAACCCCGCCCTTTAGTTAGGACATATGTATATATTTTGTTTATTTTTTTCTTGTTTATATTATTGATATTGTCAATTTTCATATTTATTTTTTTACCATTATTTGTCTGTATACATGTTCTACTAATAAAAAGTTTCTAAATAAATAAATCGATCAAGCTACTGTCGTCGGTACTCACTTGACGAGCCCCCCATTCTTCGACTTGTGCGCGTGCGCAGTGAAGGCGCCCACGGTGATGACGTCATAGAAGTCGCTCTTCTTCAGGGACTCGGAGTGCGCCCACATGCGCTGGAGATGGAGGTTGAGGGGGGCGAACTCCAGCGAGCGGTCCTGCTTCTTGCAACTCTGCTTGAAGTAGGTGCCTGGGGGGGGGGGTTTAAAACATCATTAATTGCTTATTAGATTACATACTATGTACCTGAATAAGTGTTGATGTAGGTATATTTAAAAAAAAAATATGAGGCCTGAATTTTACCTAACTCGTAGGCTTGATCACGATTACTGGCTGGTTGGTTTTAATGATGCTGGAAGATATAGGTTCTATGTGTTTGTTTCTTAGAGACCAGATATTTTTTTTTTTTTAAAGATGAGTGTTTCACAGCCTTTTTTATTTCGTAGCCATGAAACAGGAGCTACTGTAGACGCTTGTGGTCTGTGTTGTAGCCTGCCCATCCCGTAGTATGCCTCCCCTCTGATGGGCGAGAAGTGACACAATACTTCCCATTTAGGTGCTGGGTCAACACGAGCGTACCGGAAGGTATCCCTTACAAACAATTGTAAACAAATTAAGAATACAAATTTTTGTCGGCACGGGGGATCGAACCCGGGACCTTCCGCATGGCAAGCGAGAGCTTAACCACTGAGCTAATCGTGCGCTAATATGGCAATGTGTCTATTACAGCATTTAAATTCATATTTGTTCTAGCCTGAATTTTATTTATTTATTTCTTTAATTTTTTGGCAGATGGTCTTGATATATAATCATGAATGAGACCAATTGACCAGTCATAAAAAAGAATTAAAGAAACGATTAAAAAGTAAATATTAATGGGAAAAAATGACAAATTATCAAATTATCCTCTCATTTGGGATTTTTGCCAAAAAATAATATGTCTTGGGCTTACTGCTGGAATAATGGGATTCTAATAGTCCTTATTATAATTTGTCCCATTTTTCCCCCGATTAGAACTAATAGTCCTACTCGGGCAATATAAATAAGGTAATATTATTATTACTCTTACCTTTGTGAGCGGCCAGGTTCTCCTTGGCTTGCGAGTAGAGATGCAGCAGCTGGAGGTGTCTATCCAATAGTTCCACCTGCTTTGAGTGCCAGGGTTCTACCAGTCATAACATATGGTAGTGAATGTTGGGTAATAACACAACAAGACCAGGAAAAATTAAGGAAATTCGAAAGGAAAATCTATGGAGGCAGTCAAATCAATGAAACAGACTGGAGAATCCGCAACAACCAGGAAATCAATGACATTCTAAATAATAAAGATATCGTCAAATTCACCAAAGCCTAGAGAAAAAATTAAGGAGATTCGAAAGGAAAATCTATGGAGGCAGTCAAATCAATGAAACAGACTGGAGAATCCGCAACAACCAGGAAATCAATGACATTCTAAATAATAAAGATATCGTCAAATTCACCAAAGCCTAGAGACTCAGATGGCTTGGCCACATCCAACGAATGGAAGAAGAAAGAATGCCCAAAAAAATATTAAATGCCAAATTATACAACCCAAGAAAGTAAGGAAGACCACACCTTAGATGGATGGACCAAGTTCAAAGTGACCTGAAAACAATGAAAGTGAAAGGATAAGGAAATTGGGTAAAGGACAGACATGTTTGGAGGCGTATTGTTGAGGAGGCCAAGGCTCACATCGGGCTGTAGTGCCACTTGGTATGGTAAGTAAGGTCATAAATACGCA
This sequence comes from Bactericera cockerelli, assembly GCA_024516035.1. Classification (NCBI taxonomy): domain Eukaryota; kingdom Metazoa; phylum Arthropoda; class Insecta; order Hemiptera; family Triozidae; genus Bactericera; species Bactericera cockerelli. The sequence goes on from CM044959.1 coordinate 555,522, forward strand.
TATAGAGGACGCAGCACGAAACTTTTTAAAAAAATCGGGCAGTATAAATAAGGCCATATTATTATTACCTTTGTGAGCGGCTAGGTTCTCCTTGGCTTGCGAGTAGAGATGCAACAGCTGGAGGTGTCTGTCCAACAGTTCCACCTGCTTTGAATGCCAGGGTTCTACCAGCTCCCCCATCCCTGCCACTTCCTGTAGTAACTCCTTCTCTTCCTGGATCCAGATTCCTCTGAGAACACACAGGATGCTACATTTATTAGAAAGTATATACACACAGGATGCTACATTTATTAGAAAGTATATACACACAGGATGCTACATTTATTAGAAAGTATATACACACAGGATGCTACATATTAGAAAGTATATACACACAGGATGCTACATATTAGAAAGTATATACACACAGGATGCTACATATTAGAAAGTATATACACACAGGATGCTACATATTAGAAAGTATATACACACAGGATGCTACATATTAGAAAGTATATACACACAGGATGCTACATATTAGAAAGTATATACACACAGGATGCTACATATTAGAAAGTATATAGCTCCTACATGCCTGCCACTTCCTGTAGCAGTTCCTTCTCCTCCTGGATCCAGATACCTCTGAGAACACACAGGATGCTACAATTGCTACATATTAGAAAGTATATACACACAGGATGCTACATATTAGAAAGTATATACACACAGGATGCTACATATTAGAAAGTATATAGCTCCCCCATCCCTGCCACTTCCTTCTCTTCCTGGATCCAGATACCTCTGCGGTAAGGTAAGGTAAGGTAAAATAAGATAAGATCCATTGATCAATAATTAAAAAAGAAAGATTTAGATAACATAAATATGTAGATAAAAAATCTAGCTATTTGTGCTGTTACGTCACAATTTTTATGTAGTAAAAAATTAAATGTGTTTCTTTGTGTTATTATATCACAATTTTAGTGGGTAGCGCAGAATTATAGGACTTTTCCGTATCTTTAATATCCCAATATCTTATTTTTGCCTATAATTCCGCCACTGGTCGCTGCTACCATTAAAGCAGCTATTCATTTTTCCTCACGAGGCATGAATGGACCCCGAACACCCAAGTACAGAGCAGATAAAATCCCGCCCCGCTGCGGATCGAACCCAGCACCATGTGTGCAATGCCTAGCGCGCTAACTCACTCTGCCACGGTGACTCATTTATTTGAGTATGTGACCACATAATAGTAAGACTCTGAGGGTTAGGTGGTAGAAAATGGTCAGAGCTTAATGAAGTTAATCTTCACCTGGTGGTTACCTTCCACTAAAGAGTGTTATTATAATTATAAGTCCACCCTCTTCTGTCCTCACTGTCATCATCATAATTTTCATTAAAATCATCATCACCATCATCATGACCACCTTCTTCATCACCACCATCAATATCATCATTATTCCCTGCTCCTCCCCAACTTATTCTTCTAATTCTTTTTGCAAACATATTATTATTATCATAGGTATATATTTTATTCTTCCAAAAATTTCGGAGAAAAAATTCGGTGGAAAATCACGTTTTTAGTATCCTTGACGTTGTACACATACAATTTTTAATGTATAATTGGTACAAAAAAAAAAAAAAAATACAGCCTCCGTGGTGTAATGGTTGTGACTACTGCCCGTAGTCCAGAGTTCCCGAGTTCAACTCCCGGCTGGGGCAGACTTTTCGAAGAAAATTCTGTTCCATCCAAACACGTGAGGCTGGCATTTCCGGCCCTACCCAGGCTGGGTGAGCTTAATGTGGGTAGCTGGTACGATTCCCAGCGAATGGAGGGTAAAACCCCGAGGGTAAAAGCCATAAAAAACGTGCTCCACCCTACCAACCTCAACCATGAGGTTGAACAATGCCGACCCCAAAAGCAACATAAGATAATATGGGATAAAGGCAAGGGAGATATATATACTTACAAGAGCTGCTGCGGGAAGGTGAAGCAGAGCCGACTCTCGGCCATGACCTCGTGCACACTGATGTCCCCGCCCAGCCCGAGTGGAACCTGTACGTGGTGACGTGGGCGTGGGCGTACAGGTACTTGAGGTGGCACTGGTTAGGGAGCCGGAGGCGGCACCCGAGCCGCGGCGGCAAGGACTGAGTGCGCCGGTGGGTGTGTTTCACAGTCTGGAGAAAATTGACGTTTTTGATATCAGATCTTTTTAATAATTTCAACACTTGACGACTCTTTTTACATGAAGTGTTTATTTGGGGGATATCACTACTTTTTTATTTAACCTTTTGCACTCGAAAGCACGTGTGAGATGACAAAGAAGAAACCTCCTACATTTTTACATGAAGTGTTTTTTGGGGGATATCACTACTTTTTGATTTGACCTTTTGCACTCTAAAGCATGTGTGAGATGACAAAGAAGAAACCTCCTACATTTTTACATGAAGTGTTTTTTGGGGGATATCACTACTTTTTTATTTAACCTTTTGCACTCGAAAGCACGTGTGAGATGACAAAGAAGAAACCTCCTACAACTCGTCGCAAAAAAAAGTTCGACCACAGATAAGGTTGATGTCATGTCTCACATGAAAAGAGTACAACCACACATAAGGTCGATATCATGTCTGAGGTGACAACACTGCTTTTTGTGTTTAATGATTTCTCCCGCTTTTTTGGATTCACTTTTTGAAAAATGAATAATTTGGCTAGCTTCACAGACATGCTATCTATAAATCAATGACCAACTTCACCCTGGTTTACAAAACATTCGTTTTTTTTAGACATTAGACATCATTCCAAAAACCATGACGAACTTATGGGTGTTTGGACTTTCTAACCTTACGAGTTACAGCTGGTTTTAATATTCTCTACCTCAAGGCAGGACGTTAAAACCAAATAGAATCATTGAACATGAAAGGAGCCTAGACATTGGATCTGGGCGTCCATATAATCCTATAACCACCGTGATTTAGGTATCAATACCTATCTCACGGACACGGAATTATTATATTATATAATTATTATTGTCATGTCAGACATGACATCGACCTTATCTGAGGTCGTTCAAAATTTTGCTGCAGAGGGCAAAAGGTTAAAGTTCCCCAGCCAGACCGTGTGGACTATACTCACACGGTCAAGGGTTGGGTGGAAGAGATTGCTACAGGCAATAACCCCGCCCTTTAGGTAGGACTTCAGCTTCTTTCTCTTTTTTGTTCTTGTTTCTTCGCTCAATCTATTTAATTTTTCTTTATAATTTCATTGTATTTTTCTGTATAATTTTTTTTTTGTTCTACCTAATAAAGCATAATCTATCTATATCTATAAAAGAAAGCTGTCTGTGTGTGTGTATGTATGTATGTTCTTTATACAAATCCACACCGTTTGACCGAGAAACCTGAAATTTTGAACATAGGTCCAGTTGGATCAGGGAATTCTTCTAGGCTAGGTTATATCTCTCTAAGGTTAAGCTACAATGAGTAAGGATAAAAATTGGATGGGTGACGCAAATATAATAATAATAATAATAACACCCACCAGGTTGTTCTGGGGCAGGGACCGGCAGGGTGTGGACTCACTACTGGGGTGTCCGCCACTGCTCTCCGCCTCGTGCTTGAACACGGCCAGGGAGAGAAAGTGGAATAATAATAATTAATAATAATAACACCCACCAGGTTGTTCTGGGGCAGGGACCGGCAGGGTGTAGACTCACTACTGGGGTTCCCGCCGCTACTCTCCGCCTCGTGCTTGAACACGGCCAGGGAGAGAAACCCGATCGTGACGCCGAAAGCCGAGAGGAGCGAGATTCGAAGTCGCGGCTCCTGGGATCTCAGGATGGTGGAGAGGCGAATGGTGACGGAGCCTGGGGGAGGGGGGGTGAATTAGTCCCGGTAGCTCAGTGGTAAAGGCGACACTCTGTGAATCCAGAGATTCCAGAGGTCGTGGGTTCGAAACTAAGCCCGGTTATGACAAGTTTTCCTCCCATTTGGGATTTTTACCACATAATAATATGTCTTGGGCTTACTGCTGGAATAATGGGACTTTAATAGTCTTAATCGGGCAGTATAAATAAGGCGATATTATTATTATAACTTTTGGTTGGGTTGAAGAAATTGCCATATTATTATAAGTAAATTATTTATTAGATATAAAAAGACATATGCACAGTACAAATAATTATTACACAAATTAAAAATTGGCCTAACATGTACGGAGGGAACAGAATTTTCTGTGTGAAAAGTCTGCTCCGTCCGGGGATCGAACTCAGGATATCTGAACTACGGGCAGTATTTTTTTTTTACCTATAATGGTGGATATCTGTGAGAAGGCTTCTCGCACGTCGTTAAGCCGTTATCCTGAGCCTGGTGTCTTCGTTAAGTCCATCACTGCTCCTCAGACATACCGTCTGCAGGAAGGTGGGGTTACTGCTCCTCTGCAACAAGGAGTTACTATTATTTTGTAAAAAAATATTAATTTATTACAAATAAATCTTATCTTATCTCAAGTTATTATTATTTGTACACGCATTAACGGGTATTACCTTTTATAAACGTAATGTAGTGAGACTCCCTGTCTCGAGACGACAGTCTAAATGAAGCACTACTTTTAAAAAAAGGTACTTGTGCCCCGGAAAAAAAGTAATTTACCCCCTTTTTATTGTTTCAATTTTTTTTTTTTTTTTTTTTTTAATTTTTGTAATCAATTTTTTCAAGTCAATGGGGTTGACCAATAAGTTATACTTGAGACCACACTCACCTCAATCAGTTCGGTATTGGCATACTTGAGCCACACAGCCATACACCGTCCTTTAGTTAGGACATTTTTTTCCTTATTATTGTTTCAATTTTTTTTTGTAAGTCATTGGGGTTGATCAATAGTTATACTTGAGGCCACACTCCCCTCAACCAGTTCGGTGTTGGCATACTTGAGCCACACACCGTCCTTTTGTTAGGACATTTTTTTCCTTATTATTGTTTCAATTTTTTTTTGTAAGTCATTGGGGTTGATCAATAGTTATACTTGAGGCCACACTCCCCTCAACCAGTTCGGTATTGGCATAATTGAGCCATACACCGTCCATTAGTTAGGACATATGAATGTGTATATGTTTATTTATTTTCTTTTTTACTGTCTCAATTTTTTTTTTTTTTTTTTTTGTAATCAATTTTTGTAAGTCATTGGTATTGACCAATAGTTATACTTGAGGCCACACTCACCTCAAATTGGGGTTATTATTGAGGCCACACTCACCTCAAATTGGGGTTATACTTGAGGCCACACTCACCTCAACCAGTTCGGTGTTGGCATACTTGAGCCATACACCGTCCTTTAGTTAGGACATATGAATGTGTATATCTGTATATGTTTATCTATTTATTTTTAAGTCATTGGGGTTATATTTGAGGCCACACTCACCTCAACCAGTTCGGTGTTGGCATACTTGAGCCATACACCGTCCTTTAGTTAGGACATATGAATGTGTATATCTGTTTATGTTTATCTATTTATTTTTAAGTCATTGGGGTTATATTTGAGGCCACACTCACCTCAACCAGTTCGGTATTGGCATACTTGAGCCACACACCGTCCCCCGGGATAAACACGTGCAGCACAAGTAACGGGTTGGGAGGTCTCCCGTTACCATCACAGAGAAGATTATCACAGGACAGCGCAAGCTCGCACAGAGGAATCTCGGACGGGTCTGAAAGAGGAGACACAATCGAGAACTTATTATTATTATAGTAAGCTTTTTTAGGTAGAACAAAAAATATATACAGTAGAATACAATGAAATATAAAGAAAAACAAAAAGATTAAACAAATATACAAGAAGAAAAAAAGAGAATGAAGTTAATGTCCTACCTAAAGGGCGGGGTTATTCTCTTCTCTTCCACCCAACCCTTAAGTCATGACTTAGCACCGGTTTTCCACATCTAACACAGTACGCAAATCGAGACTTAGAGCGGAATTAATAGACAACATCAATAATTTAAGTCGTTGGTAAGTGTCGGTTTTCCCTATCTTACACAGTATGCAATCCGTGACTTATCGCCACAAAGGTATTACAAAAACGTCTATTAATTCCGCCCTTAGCATTTTTTTTTTTTTTTTTTTTTTTTTTTTTAAAGATGAGTGTTTCACAGCGGGTTTTTTTCGTAGCCATGAAACAGGAGTCTGGCTGGGGGACTATAAACAGGGAGTAGACCTGCATTGGCTTGGTTCTGGGGGCCCTTGTCAATTATTAGCCTCCTTGTATAGACAGTGGTAGAAGTGCTGAGTCATTCCTCCACTGTCTGGCTACCATCGTTCACGATGACGCCACCCTATGATGATGATGGTGATGATGAAACAGGAGCTACTGTAGACGCTTGTGGTCTGTGTTGTAGCCTGTCCATACCGTAGTATGCCTCCCCTCTGATGGGCGAGAAGTGACACAATACTTCCCAATTAGGTGCTGGGTCAACACGAGCGCACCGGAAGGTATTCCTTACAAACAATTGTAACCAAATTTTGAATAAAAAATTTGTCGGCGTGGGGGTTCAAACCCGGGACCTTCCGCATGGCAAGCCAGTGCTTAACCGCTGAGCTAATCGCTCATTGGTTTTCTCATCTAAGATAGTACGCAAACCGAGACTTAAGCCGTATTATGAAACAGGATTAGTAAATCTAAGCCGACCCTTAGGTTTTATCAGCTGACCGATAGGTATTTTAAAACAAGATTTTCCGTCAAGAAGGCTGACCGCAGCTCAGTTACGCAACATCTTCTTAATATATAAATGTCAAAGTCACTGACTGACCACTGACTGATCATCGCTCTACAGCCCAAACCGTAAGTCCTAGGAAGCTGAAATTTGGTAGGTAGCTTTGTCTTATAGTCTAGATGTGCAATAAGACGGGATTTTTCGAAACTCCCACTACAACACCTGCCATTGGCGAAAAAGGATTTTTTGCTTTCACGGCCATGCCTCGGCCCGCAAAGCGGGCGACAGCCCGCTAGTAAGTAATATACAGCTACAAAGCCTGGCTTAGATATGACCTGTACACTTGTTATCAAGTTGAAAGTTAAGGGATAGTGTCCACTACGATTAAAAAATCCTGTTTAATAATGCGGCCATTAGCATCAGTTTTCCCAATCTGAGACAGAACGCAAATCGCGACTTATCGCTACAGAGGTATTACAAAAACGTCTATTTATTCCACAAAAAGCCTTCACAGCTTGTTACCGAAATGCATTGCTGTCAAATTCACATTTTCAGCTTCAAAAAGAGAAGAAAAAGAAGAAGAAAAGAAGAAAAAAAAGATAACACCAACAACAAAACAAAAATAAAATAATGGTTATTCTGGGTGGGTAGAAGAATGGTTTACAGAACGCAAATCGCGACTTATCGCTACAGAGGTATTACAAAAACGTCTATTTATTCCACAAAAAGCCTTCACAGCTTGTTACCGAAATGCATTGCTGTCAAATTCACATTTTCAGCTTCAAAAAGAGAAGAAAAAGAAGAAGAAAAGAAAAAAAAAAAGATAACACCAACAACAAAACAAAAATAAAATAATGGTTATTCTGGGTGGGTAGAAGAATGGTTTAGTGGAAGAGCTCAAGCAATTTGAGAATCCTGCCATTAAAGCCTAAAAAAAAAATCAACCCTTCCAGTTATAGATACTCCTGACTTACTTGATCAACTCGATTTTCATGTAAAACAATTTAACTCCAGAAATAAAAATACTTTCAAACTTCGTAGGAATAGAACAAACATGAGCGAATTCTCCCCACTCCAGCGCATGCAAAAACTAGGGAACAATATAGCTGACAAAGTTGATATATTTTTTTGTTGTCAAAATGAATTGTGCATGTGATTTTTGTTTGTATTTTAATATTGTAATGATGTTTGTATTTTAATATTGTAATAAATGGGAATCTCTTAGAAGCTCTTCAAAGCTTAGGAGAAGTACCTTTGTATAAATGTTTCTTTATAAGGAAAATAAATAAATAAACTATTATTACATATGGGGGAAAAAAATACATCCCGTCAATTCTTGTTTAAAAAACCCACAACTCACCGACACATCGGCCCCGCCGTAGCCGCCACATGTGGACGTCTAGCGTGGGGTCGTGACCTCTCCTCAGCTCCATCTGCTGCTGCAGCGCTAGGAACTGACTCCTGACTGAGGAGTAACTGTTGCGCTGAATCAACTCCAGCCAGACATCTCTCTCCGGTTCACTGTGGGCAGCGATATGCTGACTCAACCCTGCCTCGAATACTGAAAATTAAAAAAATGAAAGATTAAGTCAATTGATATATTCTCAAAGAGATTTCTGACCGAGGAGTAACTGTTGCGCTGAATCAACTCGAGCCAGACATCTCTCTCGGGTTCACTATGGGCAGCGATATGCTGACTCAACCCTGCCTCGAATACTGAAAATTAAAAAAATGAAAGATTAAGTCAATTGATATATTCTCAAAGAGATTTCTGACCGAGGAGTAACTGTTGCGCTGAATCAACTCCAGCCAGACATCTCTCTCTGGTTCACTGTGGGCAGCGATATGCTGACTCAACCCTGCCTCGAATACTGAAAATTAAAATAATTAGTATCAGTGTAAACAGAAAAGTGAAAAGTTGTATATTAATGTATTCAAGTTGTATATTAGTGTATTCAAGAACATGATTGAGACTCTCTCTGGTTCACTATAGGCAGCGATATGCTGACTCAACCGTACCTCGAATACTGAAAATTATATAAATGAAAGATTAGGTCAATTAATATAATCAAAAGCAAGATAAGAGATTTCTGACTGAGGAGTAACTGTTGCGCTGAATCAACTCCATCCAGACATATCTCTCTGGTTCACTATGGGCAGCGATATGCTGATTCAACCCTGCCTCGAATACTGAAAATTATATAAATGAAAAAGTTAGGTCAATTAATATAATTAAAAGCCAGATAAGAGATTTCTGACTGAAGAGTAACTGTTGCGCTGAATCAACTCCAGCCAGACATTCTCTCCGGTTCACTGTGGGCAGCGATATGCTGACTCAACCCTGCCTCGAATACTGAAGAAGAAAAAAAATCAGTATCAGTATAAACAGAAAAGTGAGAAGTTGTACTAGATGAACATGAATATTAGTGTATTCAAGAACATGATTGAGATTCTCTCTGGTTCACTATAGGCAGCTGTATGCTGACTCAACCCTGAAAATTAAATAAATGAAGGGGTTTTTGAATTATTCAATTCAATAACAAGATTAAAGAGATTTCTCACTGAGGAGTAACTGTTGCGCTGAATCAACTCCAGCCAGACATCTCTCTCTGTTTCACTATGAGCAGCGATATGCTGACTCAGCCCTGCCTCGAAAACTGAAAATTAAAAAAATCAGTATCAGTATAAACAGAAAAGTGAGAAGTTGTACTAGATGAACATGAATATTAGTGTATTCAAGAACATGATTGAGACTCTCTCTGTTTCACTATGGGCAGCTATATGCTGACTCAACCCTGCCTCGAATACTGAAAATTATATAAATGAAAGATTAGATCAATTAATATATTCAAAAGCAAGATAAGAGATTTCTGACTGAGGAGTAACTGTTGCGCTGAATCAACTCCAGCCAGACATCTCTCTCCGGTTCACTATGGGCAGCGATATGCTGACTCAACCCTGCCTCGAATACTGAAAATTAAATAAATGAAGGCATTTTTGAATTATTGCATTCAAGAACAAGATAAAAGAGATTTCTGACCGAGGAGTAACTGTTGTGCTGAATCAACTCCAACCAGACATCTCTCTCCGGTTCACTGTGGGCAGCGATATGCTGACTCAACCCTGCCTCGAATACTGAAAATTAAAGAGATGAAGGGGTTTTTGAATTAGTGTATTCAAGAACATGATTGAGACTCTCTCTGGTTCACTATGGGCAGCTATATGCTGACTCAACCCTGCCTCGAATACTGAAAATTAAAGAGATGAAGGGGTTTTTGAATTAGTGTATTCAAGAACATGATTGAGACTCTCTCTGGTTCACTATGGGCAGCTATATGCTGACTCAACCCTGCCTCGAATACTGAAAATTAAATAAATGAAGGCATTTTTGAATTATTGCATTCAAGAACAAGATAAAAGAGATTTCTGACCGAGGAGTAACTGTTGCGCTGAATCAACTCCAGCCAGACATCTCTCTCCGGTTCACTATGGGCAGCGATATGCTGACTCAACCCTGCCTCGAATACTGAAAATTAAATAAATGAAGGGGTTTTTGAATTATTGCATTCAAGATATTTCTGACTGAGGAGTAACTGTTGCGCTGAATCAACTCCAGCCAGACATCTCTCTCCGGTTCACTATGGGCAGCGATATGCTGACTCAACCCTGCCTCAAATACTGAGAAAAAAATCAGTATCAGTATAAACAGAAAAGTGAGAAGTTGTACTAGATTGAACATGAATATTAGTGTATTCAAGAACATGATTGAGACTCTCTCTGGTTCACTATGGGCAGCTATATGCTGACTCAACCCTGCCTCGAATACTGAAAATTATATAAATGAAAGATTAGATCAATTAATATATTCAAAAGCAAGATAAGAGATTTCTGACTGAGGAGTAATTGTTGCGCTGAATCAACTCCAGCCAGACTCTCTCTGGTTCACTATGGGCAGCGATATGCTGACTAAATAAATATGTTTGAATAAATAAATGTGTTTCAATGTGGTATTACATATATAACAATTTTAGTGGGTAGCATAGAATTATAGGACGTTTCCATATCTTCATTATCCTACATGTTATTTTTATCTAGAATTTCGCCACTGGTCGCTGCTCACAAAGCAGCTACCATTCAAATTCGAAACCTCGTGATTCTGGCTGTTCCCGGCTCCACTCAGGCTGGGTGAGGTCAATTTCAGTAGCTGGTTTGTGAGTTTCCAGCAAGTAGTGGGGGTAGAACCCCCGTCGTGATATGACCATGCACTTATCATTATTATTATTATTATTACTATGTTTATCTCTATGTATAAATGAGAAATATGGACGGGCTTTGTATCTTTGTGTGTCCGAATTGTTTGAGCGAAACGGTAAGAGATAGCAAAAAATTGATGAGAAATGACCCCAAGTAAAATTGCCGTACGATATCAGGAAAACTTTCAAAAGTCCGAAATTCCAAACCGTCCTTGTTAGATATAAACTGACAAATGTACAATACAAACAATTATTATTATAACAATGAAAAAATGGAAACAATATATAACAACGCATACAATATAAAGGAAAATATATATAAACATATGTCCTAACTAAAGGGCGGGGTTATTGCCTGTGGCAATCTCTTCCACCCAACCCTTGTTGAAAGTTGAAAGCGATGTTAAATATAAGATTAACTTCGCCCCGGATTACAAAACAATTGTAATTAAAAATTAATATTGATCTTTATTTATTTTTTGTATATACTTCTAAGTTTTTTTTTTTAGTTTATTGTTATTAATTTTTTGTTGATGATTGTTTTGTAATTAATAATAAAGTGTAAATAAATAAAAAAGTTAAAAAAGTTATCATATTTGTGTTGATCACTTTCGTGATATCACAACTACTCAAACTCGATTTACAAAATCTACGCTGAAACCGGGACTTGAACCACCGACCTCCAGGTTACAAGTCCGCCGCCTTATCGATCAAGCTTCTGAGGTCGGTAAGTGTAAATAAATAAATAAAATAAAAACCATCTCACTTAGGTAGAACCCGTACGGCCCGTCCACGGGGGGCGGGTGGTCCATCTTGATGGAGCAATGGGTGAGGACAATGACCCCCACGGGCTCCGACCACTGGTCCTTGGACTTGAAGTAGAAGAGGAGGTTGCCCCTCAGGCGACACCAGCGCTCCAAGCACACTGAGATGGAAGCAGGCATAAAAGCATTACAATATTGAAACATTTAGGGCGAAATTAATAGACAAATTCTAGATCACAAGTCAGTTTTTTTTTTAAGTTTCACAAATTACCCACTTCCAAAAGATAAAAAATCGTGTGTTGAAGGTGGGTTTTTTGTTAAGCGTCGGTTTTTTAGCATACCCATCCCGTAGTATGGCTCCCCTCTGATGGGCGAAAAGTGACAAAATACGTTCCAATTAGGTGCTAGGTCAACCTCGGTTTCAAGGCTTCAGGTAAATACAGACGCGATCAACGCCGCTTCAGGTAAACCATTGTTTTGTAAAAGCAAAGTAATAAATAGAAAAAAATAACAGTGGTTGAGTGGAAGAGCTCACATGTGAGAACCCTGCCACTTTAAAGAAAGACATGAAAAAAAAGGCTGAAGGATTAATTATTACAACAAAATGAGCCCGACCCGTTCCTTAAGTTCTACAGTGCGCGGTGACTCCAACTTGAAGCTTATATTTAACACTTTCAGTTTCCGTGCCGGTGTTACCGTTTGGTAACACCTGTTCAGAAAAATGGTGTTACCGTTTGGTAACACTGAAGACATCTACTTCTCGACCCCGGTGTTACCTTTTGGTAACACCGGTTACCAAATAGTGTTACAAAATGGTAACACCGGCACAGAACAAGAAAAACTTCAAAAAATTTCAAGCCTGTGCCGGTGTTACCATTTGGTAACACCAGCCAAATATCGCTACGGCACCAATAATTTCAAAATGAGTCTCCGGCACGGAAAGTGTTAATATTTTTTTAAGATGAGTGTTTCACAGCCTTTTTTATTTCTTTGGCATGAAACAGGAGCTACTGAGACGCTTGTGGTCTGTGTTGTAGCCTGCCCATCCCGTAGTATGCTTCCCCTCTGATGGGCTAGAAGTGACACAAAACTTCCCAATTAGGTGCTGGGTCAACACGAGCGCACCGGAAGGTATGGCTTACAAATAACTGTAACCAAATTTTGAATACAAATTTTTGTCGGCGCGCGGGTTCGAACCCGAGACCTTCCGCATGACAAGCTAGTGCTTAACCGCTGAGCTAACCGTGCGTTCTCGTACAGCTTATATTTGTTGTTCTCCTAGTTAATAATTCGACTCTTAACGTAATGGCAAAAAATGGTAAAGAATATCGAAGATACCGAAAACAGTGTATTGCATTTAAAAACAAAACAAAAATACACAGAATTAAGTAGATAAATAATGAACAAATACAGTAAAACCATGAGCAAAAACTCGGTTTAAAAATCTCGTTCGGACATCAAACGGTGATTGAAAGCGATCAAGTGAAGTCACAGGAAGCTATTGTGTCTAGAATATAAACACAGGAAGGAAAGTTGAAGATTTGAAGTGATCACACCGGTGTAGAGTGAAAGCCTTAAAATTAAAGTTAGAATTGACGTAAAAACATAAGCCGTATTTTTCTTTCTAACCAAAGTGGATTCAAATGGAATAAAATGGACGAATTGGAAGAAAGTCATTTTTCTTTTGGAAGAAAACGAAAGGAGGAGAAATTTCTTCCAGTTTGGTTAACCCAAATGTATTTATAAAATTCTTGCTTCCATTTCTTTATTCCTCTGATTTGTTTTAATTTTTCCATTGTGTATCTTTAAAAGTTTAGTACCGGAACCCATTTTTCTTTCACGAATGTTGAGGAAGCTAAACTTGGAAGAAAATGGAAACATTTGGAAAAAACTGAACCTGGAATTTTTTTTAATCCAAAAGAAAAACACGGCTCTAGATGCTAATGTTAGTAAGCTAGCAAAATGTGTAGGAGTTTTCTTTACTCTCTAGATGCAAAGTGACAAGTAGATTTTTTATTTGGTGTATACTATGACAAAATATATTTAAATACATACATGATGGTAATGTTAAATGAATGTAAATACATAGATGGTAATGTTAGTAAGATGGGAAATATGAAGGAATTTTTTCTTTTTACTTTCTCGGTGCAAAGTGACAAGTAAAAGATTTTTCGTTTGGTTTGTTATTTTTAATAATAATAATTTTATTTTTTTATAATTTATTTTATTTGATTAGTCTGGCTTGGGACCTATAAACAGGGAGCAGAACAGCATTGGCTTGGTTCTGGGGGCCCTTCTCAATTATTAGCCTCCTTGTAAAGACAGTGGCAGAAGTGCTGAGTCATTCCTCCACTGTCTGGCTACCATCATTCACGATGATGCCACTCTATTATGATGATGATGATAATTTAATTACTTGTAATATTATTTTACAATTGGTTTATGATTATTTTTTTTTTTTTTTTGTCTTGCTGGGCGGACGTTAAACGTTACCAGCTCTGTTAGACCAAAAGACGCTAACGCAAAACGTTCCAGAGGGACAAGTAAAAGATTTTTCGTTTGGTTTGGCGATTATTTGATCTTTGTCTCACTCGGGGGACATACGGTACTAGATCTGTCAGACCAAAAGACACACACACAACTCCTTGGCGTCCTATCAGGTTTGGAGTTGGAAGAGGCATTTGGCTGTAAAATGTGGAAGTAGGCGTGCCAGAACCTAACACTCTCAACCAGTAAAAGGTTGACCAATGCCAACCCCCCGTAGCTTTGGGAAAAGGCAAAGTAAAAAAAGAAGATTTGATTTTTTGATCGGTTAATCTGTCAACAAGATTTAAAATTTAGATAGCCTTGTGTAATGATAATAATAATAATAATAATAATAATACTACTCTTTAGTAGAAACTTACCACCAGGCGAGGTTAATGCTCAAAGCATTTTCTACCACCTAACCCTCAGAGTCTTATTTTTATGTGGTCACAAACTCAAATTAATGAGGAAAAATGAATGCACTGGGTGGGATTCGAACCAACGGATCCCTACGCTACCTGGATTACCAGACTAGCGCGTTGACCACTTGTCTACCAGTGATACCTGATGAATCATTGGATACCATAAGACTAACAATTGCCCGAGGCACTGCTGCACACTTGTGATGATCTCACATTTCTCTGAGTGACACTCGAGTTAACCCTATAATGCCCACGACTAGAAATGTCCGTGGTAAAATTATTTATACGAGTATGCTCAAGGGATCCAAGTCTTAAATCTCTTGAGGATGAAAATAATGATTTTTTGACCATCGACCACCTCATGAGAGTAAGGGGGCGGGCCGGTGGCATTTATGTCAAACTGGGCAATTGTGACTTCGAATTTCTACAATAATCGTAAATATCTTTGCTGTGGTGCTGGACAGATTTTTCTTAAGGAAAATAATATTATCGTCTTATTTATACTGCCCGATTAGGACTATTAAAGTCCCATTATTCCAGCAGTAAGCCCAAGACATATTATTATGTTTTAAAAATCCCAAATGGGAGGATAACATGTCATGTCCTGGCAAGGTTTCGAACCCACGACCTCTTGAATTTTTGGATTCACAGAGTGCTGCCTTTACCACTGAGCTACCGGGACAGACATAATGGGAATCAGAAGTGGAATTTATTAAGCGAGATAAGATTTATGGTTTTTGTATTACAAAACTCTACCTCTTCCAGGGACATCTTGACCACGCAAACACATTTTATTTATTTTTAATAACAACTTACTTTTACTATGTAATATTGTGCTACTCAAAATCGTGTGACATATGTGTCACACGGGGCATTACAGGGTTAAGAGTCACCGTAAGATCTCTTCGTTGGCGTTGACATTGATGATTTTTATTCGAAACTTTATACCTGTGAATCAATATTCAACAATCTCACAACGGTATGGTTTAGCATTGATGAGGAGTCGCCGGTTTTAGTTAGGGTAGGCAGCCATGTATACCGGGTGGTCCATAATTCTCACAACGGTATTGTTTAGAATTGATGAGCAGCCGCGGGTTTTGGTTAGGGATGAAAAATACGTTAGGCGAGATATCTGAACCCCCCTTTTTTTTGATTCAGCACAAGTAGTAATTTGTACTACATAGTACACTGAAGAGGCTAGGCTTGCGGTTACATGGTAAGTTCAGTTCATACCAAATACCACATACCAAACCGGTGAGTTACTACCGCGTACCAAACTATACCAAACGAGATGAATACATTTAGCTCAGTGAGGATAACAAGACCAAACGAAAAATCTACTCAAGATGTACCATTGTACAGTGCTAACTATCAGAGTTGTTATACGTTCATACAGTCGAACCTGGATATAAGAGAACTTTAATCCAAGAGAAACCTGGATATAAGAGAACTAAATCCAAGAAAAACCTGGATCTAAGAGAAATTCTATCCAAGAGAATCCTGAATATAAGAGATCTTGATTCCAAGAGAAACTTGGATATAAGAGAACTTAAATCCAAGAGAAACCTGGATACAAGAGAACTTAAATCCAAGAGAAACCTCGATATAAGAGAACTTAAATCCAAGAGAAACCTGCAAATAAGAGAACTTAAATCCAAGAGAAACTTGGATATAAGAGAACTTAAATCCAAGAGAAACCTGGATATAAGAGAACTTAAATCCAAGAGAAACCTGGATATAAGAGAACTTAAATCCAAGAGAAACCTGGATATAAGAGAACTTATATCCAAGAGAAACCTGGATATAAGAAAACTTATATCCAAGAGAAACTTGTATACAAGAAAACAATTTTCATGTCTAATATTTACCTCTCTTTTAAGGAAAATAACTTCTTTTATAAACCTGATGGATATAAGAGAAAAAAATTCGGTCCATTGAGTTGTCTTATATTCAGGTTTTGACTGTACGTCCATAAAAAGTTGTGCGAAAACAGAAGGATGGAAAAATCCATCTATTCACCAGGTTAGAACAGGAGTTATCTTTCACCAGGTTAAACTAAAAATCAGGCAGTAGTTCTTGAACATTCATCTCGAGTACACTCACAGTAAAAATTATTAATAATATCGCCTTATTTATACTGCGCGATTAGGACTAATGAGTCCCATTATTCCAGCAGTAAGCCTAAGACGTATTATTATGTGGTTAAAATCCCAAATGGGAGGGTAACTTGTCATGCCCCGGCTGGGTTTTGAACCCGCGACCTCTGGATTACCAAGCAGACGCTTTATAAGTAA
Organism: Bactericera cockerelli; assembly: GCA_024516035.1. NCBI lineage: Eukaryota > Metazoa > Arthropoda > Insecta > Hemiptera > Triozidae > Bactericera > Bactericera cockerelli. Next base: position 572,458 of record CM044959.1, read on the forward strand.
TACACTAAAATCTGTACTTTGGATGTCGGGGCCAACCCTCGTTAGGATTTTCGAATCTAATTTTCGTACGTTTTTTTATTAATTAGTGAAGGCTACTCATCATCAATGATTCAATTTTATCAGCAATCATTACTCACTCAATTAATTGAATACTGAATTAAAATTCTTAATAAGCTGATATCTACTTTATCAGGCGGCAAACAAGCAATACTCTTTTATTTTCTTTTGTGAAATATTGTATGTACCTCAATAAGGAAATAGTTTATTTAGACTGCCATCGAAACAAGAAGACTCATTATGACAGCGGTTAAATAAAGAGGTTCTTTCACTTTGCAAGTATTAATAAAGAGAGCACAACGTACATTTTATTTATTTTTAATTTTAGAATGAGTGTTTCACAGCATTTTTATTTCGTAGCCATGAAACAGGAGCTACTGTAGACGTTTGTGGTCTCTATTGTAGCCTGCCCATTCTGTAGTATGCCTCCCCTGTGATGGGCGAGAAGTGAGACAATACTTCCCATTTAGGTGCTGGGTCAACACGAGCGCACCGGAGTGTATTCCTTACAAAAAAATGTAAACAAATCTTGAATATATTACTTGAATATAGGGTGACTACTTAATTCGAGGAATGTTCATGAACTCCAGCCCTGAAACTTGTTAAGGGCCAAATTATGAAACAGGATTAGCTTTAATCTAAATGGACACTATCCTTCAACCAATCACAGCACACTATAGCCTGAATCAGCTGATCGTGTCAATATAGATTTAGGGCGAAATAGTTAGACAAATTCGAATTCTTAAGTCATTGCTCATCATCGGTTTTCCCCATTTATAACAAGACACAATAGGGTGTGCCGTTTTCGACGAATTTTGGATTTTGATATTGGGCAGCTGTGGACAAGTTATGCTTTTATGGGTTAAAACCCGTGTGTATTTTTTTTTTTTTGTTTTACATAAAGAATTTTACAATAACCTTATTTAAATTAGACTTAAAAAAAAAAGGGTAGTACAAACACGTCTGTTAGTTTCGCCCTAAATATAATCATTGAACTCGTTAATTTGTATAAAACAAATACACATGGGTTTAACACATTTTTTTTTTTTTTTTTTTTGTAAAAAAAATACACATGGGTTTGAACCAATAATTTGTTTAAAAAAAACCTGTTTCATAATTAGGTGCATCAATTTTGCCCTAAATCCTGTTTCATAATTAGGTACATTCATTGTGCCCGAAATATCCTGTTTCATAATTCGGCCCTAAAACGCCACCCACACCAGGTTAGTAGACAGAGGTCCTGCTAAGAAAATCGCCAACGTAAGCCTCTTCTGGGTGCCCAAACCGACAAGCGTGGGCGGAGTACCTTTCGTGGGCGCACCGTAGCAGCTAAGGTCGCGCAAACTCTTGGACCGTTTGGCTTGGGCGGCGGGCGAGGAGACGTTGAAACATTTCGTGCCGGTCGACGGGTTGCCTGGACATATAGGGTTCGATTTTACACCAGGCCACCGACACAGACAAGGCTAATAAGGCCCGCCGAAAATTGAACCCAAACGCACACGTACGGTAATAATAATAATAATAATATCGCCTTATTTATACTGCCCGATAAGGACTATTAGAGTCCCATTATTCCAGCAGTAAGCCCAAGACATATTATTATGTGGTAAAAATCCCAATTGGGAGGATAACTTGTCATGTCCCGGCTGGGGTTCGAACCCACGACCTCTGGAATTTCTGGATTCACAGAGTGCCGCCTTTACCACTGAGCTACCGGGACAGACTAATAACACTCTTTTTTATAATTATATATAGACTGGTTGTAGTTGCACAAGAGAAGCACTAATAATTATCACACCGACCACTATTTAGATCTCTTGTGACCAGTTGATTCTATTTGGTTTAACGTCCTCATTTGAAGTAGTCAGGACAGGGGTTTTACCCGCCATTCGCTGGGAATCGTACCAGCTACCCACATTAACCTCACCCAGCCTGGGTAGTTCAAGTCCCGATTTTAGCATGCGATTGATATCACGAAGGTGATTGGTACGAATATGATAACTTTGACTATGCCTTGATAACTTTAGCTATGACTTTCCCACGCATGGGTTGGGCGTGGGCTGTGCAAGGCGTAGGTTCAATTTGCAGCGCACCTGATGAGTTTGATGGGATGAGATACATTCAGATTATAATTTACAGCAGGCAGTGAGGATTATGTGGCTAACAGTGCTCATGGAGGTCTCTAATTCGAAGACCGCAGTTCGAGTCTTTATTGATTTGATTTTTTTTTATATATATATATAATATGTACCTACTATTCATGTTTTATTTTTTAAATATAAAAAACTTCTCCCAGGGACTGTTGTTCCGGAAGGGAACCGAGGATGCAAGAAGCATTTTCTCTTTGAATGGCTAGACAACTTTTTTGGTAAAAAAAAAGATTGAAACGGGTATTCCAATCAATGATTAAACCCGTTATTCCATCAATTTCTTTCACAAATGGTCTAAAGTTCTAAACATTTCTTAGATTTGACGCTCCAAGCACCCATGGTAATATTAAATTAAAATTTGCTTTTTCATACAATTTTAGCTTTGAAACCCGATAGAATAGCTTTATATTGATTGGACTACATAATATGATGAAAATTCACCTTAGCTTCATTGAGCTCAACATTTGAAGGTGGAGTTTTTTTCCCAAAACTAGGGCTGCAATAACTAAAAATAAAGTTAAAACCATCCACAGAAAATACGGACCTTTATTCAAGAAATACAAGTACCCACCCATGTACAAAAACATTTTTTTCTTCAACATTTTTTTTTTTTATATATAAAAATAATCGAATAGGTACCTTCAAATTGAAAGAAAAACATGATTTTCAATGCCTTTCCCAGAATAATACTAAATATTTATTCGAGTTCTACATGAACACTGCGAACCAAAATGTTTAATACATTAATTATATGTACCAGGGGTAAGTTGACACGTAAGGGTAAGTTTGCACTTTTTTTGAACAATTTGTTCTTGATCATTCAATCAAAAAGCTTACTAAAGGTGACGTGTTAAATATCGTCTCATAAAGTCTTATTTATACTGCCCGATTAGAACTATTAAAGTCCCATTATTCTAGCAGTAAACCCAAGGCATATTATTATGTGGTAAAAATGCCAAATGGGAGGATAACTTGTCATGTCCCGGCTGGGTTTCGAACCCACGACCTCCGAGATCTCTGGATTCACAGAGTGCCGCCTTTACCACTGAGCTACCGGGACAGTACTTCATCATTAAATAAATAAATGTAAACAGTTATTCATATGAGTGAATGTTAATTAACATAAGTTAACATATGAGTGAATGTTAATTCACGTAAGTTAACAAATGAGAGAATGTAAATTAACATTTGTTAACATAAATATGAGTGAATGTCAATTAGAATTAACATAAGTTAACATATGAGTAAGAATGTTAATTAACGTAGGTATGAGTGACAACATGTGCTGCATTCTTGTGAGAGAAATTAAATGAAAATACAGGGTGTCTAGGGTTTATTTTTTTTTAGAAAATTTCAGAATCAATTCTAGGAGACACTCTTAAGACTAAAATAATCTCAGATCATTTTTCGAAAAATGTCGTCCAACGGAGATATGAACAAAATAATAACTCAGTTCTTTATGCGTATAAAATATCTTTATTAGGTATAAAATATTAGGTATAATAATAATAATACTCTTATGTGGAAGGCATCCACACCAGGCGAGGTTAATGCTCAAAGCATTTTCTACCACCTATCCCTCAGAGTATTATTATTAGGTGGTCACAAACTCAAATTCATGAGGAAAAATGCATTCATTAGGTGGGATTCGAACCAACAGATCCCTCCGCTACCTGGATTACCAGAGTAGCGCGTTAACCACTTGACTACCAGTGCACAATTACGTATTTACCTGGAAAATTCACTCAATAATCATAGTAGAGAAAGACAAGAGATCCTTTTTCACTTCATTTCAAGAAGTTTTTTTTAGAAATGTTTTTTTTTTCTTTCATTTTTCGAAAAATTACCTAAGATGAATTTAGAGTATCTTAGAATGTTCCTGCAGTTGATACTGAAATTTTCTAAAAATAAAACCTGGATGAACACTGTATAAAAGAAAAAATAAACCCTGTATAAAAGACTGAGGGCGGAATTAATAGACGTTCTTGTAATACCTCCATGGCGCTAAGTCACGGATTGTGTACTGTGTAAAATAGGAAAAACCTACGCTTAGCAATGCCTTGTGATGTAGAGTTTGTCTATTAATTTCGCCCTGAATGTATAAAACCCTATATAAAAGACTGAAAATAAAAATAAACCCTGTATAAAAGACTGAATGTACAACTGTACATACCTTTTGTTTGTACTTTTTTTCTGCAATTAATACCTACCTAAGTACCTACTTAAATATATGAAATAGATACATAATTGAATTATATTATATGAAATTATATCAAACACCTCGGCCGAGGTGTGAAGAACGCCTATACAAAGAAAGAGACAGCCCGGCAGAGTGTAAGGTTACGGAAAACATAGTTCCCATGCATTTCATGTACTTTCAGCCAGCGAAAAGTGCAACATGAATTTCAAAAATCGCAATTTTTATTGCAGAAATGGGCTCTACGTTGAAAAATAAGTTGATTTGACTCTTTGTTTGACTTCCTAGGCCACCGGGAACCCTATTTTCGAGACCCCCCAACAATCGTGAAAGACATGAAAAGATTCATAATTTTTTTTTTTTCTGTTTTTTTTTTTCATACGGATCCTTTGAGACCCGACTTCGTGTCTTTAACTTGGCACTGAAGATTAAGTGAGGTGTCTAAAGTGATCAAGATATAATGGAGAAGAGCCCGGACCAAAAAAAAATTTTAAATTATAAGCGGGCGGCCCATTTGGGCGGCCTCGGGTTTTGGGAGCCCAAATCGGGAATTGAAGGATAATACTAATCTTAAGTGGTATCAAATGAAAGATCTTGATGAGCAGATACCAAATTTATTGATTTTATTCCTTCATCCGATCCACTGGGTGGCACCTGGTGGCCTTTTCATTTTCTTTGGCGGGTAGGTAGGTACCTTCGAATCCTTAGCTTAGTGGTCAGATCTTGGCCAGTATGTATTTTTCGAGATGACCTCGCTCTCTCACTGCAAAATTTTAATGTTTAAGTTTCCAAGTATTAATTTAGTTAGCTCATTTTCTGCCCTCGTTTCTTCAGAAGACAACTTTGTCTATTGGTAGCATGCTCGACCTGCCACCCATTCCGCATGGGTTCGAATCCTGGCGGGGACGAAATTTTTTAGCTCTATATTTTCAATTTGGGCTTAACGTTGTTTTGTTTTTCCGATCATTATATTTGATCTTCATGACGACCCCATTACCCTCGCGAGGAAATTTTTAGTAGTTGCAGAATTGGGCAATGACCTGTGGCGGCATTACGAGATTGATTTTGGACAATCATGGTTGGATAGAGATAAAATATGATGAATTAGCTCTCATAATGTCGATGCTACTCACTAAAACTTGTGACAAAGTAGTGACTATGGCCAAGTGGGTAGCATACTAGGCTTGAACGCATGATGACTTGGGTTCGATCCCCTTCAGGGAAGTTTTTTTTCTCTGTCATTATGTCCGGGGTACACTCATTCCTCGTGAGGTATTGATAAGGGACGTCACCACCGAGTTCTCTCCCGCTCATGGTTTTATCAACACCAAATTGTCTCCCGTCGCGTCGCTTGCATTTTTACCTGATTTTATACCTACATAGTTTAGGCCTAGCATAAAAATTATAATCGAAACACCTAGGAATCATTGATATAGACCTGAGGCACGGCCTTCTATGTATTTTTCCTAACCCTATGATAAACCCAAGGCATGGCCTATATATTTACCAAACCCTACTATAAACCCGAGGCATTGCCTTCTATGTATTATCCCTAACCCTACTATATTCCTGAGGCATGGCCTTCTATGTATTTTACCTAACTCTACTATACACTGAAGGCATTGCCTTTCATTAGTTAGAGATTTTAAAGATTTCCTTATAAAAGGCCGATTCTTATATAAAAATGATAATTTTATAGTTTTCATTTTCTTAAATACCTAATGTAAAAAACCCCTGCAACAAGCCGGAGAGAATTCAGGTAAGAAAAGGTCAACGGGAAAGAACTCATTACCTCACCTTGATAAGGTGATTACAAATTAATTTCTTTGGCATTTGTAAATCCAGGTGTTTTAGTGTCCCTCATAGGAGGCTCCGAGGTCTATTTAGCATTGAAAGATAAACCTAATCATGTTGAGTATAGAGTCAAAAGGTCTTGCATTGCAAATTTATATATTATTTACTCACTTTAGGGACTCAGGGGGCCAAATCTGTGATCCAAATTATTATTGACCTTAGAAAAATTAAATACCTACTGCTAAAACTATATCTTAAAAAAAAGACAACTTGGTACATTCACATTTTCCCAGCTTCTTTACTTTTGTTATTCATAATGTTTCAGTAGTGTATGAACCTATATTTTCGTACAAAAAGAACTGATATCCCCCAAAAACACCACTTCGTGGTTAAAAAAGAAGAACGCCTCACTCAAAAGAATGATTATAATTAGCTAAAAATAAATGATATCAAATTGAGAACACCTTACCACCTTTCTGCACTCCTCTCTGAATTTATTTCTCTTATGTTTATCTTTCTTTATCCTTTCTAGGAGTCATCCCAAACTTGATTTCTCTTTAAATTTACTTGTTGCACGGCAATAAAAAATGGCGGTCGCGATGTAATTTTCTCGTTCAGAAATCAAATAAGTTCAGAAAAATCATACTCCGACCGCCATTTTTTATTCCCGTGCAACAAGTAAATTTAAAGAGAAATCAAGTTTGGGATGACTCCTAGAAAGGATAAAGAAAGATAAACATAAGAGAAATAAATTCAGAGAGGAGTGCAGAAAGGTGGTAAGGTGTTCTCAATTTGATATCATTTATTTTTAGCTAATTATAATCATTCTTTTGAGTGAGGCGTTCTTCTTTTTTAACCACGAAGTGATGTTTTTGGGGGGATTATATTTACATCTTGGAAAAAAAATAGTAAAAAACTATTTCAAATTCGAACTCTCGTGATTCTGTCTAATACAGCCGAGAATACACCATTTCTCGTTTTGTCACTAAAGTTAAGCATAGTCCAGTGAAGTTAGGACATGGATGGGTGACCAGACCATTCAATTCCAAATCCTCGTGATGCTGACAATTCCCGGCCCCACTCAGTCTGGGCGAGGTTAATTTAAGTAGCTGGTTTGTGAAATTCTGGCGAGTGGAAGATAATACCCCGTCGTGATATGACCATGTAGTTGAAAGCGACGTTAAGTTAAAAGATATGTCAAGTTAAAAGATAAGATTTTGTTAAATCAACTCGAGTTGAAAAACATGTACAATTGTACATAGTTAAATAATAATATGGGTCATTTTCATTTATCTTGGGCATATCAAGTCCGCAACCTTTCTCCTTTAATAAATGTGAAAATAATAGGGATATATGACTAAAATCTATTTGATCACATAGGAAACAATTTTTTTTATAAATTACAATAATAAATTGTCTTTTAAACTAATGTGGGGACTCAAAATTGTCAGTTATGTAAGTAACGTTCATGATATTTTAGGTGTCCCTTAGTCTAAGATTTTACTGTGTCTGATAGAAAAAAATGCATTTCTCCCCATTATTTTCACCAAAATCCAATATAAATGAGAAAAATACAGTTTATTTAGGATGTGACCATTAGTTTTCATAAAAATAATAATGTTCACCTCATTCTACAGACGTGTAAAGTTGTGTCCCTACGAAGAAAAAAAAATCTCCGTCATGATCACCCCCAAAAAAATGTAAACCATTTTGAAAAACCCTTAGAATGAGAAGCTAGCAGCTGCCGCCATTTTGCTTCTTACAGATGACATTGTTTTTGTTTTGAAATTTCCTGTCAGTTGGATGTTGGATGCAGTACAGTGAGGGACAATGGTGGGTCTAATTTTTTTTGACAAGAACGTTACGCGGTTTTTTAAATAAATTGTAATGATTCTTTAATATATAATGTATTTCTTTAATTCTTCTGCATGTCCTCTTTCCAATCAAATATTTTTTTTGTAAAGTGAATATTCTTTTATTGAGAAAAGATTGTTTTAGTGGCGTGTTACTCATGAACGTTACCGTCATGAACGTTACCCGTGGTCATGAACGTTACCTGGTACGTTAAGTTTTTGTAATTTTGTGTGAAGAGGTAGATGCTAGAAATATTCTAAATAAAAGCTTTTGCTCAAAGGTATTTGTCTTAGTCTTCTGAGCCTAAAAATTGTTTAGGAAAAAGGTAACGTTCATGACTTGAAAAAATCCAATTGCCCAAGATAAATGAAAATGACCCACATAATACATTTTTTTTTGTGCCCCGGAACCGCTTTCGCAACACTTCAGGGCACTTTATCTTTACATCCATGCCATTCCGGAAACGCAAGAACTTGGTCGAAATTTTCCGAACAAAAAATTTAGCAGTGTGAATTCGAGTAATTGTATGACATCACGATTCTGATTATTACAAATATGATAACACCAAAAACCATTCAAAAAATTAACATAATAATCATAATATCGCCTTATTTATACTACCCGATTAGAACTATTAAAGTCCCATTATTTCAGCAGTAAGTCAAAGACATATTATTATGTGGTAAAAATGCCAAATGGGAGGATAACTTGTCATGTCCGGATGGGTTTCGAACCCACGACCTCTGGAATCTCTGGATTCCCTTTACCACTGAGCTACCGGGGGAAAAAAAATAAGTACATGTAAACAGTTATTCATATGAGTGAATGTTAATTAACGTAAGTAGGAGTGACAACAAGTGCTGCATTCTTGTGAGAGAAATTAAATGAAAATACAGTGTGTCTAAGGTTTCATTTTTCGAAAAATGTCATCGAACGGAGATAAATAAATCCTCTATAAAAGACTGAATATAAAAATAACCCCTGTATAAAAGACTGACTCTAAAAATTAACCCTGTATAAAAGACTGACTCTAAAAATAAACCCTGTATAAAAGACTGACTCTAAAAATAAACCCTCTATAAAAGACTGAATGTACAACTGTACACACCTTTTGTTTGTATACTTTTTCTCTACAATTAATACCTACTTAAAAATATGAAATAGATACATAATTGAGTAAAAAATCTAATCTGAAATTCCAACACTCGTGATTCTCGCTACAGCCGAAAATACAACGGTTCTCGTTCTGTCACTAAAGTTAAGCATAGTCCAGTGAAGTTAGGACATGGATGGGTGACCAGACCATTCAATTCCAAATCCTCGTGATGCTGACTATTCCCGGCCCCACTCAGTCTGGGCGAGGTTAATTTAAGTAGCTGGTTTTTGAAATTCCGACGAGTGGAAGATAAAACCCCCGTCGTGATATGACCATGTAGTTGAAAGCGACGTTAAGCTAAAAGATGTGTCAAGTTAAAAGATAAGATTTTGTTAAATCAACTCGTCTTGAAAAACATGTACATAGTTAAATAATAATAATAACACTCTTTAGTGGAAGACAACCACCAGGCGAGGTTAATGCTCAAAGCATTTTCTAGTCAAGTGGTTAATGCGCTAGTCTGGTAATCCAGGTAGAGTAGGGATCCGTTGGTTCGAATCCCACCCAGTGCATGAATTTTTCCTCGTTAATTTGAGTTTGTGAGCATGCTTCAAGCAATGCTTCAAGCAATCACCTCGCCTGGAGGTTGACTTCCACTAAAGAGTGTTATTATTATTATAATTAATTTCTCAGAAATATTTTATGACATCTAAATTTCTAAACGATGTTTTAAATTGTCAAACAAGTTTCTTATGACTTAGAACTCCTCTTATACAATATTATATACTACCAAAATGTTTTTTTTTTTTTTTTTTTTAACAATAGAGCGCTTATTATAACGCTATTAAATATAGACTGAACGCTATTAAAATTAACTGTGGGTTAACCAGCACAGGCCTTGACAAAAACCACAGGCCAATTTCCACGCTGTACAAGCTGAATGCAGCAAGCAACATGTTGCCTCCCTAATGCAGCGTGCAACTTGTAGCATGTAGTCTTCCATTTGAAACAAAAACAATGGGCACTAATTAAGGAAGACGAAAAATTAAACATAGATTCCACGGAGTATGTCTTCTTTTTATTTCAGTTTCAACGAATCCCTCACAATGCTCCTCTCAAATTTTGTTTTTTTTTTTTTTTTTTTTGATAGCGAAAGATGTAAATTATAATAATATTGCTTTCTTTATACTGCCCAACTAATGAGTCCCTTTATTCCAGCAGTAAGGCCAATACATATTATTATGTGGTAAAAATCTCAAATTGGAGGATAATTTGTCATGTCCCGGCTGGGTTTCAAACCCAAGACCTCTGGAATCTCCAGAGAGCCGCCTTTATCACTGAGCTACCGGGACAGACTTATGTAAACTTATGTACGTATGTGTAATTGTGTAAGGATACTTTCTCTTCTAGTTTCTATGTATCTAGACAGTATTAAGAACCACTTGACCATGTAAGTGAAGACGTAATAATATGGTCCATAATAGGATGTTTACACTTGAGACAGTAATTAGAGTGTTAAATTATAATTAGATACCTACTTCATGTGAAAGAATTTAAATTACCTCATTAGCATAGTTGGGTACAAACTCATATCGAACTTACCCTTTAATAATAATATGTACTCTTTAGTGGAAGGTAACCACCAGGCGAGGTTAATGCTCGAAGCATTTTCTACCACCTAACCCTCAGAGTCTTATTATTATATCGTCACAAATTCAAATTGATGAGGAAAAATTTATGCCTTGGGTGGGATTCGAACCAACGGATCCCTACACTACCTGGATTACTAGACTGATGCGTTAACCACTTGACTACCAGTGCACAATATTCATAGTGGGTGGTTTACACTTGAGACGGTAATTAGAGTGTTGAGTTATAATTAGATACTTCATGTGAGTGAATTTTAGGTACCTCATTAGCATTGTTGGGCACAAACTCATATGGACCTTACCCATTTCTATTGTGTTATTATTATTATTATTATTAAACTCTTTATTAAAAGTAAAAATGTATAAACAGGTAATGATGAAAATTAAAATACAAAATTTAGAACAATATAAACAGCATAGATAACATGAATAAAATATATACAGATGTCCTAACTAAAGGCGGGGTTATTGCCTATGACAATCTCTTCACCCAACCCTTTTGTATTGTATTGTTTAAAATAAATAAATCTCCTGACCTCAGTATCTTGATCGATAAGGCGGCGAAGTTGTAACCTGCAGGTCGGTGGTTCAAGTCCCGGTTTCAGCGTAGATTTAGTAAAGCGTGTTTGAGTAGTTGTGATAACACGAAAGTGATTAACACAAATATGATAACTTTATACACATTTACACAATCCCTCTAAAACCATCCCTTTACATAAAACAAAGAAAACAAATTTGTTCTCCATTCTAATTCTGAGGAACCATTAAACAATAGCTCTTTACAAAAACAGATTAGTCCCTCCTCAATGGTGACATAAATCACAATTACTTCACTATGAAAATAAACTATTTTCTCTGCTTTGTTAATATAGAGTCTCTACTCTACATGTACATTTTATGTTTATTTTACTATCTACTAGGCGCGGCCGGTGCTAAGGAGCTGCGGAACTGCAGCACCCCCAAAAAAATGTTTTTTTCAAATCCCAGCTCCTACTTCTTCTCCTAGCACGTCTCCTAGCCGACCTCCGTGGCTCAGTGGTTAAGAGCATTGGTTACTAACCCGGAGGTTGCGGGTTCGAATCCCAGCCGGAGCGGAAATTTCGGACCGAAATTTTCCGTTTCCGAAATGGCATGGATGTAAAGGTAAAGTGCCCTGAAGTAATGCGAAAGCGGTTCCGGGGCACAAAAAAAATTATAATAAAAAACCACGTCTTCTTCTTTTTCTTTCACTTTGCCTTTTCCCAAACCTATTTGGGGTCGGCATTTGTTCCATGAATCATTTACTTCCATATCTTCCTATTATTTAGCGCGTCCTATTTTCTCCAGTTTTTCTCTCTTAGATCTTCTTCAACTTTGTCTCTCCATCTCATCCTTGGTCTTTCTCTCTTTCTTTTACCTCTTATTTGAAGTTTATGTATTCTCTTACTCACATAGATGTTGTCTCTTTGCTCTATATGTCCAAACTATCTCAGCCTACTGTCTTGTACAGAGTGACAATCATTCCACTTTTTAAAATAATTTATTAACAAAATTAGAATGATTGGCATGGTAAACAAACGCTACTTTGTAAGGAACTAAAGGAGCGACTCTGTAAATAATAATAAAATCGCCTTATTTATAGTGCCCGATTAAGACTATTAAGTCCCATTATTCTAGCAGTAAGCCCAAAACATCGGGAGGATAAATTGTCATTTCCCGGCTGGGTTTCGAATCCACGACCTCTGGAACCTCTGGATTCACAGAGTGCCGCCTTTACCACTGAGCTACCGGGACAGACAGACTTAAACGCCATATTTTAGTCCGATTTATGTGGCAGCACTCCCAAAGTACTTTCCCAACGACCGCGCCTGCTATCTACCCTTCTTTACTCTATCTTTATTGTAAAATTCTTGATATTTTTTTCTTCTAATCTCTACTGAGCCTAAAACTATACAGGGTGTATAGTTTTGGGTGTCACTGAAATGATCGCTAGGTGTCACTGGTCCCTTGCCCAGGCTGACTGGGGTGGTGTAGGCAAATTTTTGTTGTTGGTGTTGTTACTGTGGTAAAAACTTAATCCCCTAAAAAATTAAGGAGCACGTGTTTTTGCGTTTTTCAATATTCCCAGCGGCGATTTTCGAGATACAGGGGGTGGACTGTGACTTTATGGACACCCTTATACCCATAACATACATAAAGGTCTGAATATCTTTCCTAATGTGCCAGGTGTCACACATAACCTATTTACTCTGTGTATACAACACAGAGCAATATACACCTAGAATCCCTGTGTTTACGTCTGTTACACACACTTAGTATAAAATTCCACCCTTTAAGTCTTGTGAAACTTTTTTTTTGGATTTAACATCACTTTCAACTGCATGGTCATATCAGGACGGGGATGTTACCCTCCATTCGCAGGAAACTCAAAAACCTGCTACCCACATGAACCCCACCCAGACTGGGTTGGGCTGGAACGCCAGCATCACGAAGTCTTCACCTCGCTGGACGTTGCTTAACTTCGGTGATCCTACGAAAACCGGTGCATTCAACGCGCCATCGACACTGGCCTTGTCAAACCCATGTGCAGCAATGACATGTGATTCCAGTACAAGATATATCCCTGTCTCTCTTCAACATGTGTTGATGATTTATTGTTTGATGTTTCTTCTTCTTATTCTTCTTTTTTTCTTTCTTTTTTTTGTTTAAAATTTAAGAAGAAATTTCCAAGACATGAGAAACGTTTAAGGGTTGGGTGGAAGAGATTGCCACAGGCCATAGCCTCGTCCTATAGGTAGGACATTAGTTTTATTTTACTTTTTCTTCTTGTTTCTTTGTTCAATTTATTTTATTTTTTTTTATTATTTCATTTTATACTTAAATATAGCATTATAGCCAGCATCAGGAGGATACAACATTGAATGGTCACCAATTCAAGTCCTAACCTCACTGGACGTTGCTTACCTTCAGTGACTGAACAAGAACTAGTGTGTCATGATGCTGACTAGCACTAAGTTCATTTATTACCTGACAATGATTGTTGAGCATCAATGTTTGGGAACATTTTCCATTCAACATTACAAATACACAGTAGTATTTTGCTCATACTATTTGATACATTCAGAGTGGTATCACAATGCTAGTAAGAACTAAAAGGTTAGTAAAAATAATTTTATATTCATGGCATCAGGCCAATCTTTTAGAACTAAATTTTTCTTCATTTCACTGATGAGATCATAATTGAGAATAATCAACAAACCATAAATATTGAGGCAAAAATGGGTAAGCCCCCATTTAGTTAAGCTTTTTTTACAGTTTTTTGTTTAAAAATAAACATGTGATTATTATTTAAAAACAAATTTTATACCTAGGGGAGATTTTCTTGGATAAATAATTTACGTTAAAGAAACATGTTAGATTAGATTTGATATTTCAGGGATACTCTTACTAAAACTAAAACTAAAACTGAAGAGAATCTAATAAAACGACAGTATACAAATTTTATTATACATATACTAAAGTGTCATACCAAGAACGTAGCAAAGTAACATTGGACTTGCAACTTAACTATGGGGAAAATTCATGGTCTTCACATGAATGAATAAATTAGTAGGTAAGGCATAGTAAGCCAAGAGCACAAGATGAACAAATTCACGTGAATACTATAAATCCTGCCCTTGTAAAAATAACAGCTGCTTGATCAGAATTTTCATCTTAAGTTATAAACAAGTACAGCAATATTATTAAAAATCATGCTTGAGCATATCTCTGTACAAAATATTCTGTTTATAAATACACCTGTAGAGACATAATTGTGAATTATAAAGTCAATAATACAGATGTAAAAATTACTTACGCTCTGACCTCCGGAACAAGCCATCTTGTCTTTCTCTAAGGAAGAGAACACCTTCCTTATCAAACTTTGCTGATGGCTGAGTGCCCAGCGTTAACATTTCCTGCTTGTTGAACCTCATGATTAATGGAGTGTAGCTTTCAAACTTATCCTCTAGTAGGTATTGGTTACGTAAGTCACTGACATACTCAAATGATCATCAGCATATCCAGTCATTTTGATATGAATTACGGTACAGTAGGCATGTTGTGTAGATGATTGTGGGTATTGATCTGTAAAAGCAAATAAAATGGTCTATTTTGATATGATTATTTTATTTTTAAAAGATGAGTCTTTCACCAACTTTTTTATTTTGTAACCATAATGTTTCAGGTCTGTGTTGTAGCTTGTCCATCACACTGATCTACCCACAAAAAATGTGAGGAGGCCTTGGTCTCCACCACCAAAAGAAACAATACTTTAACTTTAACTTAAATTTAAATTTTAATTTGGAAGGTAGGTACTAATATTACACCTAAAAGTTAAATATTTTTAAACCAATTTTTTTTTAAACTGTCAAAATTTAAATCAGATTTAACATTCTTTCATACTGTGAAATTCAATTCTAACAGCACTTGATATTGAAATTTAGGAGTTCTTACCCACTAATTTCACCATGAATAGTTACTATCTTATCTTTTATTTGCATACCATATTTTATTACAAACCCAAGCCTAAAACACAGAGTGTCAACTAGAAGAGATCATAAGAGGAATCTGTGTGCCAAATCAGAGCATGTATCACTAGCTACTATCTAGGGTTTATTACTTGGTAATTGAGAACAGAAAATCCAAGACTATCTTCAGATTATTTTTTAAGGGTGGTGTGGAAGAGAATACCATCCTTGATCAAGTTTTATTTAATAATTTCAACTTTTTTTCTTGTAAGTTTCAAATACTATATTTCTTAATAAAACTTGATTAAATCTGTTTAATAATAATAATAATAATAAGACTTATATCTGAGTTTGACAGGTGTCACAAGGTGTTAATCCTTATTATTCCTGGCATGTGTGAAAGATTATTTTAAAATAGACTCTTTGTAACAAAATGTGGTCTTAAATTTAACATAGATAAATTTTATATTATATTCTATTTTAAAATATAGAAGAAACAGTTATTATTTTTTACTGGGTCACTTTCCTAAGAGATATGACACAGCATCGTGTGAGAATTTCAATTAGCTGAACTGTCGGCTCCAATTAATTTCTCCAGTTAACAGACTGATGTCATTCATGTTGATCAAAAGATCTTCAGCCAAACACTCATCCTTTACAGTGTTTTTTATTAAAATAATTTATTAAATTGTAAATTTAAGGGATAGCATGAGTAACATGACCCACTAGTCCTAGTTAAAAATTGAAATATTCTCTCTATTATTAGCCAAAAATAGACATTTAAAAAGACCAGGATTTAAATTGAACCATGATTTCAATGTAATGCTAAATGTACACTAGGGAATAAAATCACCCTGCCCTGGAAATATTGTAGTCAGTGATGAAAAGAACTTACCTTCTACAGCCAAATTTAATCCCCCTCTTGTAATTTCACTAGATAGCAGAACCCTGAAAAAATTGGAGCCTTTAGAACACTTCAATAGAGCCTGTGCAAGTGAAATATGAAAAACATCCCGGGGGAATACAAGAGGAAAAGAAAACTGGAAGAAAATTGCGAAAAACACTTCAAATTCGGTCTTACCTAAAAATTAAAAATATAAACTAAAGAAAAAAAATAAAAAACTCGAAAAAGTACACAAAAATAAATTGATAAAAAAATACTTGGCAGTTTTCGAGAGAGTCCGGAAATAGCCGAAGAAAGTCGCATGAATGAAAAGATAGCATTTTATTAAAACTGAAAAAAAAATCTATGGTTTACCAAAATTATTAAACGGTCCACATATAAAGATAAATGAATAAGAAAATATTCAAAAGAAATTTTCATTGAAACCAATTTAATGGAATATACTAATGGTTATTATTAGGTCAGAATGGGCTACCTGTATTTTTGTGATTCTAAACCCGTTTTTTTTATTTTAAATTATAATTCGACTACATACATTAACTGTGGGTGGTAGGTATAGGTATAGTGTACGTATACGTACCCTCTACAAGAGAAATTATTATAACAGAATTGTTTTTTTTTTTTTTTTTTTTTTTTTTTTTTTTAAATATAAGGAAGTGGAACAGAGTGAATTCACATAATCATAAACACATTTTTTCCATTTAATGTCTGATCGTTCCTTTAAATTCTTTTATTCTGAAGGGATTCACAATTATAATTATGTAAAGACCATTTGTCACCTTTTTGATACATCAATTTGTAACCAGTTTGATTTAACGTTTCTGCCCTCTATTCGCTGGGAATTGTACCATTTACCTACATTAACCTCACCCAGCCTGAGTAGGGCCGGAAGTGCCAGCCTCACGTATATTTTGAGGGAACAGAATTTTCTGTTCGGAAGGTCTGCATCCAAACGGGAATCGAACTCAGGATCTCTGGACTATGAGCACTTTGAGCAGTACTCACAATCGTTACACCATGGAGGCTGGTGTGTGCAGTTGTGCACCATTACCTGAACATAAAATTATTTTCATTATTACCAATTTAAGTAACGTGATCGATTGAAAACCAGTGAGAACTCTAATATCTAATAAAATTTGATGGAGTTCACTGCTGAAGACTGAAAATGGATGATGAAGACTTCAAAGAGAATGTGTATTGTGTAATGTTTGAGTACCCCTGGAATAATTTGACATGTGCGCTGTGTTCACACCAATGATACACATGCTGCTGACGACCGAATGTGGTGAGATTTTCAACTACTTATCACAACAAACTTTCAACTCCACAGGCAATTTTTTTCAGACCTTTTCGATTTTCGTGTTTTTTGAATTTTGACTTGACATCTTTCTTTCAAAATTTAATACATCTAGGATCTAGAATTTTCTTGTGAGGTCTGAGTTTTGTGTCTGATTCCTCACCTCACCTTTAATCACTTCGTAAATTTTTAAAGTAACAGTATAGATATCTCTCTGTAGTTGGTACATCTATTTCGGTAGTTTCTCTGTTATCAACCGAAATTCTGTCTAGGCCCTTATCATCCTAGGTTATTCAACAAGCAACGAATTCAAACAGAGATAAGATGATAAGAAGTGTTTTAATTATGACTTCATAGATAAAGAGAGTTGACTGAACATTTGAGTGATGTCTTCGTAATTCAGACTAGTCGAAATGATGGATCAATCCTCAGCCCAGAACTCCAGTGGGGCAGAAGAATTTCTACTTCACAAAGCTGTGTTTTCCAACGATATCCGCAAACTTTCTGCCCTCATCAGAAGCAAGGATGTGTCTGAGAGGGACAAACATGGTGAGCATCATTTTCTAATCATCCTTCAACTTCTTTGAGCCTTCTGGCTTTCACTAAATAGACCTCAGTAGCTTGATTATGTGGTAGACATGTAACTTGTAGATCTGTGGTTTGAGTCTGAAGTATGACAATAGTGAGGCAAGTTTGAGTAATAGTTATATTTCAACTCAAAGATGATAAATTTGATCTTATTCTTTTTGAGACACTACAGAGCTAGTGTTGTAGGTTGTATCATTCAAATAGTTATTGAATTCCATAAAAAAAGTGGGTTATCATGAAAAATATAAATCCAATAAGAAATTATCTTAATTATGATGTGCAATCAAAACCTTGGATAAAAATTTCCTTCCTAATTTTATTCAAACTAGAACACAGTTACTTAGTTGTCATAATATCTTGAGTCTAGATGGGTTGTCTGGTAGGTATCCATTCCCATGGAAACAATAGCCACCACTTTCTATTTGTGGTTCTCAGCCAAATTACTTGGTTTACTTCATGCTAATTGCACACAATCAAGTATTGAAATCTGATTTCTTCCTTCTTAAAATATAATAGTTATACAGATACACATATCTACAAGACATGATTGATAATGAATGGTTCATTTGCAAATGGGAAAAAGATAATAAATGACTGATTTTTACTTAATACACCAGGTACCTTTCTTCCACTTAAACAATGAAAAACAAATGCAAAATATATTAAAAAGCATTTTAAGTTGCTGAATTGAAATAAAAGGGATATGCTCTGACAGAGGATTTATGACATCATATATATGTAGGTAATTACCAGTCTACATGTTCTAATGAGGCTTTTTCTTCCACCAATAATTTCATCATGTTCTGGGCTTTGGACAATTTTATTGCTCATAATAAACTCCCTGTGAAATTTAATAAGGAATTGTTTAGTGTATTCAGAACTTACAAAAAAAGATTTTCAAATTTCTACTGTTCAATGTGAAAATTAACAAGGTTCTATGGTTCAGAAAAAAAAAATACCATGGAAATTCTTACAATGAACTCTTTTGATAGAGCCAGTAAAAAACTTTGTGCTTAGTGTCTAAGAGGGTGTCTTACTTATCCTCAATACTTATCCTCAAGTGTCTTACAAGAGAAGGGGCAGAACTACCCAACATTTAAAAATTCAAACCTGGTTTTAACCCAACAAAACACCTTCAGCAATCTTCTAAGATTACAATAGTATTATTATTATTTTTGCTTTGAAGAGATGCCACAGGTTATTTTCCTTTGCTTCTGTCAATGGGGTCACATGTCAATTTGTAAAAAAAAAAAAAAAAAAAAAAAAACAGGTTTCAATGTATTTTGTTTGTTTATCTTGTGTATTTATTTTATTTTCAATTTCAGGAAACACTCCACTCCACTTGGCTGTCATGTTGGGGCGTAAAGGTAATGTAAATAATTCATAACAAAATGTATATCCTTGTCATTTGGTTAACTTGCTAGTCTGGTAACCCAGATAGCATAGGGATTTGTTGGTTTAAATCCCATCCAGTGCATGAATTTTTCCTTATTAATTTGAGTTTGTGACCACTGACCACATAAAAATGAGATTCAGAGAGTTAGGTGGTAGAAAATGCTTTAACAGGGTGTCTACTGGTCAGGGAAATCCTGGAAAACCTGGAATTGTCAGGGAATTTTTTGAGACCAAAAAAGTCAGGGAATTTTGTGAAAAAACACCATAAGTCAGGGAATTTTGGGAAAAACACCAAAAGTCAGGGAATTTTTTTTTCAAGATCCAATTTTGTCATGAAAATGATAAAAAAAAAAAAAAATCGCCTGCGGCGCCACTGTAATCGAGGCATTGTGATAACACTTCTTTGGTAAGAAACACAAAACACTCTTAACCACTTTTTGATAAGATTAACAAAATTTTAGCAGGTTTTTTTTTCAGGGTTTTCCCTGAAAGTTCTTCAATTTTCTTTAGGGTTCCTATTTGTGTGTTGATTTATTACATTTAGTTTTAACTTTCCTTATCCTATAATCAGGAAAGTATTGTATTCGGCGAAATTTTTAAAAAAATATAAGAATATAATTTGTGTATTTCTTTTTTTTATCATTCCTAACACATTCTTGGTAGGAGCTACCGTTAGCAAACTTTTATCAAATTTACGAGAAAAGAATTGGTGATTTCTTAGCAATAAGGTAAGAAAAGTCTTGTGGTGATCACACTAGATTTTTTATTTGAAAAAAAAAGCAAGGAACTAAACATGTTTTCTAAAAGCAAGGAGCTAAACACGTTTTCTAAAAATATGACATGTCTAATTTGCATATTTACTATTATTTTAATATGCATTACCTATTGTGTACTAATAATCAAATAGTACATGAGTAAGCAATTTGTACATAATATCCACCTATTTGATATCCTGCTGATGTCTCTTCCCCAGTAGGTACTAAATGTTGATATCGTAGAACGTACCAGAAAACTCATTTAATTGATTTAGAAAAAATGTTTGGTTGGGTGGCATGGCGGTGGGCTTGCAAAAAAAAAAAAAAAAAAAAAAAAAAATAGAAGGCAGATTGACGTCTTATATAAAAATATACATATGTATAATGTCTCCTTAAAAAAGTAGACTGGAGAAACTGGAAAAATGGTCTGGAAAACCTGGAAAAGTCAGGGAATTTTACTTTGACCATTTAGTAGACACCCTGTTTAAGCATTAACCTTGCCTGGTGGTTACCTTCCATTAAAGAGTGTTATTATTATTATCATCATTTTCACCCTTATAAAGGTGACGGTGTCTTTCCTCTGTGTTCCATGCTTCTCGGGGTGACATAGAGGTTTCATCCTTCAAAGGGTGACAGGAACATGGAGAAACTATAGCAAATTTTGGACAAAATATGAAAGTTAAATAATTAAAATGTGTGTATGGAATGGCCTTGCCTACTAATGTCAAAAATAAATAATATTTGTGAAAAATTAAATATTTGATCAACAACATGAATCAAATATATTTCCAATTTCTAATATTAGAATTTTTTTGAAAGTAATAAAAGAGTATTTTCAAATGAAAAATAATATTCCTTTTATAAACTGGCCAACCACATGTACATACATACCTATGCATTTTCTTTAACAAATACCTAGTAGAGGATAGTGACTCTCTCACCATATTTTATGACTTCAGTTCATTTCTGATAATGACTCTTCATTCCTGTCTTAGATTATAATAATTATGTTAGTCTGTGTGTTAATTCAGTTGAGTCCAGTTATCAAATACGGGGAAACAGCTAGTAATAAATAAAATTTCATTTATTGCCTTGATGGAAGTATATCTATAATTTAATTGTCATTCTATTCTTAGAAATAATAATTTTAAAATCCACCACCATTTCAGAATTTTACTGCTTTATTTAAGGTAATAATACAAGGTACATAAAAAATAATAATAAAATTACAGATTGTAGACCTCTACAAACTCACCAGAAGGAAGAGCCAAAAGTATACTTGCCACATTCCCCTCTACACCGTAAGGCTGAGACACTGTTTCAGGTGGATTTTTGATCTGGATTATATTGACTAATTTTCTTTTAACGTCAACACATTTCAGAATGTGTTCAGCTGTTACTCGCTCATGGAGCCCCAGTGAAAGTAAAGAATAACAAAGGCTGGAGTCCACTAGCGGAGGCGGTGAGTTATGGGGACCGGCAGACCATATCATCCCTCGTGCGGAAGTTGAAGCAGCAGGCACGGGATCAGATGGAGGAGCGGAGACCCAACCTGGTGAAGGCCCTGAACCAAATTGGGGACTTTTATATGGAACTGAAATGGGACTTTCAGAGTTGGGGTGAGCTTTTGACTTCTATTTATTTTAAAGAGATCCTCTTTTTCTCCTAATTTTTATTTCTTTTTCATATTAAAATTAAGTTGAGGTCAGAGTTATGTCATAGTTATTGAGTTTATTTAATAAATATGCTTGTTGATCTGAAATGGAAATTTCTAATGCATGCTGATAGTGAAAGGGTCACTAAATAGATCTAAATGAGGTTGGTGTGAAAAATGGGCCTTCTCTTGTGAGACTCCAACCAGTTTATAGTAATAATAATACATGTAGATGAAAATGAACTGAAAGCTGTAAAAAGCAAATGCTTCATAAAAAAAAAACCTGCAATACTTTCAGTATTCCCATTAATATGCAGAACAATTTTAACATATATTTTAACTAGTAGCTATATTTCCAAAATATTTTAACACGTTCGTTACCAAGCCATTTTTTTCAAGTTTTACGTAGGGACCAGGCGGTAAAGTTGCTGTTGCATCCTGGGGACCAAATTTTGGTCCCCAGGTTTTTTTTTGCATATTTGGCATCGTATTTGTACAAGAATCGATCCTATATCTGTTCTAATACTAACAACCTACCTCCAAAAGGCCATATATGGATGTCCGGTCCCTCGTTAAAATTTTGATAACAGCCACATGTGTGTTTTCGGTCCCTCGGAAAAACACAAAAACATCCACATATGGCCGTTCGGTAACGAACGTGTTAACTAGAAGTTCAACTATATAAAAAAATATTATTATTAAATTAAAATAAGAAATTAACACATATTTTTGTAAACCTCATCCAAAGCAGAAGAATGTGGCACCTTGCCCATAACATATGCTAGATTCAACTTCTGAATGACTATTCTGATTTTCTACTTTAGGTACCTACTCATACCTGTTAATAATAACAATAATATCACCTTATTTGTACTGCCCGATTAGGACCAAGTGGTCAAAATTATGTTTTTATGTGGTCAAAATCTCAAAATGAGAGGATAACAGACTGGTCCTAAGAGCTCTGGGTTTCGAACCCGCGACCTCTTGATTACCAGTCGAACGTCTTGACCACTGAACTACTGGGACAGACATGTTAATAAAATATATATTTTTCAGTTCCCCTTGTATCACGTATTCTGCCATCCGATATCTGTAAGATCTACAAGAAAGGCTCCAGTATACGGTTAGACACCACTCTGGTGGATTTCAATGACATGAGATGGGAGAGGGGGGACATTGGCTTCCTGTTCAACGGAGACGGCAAACCGTCCGAGTCGCTAGTGGTTCTCGACAACCGGTCCAAACTCTACCAGAAAGTCAGATATGAGGTGAGTCTTTGGTCTCTATCTTCTCGTCTCAAGAGTGAGAAGTCCGGTAATCTAGAGCCGTATTTTTCTTTTTAACCAAAGTTAACCAAACGGGAATTAAAATGAACCAAACTGGAAGCAAGTCATTTTTCTTTTGGAAGAGGAAAAATTTCCACTTCCAAAGTTAACCAAAGTGGAAGTAGAAAATTCTTGCTTCCAGTTCTTTTATAGGTTAAGTCCATTGTTTAACTTTAAAAGTAACCAAACGCATTTTTCTTTTACGAATGACCTTGGAATAAAATGGAAATATTTGGAAGAAACCTAACCAGGAAAAAAATTTTGGTTAGAAAGAAAAATACGACTTAGATGTCACGGTTTGAAACCCAGCCATGACATGTCAAGTGACATATTACTGTTTTTTTTCTGTGAGAATAATTTGAGAAATCAAATTATAGCATATAAGTAATAAGTGGAACCATTTTTTCCCCCCTTTTACATTTTACACCCACTATGATTTAAAAAAGGAAAAAGAGAGTTAGAGAGAAAAGTAAATTATTATATGAATTGAAACTACCCCACAAAACAAGAGAAGTGTATCCCCTTAGTGTGGGGTAGTAGCATTAGATATGTGTTACCAGTGTTACCTATTATGTACAATACTATTAATGCAAATAAATTACAAATTTGGAATTTTGACCACAATAATACGCGTGTGTCCCTTACAACTGTAATCAAATTTTAATTTTTTTTTGTTGGCATTGGTTATCAAACCCGGGACTTTCTGTATCAAACCAATAAACCTCGTCTTGAATTCATCCCCAGGAAACGGAGATGGAGATAGAGGACGAGGTGGATATTCTGATGAGCAGTGATATAATGGCGGCTCAAATGTCCACCAAGTCTATCAGCTTCGCTCGGGCCCAATCCGGCTGGATCTTCAGAGAAGATAAGAAGGTAATAATAATAATGTGTTATTATATCACAAGTCTGGCTGGGGGACTATAAACAGGGAGTAGACCAGCATTGGCTTGGTTCTGGGGGCCCTTGTCAATTATTAGCCTCCTTGTAAAGACAGTGGTAGAAGTACTGAGTCATTCCTCTACTCTCTGGCTACAATCGTTCACGATGACGTCACCCTATGATGATATTAT
Source organism: Bactericera cockerelli (assembly GCA_024516035.1). Taxonomy (NCBI): domain Eukaryota; kingdom Metazoa; phylum Arthropoda; class Insecta; order Hemiptera; family Triozidae; genus Bactericera; species Bactericera cockerelli. The sequence continues at coordinate 596,733 of CM044959.1, forward strand.
ATCACAATTTTAGTGGGTAGCGCAGAATTATAGGGCTTTTCCTTATCTTTTTTAATATCCTAATATCTTATTTTTGCCTATATTACCGCCACTGGTCGCTGCTAACATTCAAGCAGATACTCATTTTTCCTCAAGAGGTATGAGTGGAACCCGAACATCTAAGTACAGAGCACAAAAAATCCTTTCCTGCTGAGGATCGAACCCAGGTCACCGTGCGTGCAATGCCTGGCGCGCTAACTCACTCTGCCACGGTGACTACTATTAGATTATTGTAGAGCACGAATAGCTCAGTGGTTAAGCACTCGCTTGCCATGCGGAAGGTCGCGGGTCCGAACCCCCGCGCCGACAAAAAATTGTATTAAAAAACTTGTTCTCATGCTGTCACTGCAGTTAAGCAACATCCAGCGATGTTCGGACTTGGATGGGTGAGCATTCAAATTCTAACCCTCGTGATGCTGGCTATTCCCGGCACGCACTCAGGCTGGTTGATGTTAATTTGAGTAGTGGTTTCGATCCTCAGTGGGACAGGAATTTTTCTGCTCTGTACTTGGATGTTCGGGGTCCACTCATACCGCGTGAGGAAAAATGAGTAGTTACTTGTATGAGTAACGACCAGTGGGGCGGCATTACCAGAGTAAATAGAAATGAATGTAATGGAATTCGAAAAGTGAAAGAGGCTCTTAGTAATGCTGCGCTACCCACAAAATTTGTGACAACAAAGTCATACGTACAAAATCTTTTGAACAGTTTTTTTTTTATATAATAATTATAATAAAAAAAAACAATGAAAATAAAAGAAAGAAAGATAAAAATACTTGTGCTTCACCAAAAATAAAGTCATACATACAAAATCTCTGGAACCGTTTTTTTAAACTAATAATAATAATATCGCCTCTTTTATACTGCCCGATAAGGACTATTAAAGTCCCATTATTCCAGCAGTAAGCCCAAGACATACTATTATGTGGAAAAAATCCCAAATGGGAGGATAACTTGTCATGTCCCGGCTGGGTTTCGAACCCACGACCTCTGGAACTTCTGGATTCACAGAGTGCCGCCTTTACCACTGAGCTACCGGGAGAGACAAACTAATTCCTGCCTCTTCAATCCCCACAGGAAATGGTGGGGTCGTTCCAGGCCGAGTTCTACACTATCAACGGAATGGTTCTGGAGTCTCGGAAGCGGAGAGAGCACCTCTCCGAAGAGGATCTGCAGAAGAACAAGGCGATCATTGAGAGTTTCACCAAAGGCAACACACAAGTACTAGATCCTAACGGAGAGGTAATAATACACTAAGTGACAAACTTAGCGGAACGCATAGGTTTTTTCTCATATAACGTGTGTATTTCTTGATGGTCAAAAATATTTTTCATATTTTTTTTTTAATTGCGGATATCACACAAAAATTGGTACAGAGTTAGCAAAGACATGAAGGCCAATTTTCAAAATTGAATGAAGTACTTGTCACTGTCGACCTTTCCCATAGAGCAGGGACGGCCAAACTGGGAACCGCGGTTCCCTAGGGAACCGCGGGGTCTATTTTGGGGAACCGCGAAGAAATTTTGAGATTTCTAGATTATTACAAGAATGTTTTTTTTTTTTTGAAACCTAGATAAAAAAAAAGATTTTGCTTTTATTCTGAATATTTTATTTCCTTTTGTACCTACCTGTAAACCTGATTTTCAAAAACTGGAGGACATATTGACATACATGGATTATCCATTCAAGGAAGTAAAAATCGAAGAAATGACTAACCTTGCCCAAGAAATATCCCACCTAATTGATGGAAACTCCACAGCAATAATCGATGAAATCTTAAAAATCAAAGGTGATATAGCTGTGAAAGTTCGAGCTGAATCAACAAGTTGTGACTTTTGGAAATACTTTTCTCAAGATAAATTGGCTATGTATCTTACAGCCTTTTTCGCTAGTACCTACCTTTGTGAGGGAACCGCGAGCGCTTCCATTTTTCCCAGAGGGAACCGCCGCAAAAAAAGTTTGGCCACCCCTGCCATAGAGGGTGTAGAAAAAAACTGTTTTTTAATGATTTTCTCAATATTAATTATTTCGGATTCAGAGGAAAAATGACGGATCCATCAAGGCTCAACATTTTTGAGACGAAGGAATGAGGATCAATACATAAAGCAAGACAATATTAATCTTAATCCAAAATAATGAATTTTGAAAAAATCATTGAAAAATAGTTTTTTTCCTCATTAATTTGAGTTTGCGACCACATAATAAAAAGACTCTGAGGGTTTGGTGGAAGAAAATGCTCTGAGCATTAACCTCGCCTGGTGGTAACCTTCCACTAAAGAGTGTTATGACCCATTTTACAAAGAGGATTTTTTTTATGTAAGTTCCTCCGTATTATTATTATTATTATTATTATTGAGTAGTCACCGTGGCCGAGTGAGTTAGCGCGCTAGGCATTGCACACATGGTAACCTGGGTTCGATCCCAGGGGTGTAGGAATTTTTCTGCTCTGTTCTTGGGTGTTCGGGGTCCACTCATACCTCGTGAGGAAAAATGAGTAGCTGCTTTGATGTGAAGCAGCGACCAGTGGCAGAATTGTGGGCAAAAAAAATACAAGATATTGTAAATTAAAGTGGTAAAATCCTATGATTGTACGCTATCCACTAAAATTGTGACATAATAATTGTGACAAAGAAAAGGCATTATTATTATTATTGAATCTTCCTCAGCCAATCAGGAGGCCATCCCTGCAGCCTCCGACAGAGCGCCACATCAGCTGGGAGAGCTACAATAGCTCACCTGAGGAGGAAGCACCAGTGCTGGGGCGAGGCCTCATAGAGAAGGAGACGAGCAAGTTTTTCAAAGCTACAGTGGCCATGGTGAGAGAATTCATTTATACATAGACACTTTAAAAAATAAAAAACAAGTAAAAAAAAAAAAGGAAAAAAAAAATGTTTTTTTTTTAATTGATTGTTATGCTGTGATTGTTAGCAACCCACCATATGGTGGGCAGCATGAATATTTGTTTAAAAAATAAATATTATTCTTCTTCTGTCCCAGTAGCTCAGTGGTAAAGGCGGCACTCTGTGAATCCAAAGACTCCAGAGGTCGTGGGTTCGAAACCCAGCTGGGACATGACATGTTATCCTCCCAATTGGGATTTTTTACCACATAATAATATGTCTTGGGCTTACTGCTGGAATAATGGGACTTTAATAGTCCTAATCGGGCAGTATAAATACGGCGATATTATTATTATTTAGTTTATTTTTACTTTCTCTATCCTATAATAAGGAAAGTATTGTATTCGTCGAAAATTTGACCTACCCAGTTTTTCACATTTCTGGACGAATCATAGCCTCAGGATACCAAAAAAGTTGTTATACAAAGCAATCAATATTATTAACATAAAGAAAAACCGACCTCTGTTGCTTAATCGATGAAAATTGAAATACAAAATTTAGAACAATACAAACAACATCTAGATAACATGAATAAAATATATACAGATGTCCTAACTGAAGGGCGGGGTTATTGCCTATGACAAACTCTTCCGCCGAACCCTTTTGTATTGTATTGTTTAAAATAAATCAATTAGGACGGGGGTTTTACACTCCATTCGCTGGGAATCGTACCAGCTACCCACATTAACCTCACCCAGTCTGTGTAGGGCCGGAAGTGTTATTGTGAAAAAAAACATAATATTTTTTTGCTCCGATTTCAATTTTTTCTTGTATCCCCCCCCCCCAGAGTCCAGACTTCCCCCTCTCCATTGACATGCTCCTGAGTCTGTTGGAAATCATCGCCCCGTTCAAGCACTTCAGCAAGCTGCGGGAGTTTATCCTCATGAAACTGCCCCCCGGCTTCCCGGTCAAGATCGGTGAGTTGCTCAACGCTCCTCAGGATTGATGAGTTCCTCAACGCTCATGAAGATTGATGAGTTCTTAAACTTCTCTGTTATGAAGATTGATGAGTTCTTAAACTTCTCTGTTATGAAGATTGATGAGTTCTTAAACTTCTCTGTTATGAAGATTGATGAGTTCTTAAACTTCTCTGTTATGAAGATTGATGAGTTCTTAAACTTCTCTGTTATGAAGATTGATGAGTTCTTAAACTTCTTTGTTATGAAGATTGATTTTATTTATTTTTATTTATAAACATTTCGATCAAGATTTATTTACATATTTTATATACAATGTACATGGTAACAATTTAGAAATAAAAATAAACAAAGCCTGATCAAGGGTGGTGATAATGCCTACGGCATTCTCTTCCACACCACCCTTGATTACAGGAAACAAAAACAATTGGAAAAAACAAAAGAAAATATTTACAATTAAAATAGGGGAAAAGAAGGGAAGGGGGGGGGGGGGGGGAGAAACTAGCAACTTATAATAATAATAATAAAACAAAATTACTGATCCATGCCAAACATATATTCTTTTAGTTTCATCTTAAACGACATACGACTTTCCGAGACTCTGAGTTCCTCTGGAAGTCGATTCCACAACCTTGCAGCATTAACAGAGAAACTCTTACTCATGAAATCTGTATAATGCATGGGGATGGTGAGGATATGACGTGATCGTGTATTATGTGAGTGGAAACTTTGTAATGGATGAAATAAAGAATGAAGATATGAAGGTGATGATTCTTCGTTCATTGTTTTCCACAAAAGACATAATGTCTGATGCTCCAGTCTTCTCGTAATAGTCAACCACGTCAGCGATCTTCTGAGGTCAGAAACATGATCATATTTCTTTAAACCGAAGATATAACGTACGCAAGCATTTTGGTAAATCTGAAGTTTTTTCATGAGAAGTCCACTAATATTGCTGAAAACTACTCCTCCGTATTCAATAGTTGGGAAAATGAGAGATGTACATAGGAGCTTTTTTGTCTTAAAAGGTAAAAACCTTTTAAGACGATTTAATGAATGAAATTTTCTGAAGACTTTTTTCCCAACATTGATGACTTGTAAGTTCCAAGATAGATTTGAATCAAATAGGAGGCCCAAGTTTTTGACTGAATTAGAAAGAGGAATAATATTAGAGTTGAAGATAATGGGATGGACTATAAGTTTCGATAACCTATCAAGAAGGGGCGATGATCCTATTATAATACTTTGGAATTTCTTGGGATTTGGTAGAATACCATGAACTATAGTCCACTCATGTAATTTCTGGAGATCATGTAACTTCTCTGTTATGAAGATTGATGAGTTCTTAAACTTCACTGTTATGAAGATTGATGAGTTCTTAAACTTCTCTGTTATGAAGATTGATGAGTTCTTAAACTTCTCTGTTATGAAGATTGATGAGTTCTCAAACTTCTCTGTTATGAAGATTGATGAGTTCTTAAACACTCTTTGTTATGAAGATATAATACTACTCTTTAGTGGAAGGTAACCACCAGGCGAGGTTAATGCTCAAAGCATTTTCTACCACTTAACCCTCAGAGTCTTGTTATTATGTGGTCACAAACTCAAATTAATGAGGAAAAATGCATGCACTGGGTGGAATTCGAACCAACGGATCCCTACGCTACCTGGATTACCAGACTAGCGCGTTAACCACTTGACTACCCGTGCACGGGTTGCATAGTCACTAACAGCCTGATTAAGCGCGGCCATTAGCTCTTTGATTGTGTATGATTTAGCTTGATTTAATCTGTTCATTAAAGACTATGCACCTAGGGCTCTGTATTATATGTAATAAGAATAATGAGTTCTTAAACACTCTTTGTTATAAAGATTGATGAGTTTTTAAACGCTCTTTTTTATGAAGCTGGTGAGTTCCTCAACGCTCTTGAAGATTGATGAGTTCTTAAACGCTCTTTGTTAAAAATCTGATTTGTTCTTAAACGCTATGAAAATTCTCTAAGTTAACTTTTAAGCAAAAAAAGGTTGAAAATGAGGTTTTCAGCTTGTCACTACAGATTTTCTTTGTAGAATTGTTAAATCGTTCTACCATTTACAAGAAAATTCATCATTTGTCATGTGAGAGGTTCCAGAGATCAGAATTATGACGCGAGTATTAAAAGGAAGTGATAATAATAATATCGCATTATTTATATTGCCCGATTAGGACAATTTAGTCCCACTATTCTAGCAGTAAGCTCAAGACGCATTATTATGCGTTAAAAATCCCAAATGGAATGATAACTTTCTTAGAAGCTTTTATCATTAGCATAGGAAAAGAACCTTTGTAAAAATCCAATATTGTTAATAAATAAATAAAATGTTTAAATAAAAAAAAAATCCGGGCTGGGTTTCGAACCCACAACCTCTGAAATCTCTGGATTCACAGAGTGCGGCCTTTACCACTGAACTAGCGGGACAGAAGTGATATGTCCATGAATGGCGGTGTATTTTTCAAAGCTTAAGTAATATTAATAATAATTATTTTATTTGAACTATTTTCTCGCCAGATATCCCCATCTTGCCAACAGTCACCGCCAAGATCACATTCCAGGACTTTCAGTTCCGAGACGATATTGATGCTAGTCTCTTCGAGATACCCAAAGACTATATTGAAGATCCTAACAGGTAATTAATAATAACAACACTCTTTAGTGGAAGGTTAGCAACAGACAAGGCTATTATTATTAAACACTTTTAGATAAGATTAGATAAGAAGACATATATGTACAATACAAATAATTATTATAACAATGAAAAAAATGGAAACAATATATACAATAAAAAGGAAAAAGAAAAGAAAAATATATATAAACATATGTCCTAACTAAAGGGCGGGGTTATTGCCTATGGCAATCTCTTCCACCCAAACCTTCTTTTTTTGGTCATTGCTCAAAGCCTTTTCTACCACCTAATCCTCAGAGTCTTATTATTATGTGGTCACAAACTCAAATTAATGAGGAAAAATTAATGAGGAAAATTAATGAGGTTATTTTATTGTATTTTTGCCTTGCAGCGTTCACAATATTGGTGATTTCTTAAATCTAACTATTCATGAAGAATTTTTTTTAATGTATATGAATTTAACCATGAATGAAGAAATTGTATATGCCAAATAATAATGCTTTTTATCTATGAGAATAATTTGAGAAATCAAATTATAGCTTATATGTAATAAGTGGAAACATTTTTTTTTTTAACCCACTATAATTTGGTAAAAGAGAGTTAGAGTGAAAAGAAAATTATTATATGAAATGAAACTAGCCCACAAAACAAATGAAACTAGCCCCACACTAAGGAGATACTACCCCACACTATCTCCTTAGTGTGGGGTAGTATCTCCTTAACTTCATTTTTTTTTTTTTTTTTTTTTTCTTTGTACAATCTATTTATTTTTTCTTTACAATGTCATTGTATTTTACTGTATATATTTTTGTCTTACCTAATGAAGCATACTATAATAATATAACAATAGTTGTTTACCTATTATGTACAATTATTATTGCAAATAAATGACAAATTACAATACAATACAAAATTACAATAAATACAAAGGTCTGGCTGGGGGACTATAAACAGGGAGTAGACCAGCAGTCTGGTTGGGGGACTATAAACTATGAGTAGATTAGCATTGTCTTGGTTCTGGGGGACCTTGTCAATTATTAGCCTCCTTGTATAGACAGTGGTAGAAGTGCTGAGTCATTACTCCACTGTCTGGCTACCATCGTTTACGATGACGCCACCCTATGATGATAATGAATAAAGCATACTATAATAATATAACAATAGTTGTTTACCTATTATGTACAATTATTATTGCGAATAAATAACAAAAATTACAAAATTCAAAAATAAAAACTGATATTTCGACCAACAATGTTCTGAACTCCGTCCCTCAGATTTTTTTTTTTTTTTTTTTTTTTTCTTTTTTTTAATATACCTTGTTTATACTGCCGAGGTAAGACTGAAAAGTACCTTTACCCCTCAGATTCCCCGACTTGTGACGGCCGGAGCGGGTGACTCTGCTGGAATGGAACTGGGGGCGACACGCCACCCTGGAGATGCCCTGGGAGACCTCCTGCGCCTGCGTGCTGAGTCTGGAACCCTTGCGCGACTTTGCGACGCACGGGAACCAAGACGTCGGGCACGGGTCGACACTTGCGACGCATGGGAATCAACCCGCACGCGACGCCGTACACGAGGCGACCTTTGCAACGCACGGGAATCGGTCCTCGCGTGACTCCGGACACGGGGCGACCTTTGCGACGCACGGGAACCAACCCTCGCGCCACCCCGGACACGGGGCGACCTTTGCGACGCATGAGAACCAGGAGGATTGTTTCGCGGACAAGTGATATTGGGCGTCCCGTTGGATTCCATTCGCGACTCGTTTGCGACTCTTTGGAACCAACCCGTACGCGATTTCGATTGTCACGACGAGGCGACTTCTGCGACCATTGGAATCGAAGAGGATTTCGACGTGGCTGTATGGTACTGCTCGTATGCGGAATATTTCAGGTGGGACGAGTTGCCATTTGCGACTGATGTGAAATGAGTGTTCGAATATGTGAAGACGGAATTTTGGATGTTGGAATGTGTTAACATAGGTAAATTGTCGACAGGATATATTTCGTGACTTTAATGGATTTTTATTCGTCCAGTTTTTTCGCCCAACCAAGAATACCAGCCTAGCCTAAGTATTTCCATACCGACCTCAGTAGCTGTATCGATAAAGCAGCGGACTCGTAATCTGGAGGTCGGTGGTTCGAGTCCCAGATTCAGCAAAGATTTAGTCAAGCGAGTTTTGAGTAATTGTGATATCACATTGTGATTAACACAAATATAACAAATATTTTTGCAGTTCTTTTTTAGGCTTCACCGTCCACGGTTGCCTGGATTCCGTCATTGTATATTCATGCTCTGCATTTTGTAAGGAAAAAAGGAAGACAAAATTCTTCCGATTTCTAATCTTAGAAATTTTGATTCTTCTAGGGCGGAATTAATAGACAACATCAATCACTTGAATTAATAGACAAATCAATCACTTTCCATCCCGGCATCTCTCATTTTACTTCCGAGAAAAATTTCTAGGGCGGAATTAATAGACAACATCAATAACTTAAGTCGTTGGTAAGTGTCGGTTTTCCCTATCTTACACAGTACGCAGTCCGTGACTTAGCGCCACAGAGGTATTACAAAAACGTCTATTAATTCCGCACCTAATTGACCTAATATTGTAAAAGGCAAAATATTTGCGAAATAATATCATAATAATGTTCGAAATTTTTCCGAAGTAATAGAGAAAGAGTCATTTTTTTTTTAACAGAAACGGCTCGAACGTTGATAGTATTTATTAAAGTTTTAGGGTGAAATTAATAGAGAAAATTGAGAACTTAAGTCATTGCTTATCGTCGGTTTTCCACGTCTAAGGGCGGAATTAATAGACGTTTTTGTAATACCTCTGTGGCGCTAAGTCACGGATTGCATACTGTGAAGAAAGGGAAAAACGACCCTTAGCAATGACTTAAGTTATCGAATTTGTGTATTAATTTCACCCTAAGACAGTGCGCAATCCGATACTTAGTGCCACAGAGGTATTAGAAAAACGTTTATTTTTTCATTTTTTTTATTTTATGCAACTAATATTTATTTTACTATCTATAAAACAAGTTAACCAACTCATCTCCCTGAGGCACACAGCCCACAACTGCCGCCGCATTTCCTGTTTGGAATAGCTTGGCTTTTTTTGTGATAGAAACTTGCTCTACCATCACTTGATTTTTCCACTAGCCTTGTTTTACTTCCGAGAAATTTCTAATATTAGAAATCGGAAAGTATTGTGTTCGTTTTTGTAAAAAAAAAATTTCTTTTGCTCCTATTTTAATTTTTTCATATTTCTGGACGTTTCATAACCTCCTGTTTTTTTTTTTTTTTTCCCCCCTTTTTTTTCTTACAAAATGCAGAGAAATATCCTGTCGATAATTTTTACCTTTGATAATATATTCCAAATTGCATGCTCGGGATTTTGTCTGTTGTTAAAGCTCAAAGCTGAACGCACAACTATCGTTTCTGTGTGGTTTCGTCCCTTTGGAATGGTTTGGTCTTTGATATGTGCTCCCTCTGATTGTAGAATAGTTAACCGAGCTGAGAGATAAACTTGTGCGAAAATTTTTGTTCAAGCAATGGCCTTTGGATTTCAATTAGAATATAGAATAAAGTATACCTTAATAATAATACCCTACTGGAAGGTAACCAACCACCAGGCGAGGCTAATGCTCAAAGCATTTTCGACCACCTAACCCTCAGAGTCTTATTTTTTATTTCTATTTATCGTAAGGCTTTATTACACATCTCAGATTTCCTGATCAAGTAATAAACTTGATCAGGAAATCTGATGGCAGTGATTGTCTGATCGCCAAAAGAGTCTTATTATTATGTGGTCACAAGCTCAAATTAATGAGGAAGAATTCATGCACTGGGTGGGATTGGGATTCCAACCAACGGATCCCTACTCTACCTGGATTACCAGACTAGCGCGTTAACCACTTGACTAGAAAATGCTTTGAGCATTAATCTCGCCTGGTGGTTACATTCCACTAAAGAGTGTTATTATGGTTATTTAACTAGATACATGTTTTTCAACTAACCAGTGCACGATTATTAAACAGATTCAATCAAGTTTGCAATTAACAAGAAAGAAAGTTGAAATTAATAAACAAAACTTGATCAAGGGCGGTGCTAATGCCTACGGCATTCTCTGCCTACGATTGTGATTAACACAAATATAATAACGAAAGAGGTATTCTGGTCAGTTGATCTCTCAGTATCGTCTCTTGTCCAGTACCTTTCTCACCACCTCTTGCCATCCTCGAGTTTTAAACATCTTCCCGCTCAATTGTTGACCTAGCACCTAAATCATTATAATCAGTATAATCAGAAGAGTGAGAAGTTGTACTAGATGTACATGAATATCAGAACATACCTGGACAGCTGTTTCGAGCTTATTTGCTCTCATCAGCAGGTAACAGTTCTGAATATCTCCATGCCATCAACTAACCTCTCTATTTTAATTAGTATAAACAGAAGAGTGAAAAGTTGTACTAAATGTACATGAATATCAGAACATACCTGGACAGCTGTTTTGAGCTTATTTGCTCTCATCAGCAGGTAATAGTTCTGAATATCCTTGCGTGTCCTCTGAATATCCAAATGGGAAGTATTGTGTCACTTCTCGCCCATCAGAGGGGTGGCACACTACGGGATGGGCAAGCTACAACACAGACCACAAGCGTCTACAGTAGCTCCTGTTTCATGGCTACGAAATAAGGAAAAGCTGTGAAACACTCATCTTGAAAAAAAAGCAATGGTTCATATTGGCTGCCTAGTGGGCCCTCGCAAATTCTTCATTGTTACAATTGACTGATCTTATACAACAGTTGAAACTCGAGGATTGATGTTCGGTTTTGGAAAGCAGGAACTGAAAGCTCTTTCCAATGCTGAACTTTTTGAGTCAACAATAATCATTTTTATCATTTCTGTTTTTTTTTTTTTTTTTTTTTTTTTCGTCATAAAAGGATTTGAACCAACTTTTGAAAACTAATGGACTGATAATTTTTTATATGAAATATTCACAACTAGAGCTGTAGCTTTATTCACTGAAACGAAGGTACAAAAAGGATGTTTTTTCTCTCTCTGTGGCAACCAGGAAGCTTTTCTCACTAGAAACTTTAATTAATACAACTACCTAAATTAAATAATGTTGTTTAAAAGAATAATTGAACTAGTAGTTCTGTGAACTGTAAACGTCACACAGATTCAACTATCGCATTATAAATGTTCTATCAAGCATGAGGACATCGAGACATTTTATTCAATACCCCACTCGATAGGTTTTAATTAAAAAATATCAACCGGCCCTTTTTTCATCTTTTTACCACAGAGCGGATACCACTTTTTACCCTTAGATTTCACGATCACAAAATTTCACTACTGAACTCAAATATATTTTCTCAACGACTCTACAAATTTTCACCAAAACGGCCATTTGGCCCCGAGTTTCCTAATTTGACCCAAAAACTATAGGTGAAATTCTAGGACCCCAATGAACATGTATACAAAATTTCATCAATTTTGAAGAATACGGTCGAGAGTTATCGCGGAACAGACAGACAGACAAACGAAAGCCAAATCGTCCAGTATGCAAGTTAAAACAGAACCTCACTTAGTGAGGTCGCTTCGCTCCCTCACTATGTTCGGTTAATAAACAAATAATTTGAATGTTACGTAAGCTCAGAATTATTCCAGATTTTCAGTGTGACTTGTATAAGATGATTTTTATTACTTGTTGTTTATTCAGAAAAGCTTTAAAATGTTATTCTTTTTTATCTGTTGTTAAAAAGAATAAAGTGTTATATATTATTTTTATAAATAAATAAAAATTACAGTCGATTCAATGCCCCATGAGAAATACTATTTTAGTATTTTTGATTTTTTCCAAGCATAAAAAAAATAGCAAAAAAGTAATAAAAAGAACAAAAAAATCGTTCGCGCTTCTATTTCATGCAAGTCTTATCGATAATTTTACCAGTGGTCCATTGGTTTTCAGCCGTGCTCAATATTGTATATTCTACGACCTTATCCCTTCTCAATGTTAAGCCCCACCCCTTCTGAACATTAAGCCCCGCCCCTTTTAAAAGTTAAAACCCCGCCCCTTCTGAATATTAAGCCCCGCCCCTTCTGAATATTAAACCCCGCCCTTCTGAATATTAAGCCCCGCCTCTTCTGAATATTAAGTCCACCCCTTCTGACATTGTATACTCGCCAAACAAGTTTCTACTAGGATTTTTATAATTTTTCGCCGTCGTGATTTTGTAGATTCTGTAATTTTAATATTAATTTTAGTAACTAAAATGTTTGTTTTTTTATGTACACGCAGAACTGTGGTCACTTGGGATTTATTTATTTACGTACATTAATTTATTTCTGTCCGTCCCGGTAGCTCAGTGGTAAAGGCGGCACTCTGTGAATCCAAAGACTCCAGAGGTCGTGGGTTCGAAAACCCATCTGGGACATGCTCCCAATCGGGATTTTTACCACATAATAATATGTCTTGGGCTTACTGCTGGAATAATGGGACTTTAACAGTCCTAATCGGGCAGTATAAAAGGCGATATTATCATTATTATTTTATACTGAATTTATTTATTTTTAATTCCCAGAAAAACATTATTGAAAAGTTGAATAACTATTTTGTGTAAAAAAAACGTAAAAGATTTTTAATAATTTTAAATTTAAAAAATATTATTTACAATTTGCACAAAAAGTCTATCGTGTTGATTAAATTATTTACCATTATCTCACTTGTAAATTAGAGTAAAAAAAATTACAGTACAATCCTAAATTGACATTAACTGTCAGGACCAAAGGCAGTTCATATGTTAGTTAATAAAATTAGTTAAATCAAATCTTATTACTGGTTAATTTGATAAATCCAGGTCAGTGCATTTTTTCCCATTTTTGGACAGTTTAGCCAATTACAAAACGTAATCAATAATAAAGGACCGATGACTCCCGCCTTTATTAAAATGAAAGTATCTCTCCCATCCAACACCTAGCCAAGCGTTCGCCAGCGTGACCACAGTACTGTACTGATTCACATTTCACGTCTTCTCTTTGTACCTTAATACCGTGCCTGTCGAGAGTGACCATCATCCACTTCATAGTAAAGGCGGCCACACACGTACATGCTTGAACAAGCGTGCCTGTCATGCATGCATGAGCGTGTGTGGCAGAAATAGATCATGAGCACAAGCTCGTTGATACAGACTGTTGCCTGCCTGTCTGTCCCGGTAGCTCAGTGGTAAAGGCGGCACTCTGTGAATCCAGAGTTTCCAGAGGTCGCGGGTTCGAAACCCAGCCGGGACATGACAAGTTATCCTCCCATTTGGGATTTTTACCACATAATAAATCGTGGGCTTACTGCTGGAATAATGGCTAATAAATAATGGCTTACACTTAGAGAAATTTGTTCGTTTGGGCCCTTGAATTTTATACCCATATGAAAGATATTTATCATATTATAAGTTTGGTCCTTTTTGACCAAAGTTCACCATAATTCACAACCAACCTTTTCTATTTTAAGGGCCGTATTATGAAACAGGATTAGTAAATCTAAGTCGACCCTTAGATTTTATCAGCTGACCGATAGGTATTTTAAAACAAGAATTTCCGTCTCGAAGGCTGGCCACAGCCAAGTTACTCTACAGAAGTAATATAATACAGCTACAAAGCTCGGCTTAGATATGACCTCTACAGTTGTTGTCAAGGTGAAAGTTAAGGTATAGTGTCCACCTGTCCACTATTACCGACCTCAGTAGCTTGATCAATAAGGCGGTGGACTTGTAACCTGGAGGTCCGTCGGTGGTTCAAGTCCCGGTTTCAGCGTGGATTTAGTAAAGCGAGTTAGAGTAGTTGTGATATCACGAAAGTGATTAACACAAATATGATAACTTTTAACCTCTGAAAAATTGGAAGAAATATTTTATTTGTAAGATGTTCGTTATGTTGTTTTGTTAAAAATAAAGTTGGTTATTTTATTTTATACGGTAAAAAATAACTTAACTTTCGTTAGTGTCCACTAAGATTAACTTATCTTGTTTCAAAATTCCGCCCTAAATGTTCGCGCCGATTTTTTCAATTTTGTTTCTACAGGTTTACTCTCTATAGTTAACAAAAAGACAACCATTTTACTTTAAATGTTCGATGTTTCAATGTATTAATCGCACTTCTTATACATATATATTACTGTCTTGATGTCAATATTAGTTTTTAGATGTTTATATTTTTATAAACTAGTAATTTAAAAAGAATCGAAGAAAATTTACTGAGGTACTTCAAGTCTCAAAGTATAAGAGTATTATTACTTCCGAGAAATTTCTAAATTAGAAATCGGAAGTATTGTGTTCAATTTTGTAAAAAAAAAAAAATATTTTTTTGCTCCGATTTCAATTTTTTTTTTTTTTTTGTAACCAATTAAGTAAAAATTTCTCCCACTATAAGAGTTTTCTAGATGAAAAAATCATGCTTTAGAAATTTCAGAACTGGGTAATTTTTTCCACAAAGTTTACCCCGTGTGTGTCAAGCAACCAGTTATTAGGCTGACAGTTTATTTTGTTTGTTAAATAAAAAATAAAATTGTTTCTCTATCGCACCATTGTACCTATATGTTAGGTATTTAATAAAAATGTCTTTTAAGTCCAACTCGGCAAATATAATTTTGAGTCTCTGAACCTAGTGTTCACAGATTCGATTCCCAAATATGTTTGACAGTATTTGTGTCTGAATTAGTAGGCCCACCATTTTCTCTTCAATTTCGATTTGTATAACATCAGAAGTTCAATGTTTTTTTTTTAATCTGAAAGTATCACTTTTCAAGATTTCTTTCAAAACAATACTAGATCATACACACCCTATTATACACGTAAATGCAATAGTATTATTGCGTGTGTATGCATGAAAAAATATAGATGATAATTATAATAACACTCTTTAGTGGAAGTTAATGATCAAAGCATTTTCTACCACCTAACCCTCAGAGTCTTATTATTATGTGGTCGCAAACTCAAATTAATGAGGAAAAATTCGTGCACTGGGTGGGATTCGAACCAACGGACCCCTACGCTACCTGGATTACCAGACTAGCGCGTTAAACACTTGACTACCAGTGCACATAGATGACTCTGTGTACCTCAGTAAAAGTTCTCTCGAGTTTTGAATGTACCTAGTCATTTTTATTTTAATTTTCTACATTTTGTACATTTGATTTCTAACTCTAATATTTCACCTGACTCAGGTAATTTGCGCACTCACCAGTTAAATGATAATGGTCCTCGGGGTTGAATTATTTAACAGGATTAAATTTAAAAAAGCCAGATAATTCGGAAGTATTTTTCATTTGAAATCGAATTGAATATTGTTTCTTTGTCGCCATAACTACATAATGTCACATTTTACTTCCGAGAAATTTCTAATATTAGAAATCGGAAGAATTGTGTTCGTTTTTGTATAAAAAAAAAATATTTTTTGCTCCATATTTCTGGACGTTTCCATAACCTGAGCAACTTTTTTTTTCGAACAATATTTTTTTTTTTAAATATTTTTCCTGTCACTATTTAAATCTCTTGTCCAGGCGTTCTCTGCCACTCAACCCCGCGTGAATTACTTGAGTCACCCCCCCCCCCCCCTTGCATTTTTCCTACTGTGTACGTAGTTCGAGTGCTGTGTGTCGTGTACATTTTACCTACAGGGATAGCACATAGTTCTTTAGCAAGTATTATTATTCCTGGCTCCTTTCAGCTCAACTGACAATCTATTTTTCTCCCTATCTCCTTTTTTTTCCGCCACGAAAAAGTTAACCTCAAATTAAAGCGTATTTTTTATATGAATATGAATAAAAAAACATCGAAAACAGACAAATAAAATGAATATTTTTCACTTCTATCGCGATCCGGCTGAAAGTAACAAAATAAAACATGGCGAAAAAAGGAAATATGAATTTTCCACATTCACAATTGTGCAAAATATTTGTAGCCGGATCGCGATGGAAATCTATTTTATTAGATTTTAAATATTCGTTTTATTTATTTTATTCATATAAAAAAATCGCTTTTACTAAAGTTTCAGTAATAACTTTCTGTATTTTCCCATTTTTTATATTTTTTTTTAAGTATCCACCCCTCAACGACGTATTTATGTATTATCTATTTTCTATTTATTTTGGTTTTATCTGCCACGAAAAAGTCTATAAACCTTCTTTATTGTTTACTTTTCATGAAATATCCTCAAGTATTGAGTTTCTATTTTTTAATTTCTGTAATGATTTTTTATTTACGTGTCTGAATTTTTTCCCTTTACACTACACTTATACTCATATTCTGTGTCGTTATAGTATTTATACCACTAAAAATAATAGTTCGTGATTTTTTTTCAATAAAATTCTAGGCGATTTCAATCAAAATTTAATTATTTTGTTTTATTTTGTCAATAGTTAAATTAATGGTCTTTGAATGGACGGGTTCTCGTAAGATCACCGAAGTTACAGGCTGGGTGAGGTAAATCGTAGGTAGCAAGTTATTGAGTTTCCTGCAAATGGAGGGGGTAACACTAGCGCAGCATTAATAAGAGCCTTCTTTACTTTTCGGAATTAATTTACATTATTCTTTACACTCTGGTAATGCCGCCTGGTGGTTACTCATACAAGTAACTACTCATTTTTCCTCACGAGGTATGAGTGGACTTCGGACATGCAAGTACAGAGCAGAAAAAATCTATCCTAGCTGCTGGGAATCGAACCCAGGTCATCCTGAGTGCCAGCCTAGTGCACTTCACCACTGGGAGAAGGTACTTTCTTATCCTATAAAGTCTTTCCGGTTAGCTCAGTAGTCTAGACGTCAGCATCGCGTCAGTCTGGTAAACCAGAGATTGCGGGTTCGAAACCCAGTTGGGAAATGACAAGTTATCCTCCCATTATGAATTTTGACCACATAATAATACGTCTTATTATTAAACATATTGGATCAAGTTTTATTTACATAGAATATATAGTATACAATACATAGAAAATGAAATTTATAGAACAAAACTTGATCAAGGGCGGTGTTAATGCCACCGGCATTCTCTTTCGTCTTAGGCGCTTACTGCTGGAATAATGGGACAAATTGGTGCTAATCAGTCAGTTTAAGTAAGATGATATTATTATTTATGAGCAATAATATTTCTGTCTGTCTAGACCTACTCATGCTAAAATATTCGTCAATTGGACTTTTAATCAGAAATGCTCATTGGAAATAATTGAAAACTATAGTTGTTATTTTTATAATACATTGTTCTGTTTATTAATAATTAATCAATATATTTATGTACAGTAAAAATATAAAAAAAAGTAGAAGCAATAAATAATATTTACAAAAGTTTAAAACATTCGTCAAAGATTCTGCAACATTACGTAATCACACATTAAATTTGAACAGTTACCTATGTTAGGTACAGCTTAATAATAATAATAAATTAATAATAGACATATATTCATACCTATCAGAGGACTAAAAAGTCCCATTACAAGCATTGGTTTGGTGCTATTATTAGATGGTCATCAGTGCATCAGTCTGAAAAAAGCTGTTCTTTAAATTGTAGGTATTAAAATTTGTAATCCAGAGACGAAATTGGCCAAGTATTCTGATTAAATTACCTTCTGGATTACATCTGTAAATAATAATAATAGGTAATCTAACAATGGCAAAGCATGAATTAATGAATTAAGCCCAGTACAAATAAATAATAAAAAGCAAAGTCAAAACTTTATTCTTTTTATCTTCAATTATATTAAAGTTGTGTTTTTCAACTATACACTATACAGTTTAATATCTAATAAAGGTACTAAAAATGATGATATAATTATGTGCTTACCTAAAAGTACATAAATTTTATCTTTTCTCCTTGCTCCTGACTTCAACCCAAAATTGGTCTTGAAAAAATGTCACCTGAGATTACGTAAAGTACCTACAACTAATTGATATTTTGAATTTGTGTGACTTCAGCAAACGAATGATTAGATTATTTACAGGGCTTAGAAATAAAATTTAAAAAAAAAAATAGGATGAAAAATATTACAGTTTTGAAAAACATTAAAAGCTAATAGGTTGTAACTTGATAATGATAAAATTATAATTTAAAACTTAGATTAGTTTTTGTCTGAAACATTTAGACATAAAAATACGAATCAAGGGGCAAGGACATAAAAAAGATTTATATAAATAAATATTTAAATTAAAAAAAAAAATATTCATAAAAAAAGAAAAAAAATACGAATAAAGAACTGATAAATCTTGTATAATATCCTATGGTTTTAAATTGGATCAATATCGTAACATGTAGTAATAGACTTCAATTAGATTCTTACAGCCGTCAATTAAGACGTCAATTAGATTCTTGCAGGCATCAAATTAGGACTCACACTTGGTTTAAAATCTAAATGACAAAAAATCATAGTTTTCAATCGAATCTCATAAGTTTTATCTCTGAGAAGCCTATCGAAGCTTTGGGATATAAAATACTAGCTGTTACAAATGTGACCGATTCTTTGCAATTACAAAAATGCTGGAATAATGGGACTTAATAGTCCTAATCGGGCAGTATAAATAAGGCGATATTATTGTTATAATGTTATCAATTCAGACGAAGAAAGAAAAAAGTCAATATTGAATCTACCTCTCATGATTAAACAGATGATTAAAGTCTCAATTATTATGCGTCTGCATAACCAGAGAGATGTATTTATAAATAATATATATCTCTGCATAACCAGAGAGGAAGTCCCACACGCGAAACGCTTATCGTGATTTCTTATTTGAAAACAAAGGTACAGAGAGATTTCTTATGTTAATACAAAAAGTATATAAATATACAATAATCGAACATTAATCCATTCATACAGGGTGTCCAATTTTTTTATAGAAAATTTCAGAATCAGTTCTAGGGAACATCCTAATACTAAAATAATCTTAGATCATTTTTCGAAAAATGTCGTCTAACTGAGATACCAACAAAATTCATAACTCAGTTTTGAATATAATTAATAAAAATGAGTCTCTTTAGTGGAAAGTAACCACCAGGTGAGGTAAAAAGCATTTTCTACCACCAAAACATTCAGAGTATTATTATTATGTGGTCACAAACTAAAATTAATGAGGAAAAATTCATGCATTGGGTGATGGGATTTGAACCAAAGGATTCTTACGCTACCTGGATTACCAGACTAGCGCGTTAATGTTAGCCATGAGGTATTTACTTGGGAAATTTACTAAATAATTATCATACACAAAGACATGAGAACCATTATCACTATTTTTCAACCAGTTCAAGTTTATTTTTCCTCTGAAATCTTTTTTTTTTTAAGAGGAAAAATCGTTCTCATGTCATTGTATACTCGTATTACGATTGTTGAGTAAATTTCTCAAAATAACACCTAACATTTTATGCCTATTTGCATTCAAAATTGAGTTTTTATTTTGTCCATTTCTCCGTTCGACGGGATTTTTCGAAAACTTGCTCAAGATTATTTTATGAGTTGAATCTGAAATTTTATGTATAAATTTTTTTTTGGCTACCCTGTATAAAGTCTGAGGGTCATGCATGTTATCAATAAAATATAATATCATTATAATGTATGGTATTATATCATATTTTATTGATAACACCTGAGCTGCAGGTTTACATAAATAATTAATTATTGAGAACATGATGCACTGCGTTTTGAGAAAACAATTTGTGCATTGTCAAAGTAAATTGCAAAGAAAAATAATAATAATAATAATATCAAAATAAGGGGAAAGCACAAAACTATTAAGCCCAGAAGAAAAGTATACAAATTTTGGATATTTACAAAAAGACGATTGTGTCCTGGATTTTTTTTTATCTCATAATTATAGTATCTAATAATAATAACACTCTTTAGTGGAAGGTAACTTTCAGGCGTGCTCAAAGCATGTTCTACCACCTAACCCTCAGAGTCTTATTATTATGTGGTCACAAACTCAAATCAATGAAGAAAAATTCATGCACTGGGTGGGATTCGAACCAACGGATCCCTAAGCTAACTCGATTACTAGACTAGCGCCTTAACCACTTGAGTACCAGTGCACGATTCTGAATTATACACTTTGTAACAAAATAACTCCTAGTCCAAACTGTGAACAATTGAACATATATTATTATCCACAGTTGTATGGACTTAAGAGGATTCAGTCATTTGGAAAAGATTTTTAAGGCCAAAATTATTCATCAGGACGGGGGTTTTACCCTCCACTCGCTGGGAATCGCACATACCTCACCCAGCCTGCGTAGTCACCAGGGTCGTCTCACTGTCTGATCCTCGTCCTCAAGGCGTCTGTCTCTGCCTGAATGGCGGTGGGCATGTCCGCTCCCAGCTGCTCATTGAAGTACGTCTGCACCTCCTCCACCTCCCTCGTCCAGAACTTCCTGTCCACAGAGAACAGCTCCTCCAAGTCCACATCCCCCGGCAGGTCCGTGGTCACAAGGGCGTCCAGCCGGGGCAGGTAACCAATGGGCGACACCTCCGCGATCTCTTTCTGATTGTCCACGCGCCGAAGGATCCAGTCCAACACCCGGATGTTCTCCCCGAAGCCAGGCCACAGGAACTGCCCGTGGGCGCCCTTGCGGAACCAGTTCACGTGGAATATCTTCGGCAACTTGCCACCCGCGGCCCGCTGCTCCATGCTCAGCCAGTGCTGCACGTAGTGCCCGAAGTTGTACCCGAAGAAGGGCCGCATGGCGAAGGGGTCGTGCATGATGACCTTGCCCGTGTGCTCAGCCGCCGCCGTGGCCTCGCTCCTCATGCAGGCGCCCAGGAACACCCCGTGCTGCCAGTCGAACGACTCGTACACCAGTGGCACCCCTTGCGGGCGGCGTCCACCGAAGATGATGGCGGAAATCGGTACGCCTTCTGGCGATTCCCAGGCGGGGTCAATGCTGGGGCACTGCGCCGCCGGGGTGCAGAATCTGGAGTTGGGGTGGGCGGCGGGCGTGCCGGTGGTCTTGGTCCAGGGCTTGCCGTGCCAGTCTGTGATGCCAACGCCGGGACCCACTTCCTCCTCTAGCCCCTCCCAGTACACGCCCCCATCACTGGTGGACGCTACGTTAGTGAAGATGGTGTTCTTGAACACCGTCTGCATGGCGATGGGGTTGGTCTTGTTACTGGTGCCCGGTGCGACGCCGAAGAATCCATTCTCCGGGTTGATGGCTCTCAGCACGCCCTCCTTGTCAAACTTCATCCAGGCGATGTCATCTCCCACACACTCCACCTTGTACCCGGGCAGGGTGGGGTTCAGCATGGCGAGGTTTGTCTTCCCGCAAGCGCTGGGGAAGGCCGCAGCTATGTACTTCTTCTGTCCGGCGGGATTCGTGATGCCTAGGATGAGCATGTGCTCTGCCAGCCAACCCTCTCGCTTGGCAATGGTGGAGCCTATCCTCAGGGCAAAGCACTTCTTCCCGAGGAGGGAGTTCCCGCCGTAGCCGCTCCCGTAGCTGACGATCTCATTGGCGGCCGGCTTGTGCAGGATGATGGTTCTCTCAGGGTCGCAGGGCCAGGCCGGCACCGCGTGCTTGCCGGAGGCGGGCGTGCCCACGGCATGCAGGGCCTTCACGAAGGGCTGGTCACCGTCTAGGAGGCGTAGCACGGGCGTGCCAATGCGCGTCATGATGCGCATGGAGCCGACCACGTAGGGGGAGTCTGTGACCTCGACGCCGATCTTGGACAGCGGCGACCCGACGGGGCCCATGCTGAAGGGAATGACGTACATGGTGCGTCCCTGCATGCAGCCGGGGAAGCGCTGCAGGACGGCGGCGTCGTAGTCTTGCGGCGAGATCCAGTTGCCGAGGGAGCCCTTGACGCCAGGCTTGGTGTCCGGGACTGTCTCTGACTTGTCGGGGGTGCAGATGAACGTCTTGCTCTCCACTCTGGCCACGTCGGCGGGGTTGGTTCTGGCGAGCCAGCAGTTCTCGTACTTGGGCACGCGGGTGAGCGTCCTCTCCCTCACCATCAGGTCTATCAGCTCCTTGTACTCCCGCTCAGAGCCGTCACAGATGTGGACGTCACTGGGCTGACACAGCTCCACACAGCTGTCGATGAAACTCTTGAGCTTGGGAGAGATGGCGGCGGCGTAGCCATGCTTGAGGCTGAACTTGCGAATCTCCTGGTGGAAACTGAAAGCAGTCGAAAAGTTTCTCATCAGATGAGTCGAACTACATCTCAGAAGATGCGTCATTTTTTATTATTATTATTATTATAATTTTTTTACTTCAGACTCTATTGAAATTTATTTAAAAAGAAAAAACTAATTAAAAGAGTACTCAGATTATTTAATTTAAATTAAAACGCCAGTATATTTAAATGTTATTTAATTTAACTGATAAGTCAGAACTATACAAACTAGTTGTTATTTAACTATTTCACATAATAATCAGAAGTTCCAATTAAGTGCGTTAATGTCCGTCTTCACTTGAACTGTTTAAAAATTTAAATTATCGGATGACAAAAAATTAAATTATTTGTTCTTGGTTATCGATTCGCGTGTGTTATTCAAAGGTTAAACCAAAACTGCAACCAAAGTGCAACCAGTGAACCAAAATATCATGGAAGAAATAGGGGTTACCCCCACCACTATTGCTTGTTTGGTGGGCAGGTAGACGCATAAGGACCTACGTGCGTAATAGAAGGTATGAAATTTGGGGTTTTTTGATTCCCAAACGTAATTCTTGGATGTATGGAAAATAACTATAACGGTTTTCTTGAATAACAGTCATTTGGTGTTTACATAAACCAGTGCGGAATTCGCAAAAGTGGTCATTTATTATGTTTTTTTTAACGAATGATTTGAATCGATTAGTTTTTGTATCCGTCAGTATTCAGTAGTCTTCGGGAGGTTTTTATGTAGTTATTATAAAAAGAAAAAATACTATCACTTATATTTAGGTCAATATACCGACCTTAGTAGCTTGATCGATAATGCGGCGGACTTACAAGGTTTAAAACACCGACCTCAAGGTTACAACCTTGAGGTCGGTGTTTTAAGTCCCGGTTTCAGATTCAGCGTAGATTTAGTAAAGCGAGTTTGAGTAGTTGAGATATCACGAAAGTGGTTAACATTAAAGTTTAACTTTTCAGTAATAAAATGCACCACTGGTTGTCATTAATAAACAGAGTCCACACGAGGTACTCAGAGGTGGTTAATTATTAATTAGATTGGAATAATTCGAACATTAATTATTGGTGATTAGAAGGCAGCATGTTTGTCACAGGGGGACAAAGGCAATTTGAATAGTTTTCTAATGAAACTGAAATCAATGTCAGGGCCGACTGTGTAAATGAGATAAGAAACGCTGTGTCATACTTACCGGTAGAATATAATATATCATACCATTTTTTTTAAAGGTTGTTGTGCCCCGGAACCGCTTTCGCATTTCTTCAGCGCACTTTACCTTTACACCCATGCCATTCCGGAAACGGAAAAGCTCGGTTAGAATTAGCTAATTAGCGCGCGATTACCTCAGTGGTTCAGCACTCGCTTGCCATGTGGAAGGTCCCGGGTTCGATCCCCCGTGCCGACAAAAATTTGCATTCTTAATTTGGTTACAATTGTTTGTAAGGGATAGCTTCCGGTGCGCTGGTATTGACCCAGCACCTAAATGGGAAGTATTGTGTCTTTTCTTGCCCATCAGAGGGGAGGCATACTACGGGATGGACAGGCTACTACACAGACCACAAGCGTCTACAGTAGCTCCTGTTTCATGGCTACGAAATAAAAAAGTCTGTGAAAAACTCATCTTTTAAAAAATAAAAAAAATCCACTTTAGCCGGGATTCGAACCCGCAAAGTCTGGGTAAGCAAAGGAAAATAGAGCAATTATTTTTATAACCGAAAGTACCTGATGATATTATCTACTAATTATGTATTGGATATTTGGAATATGTACATCATTTGTTATCAGGTTCATATTAGAAATCCAAGTAATGTTAAATTTAAAGAATCCATAGTTTTATATTAATATATTACATATAATAATATGTACATCAACAAAATCTATTAATGGATTTAAGGTTCAGAATGGGATACTCCGTTATCCCTTCACACGAGCATGTAAAAGACCTGCTTCAAATTTAGATGTTCAATTTCAAACATTGATCATTGCCTCGTTTTGAACCTTTGAACCTTTATTTTATATCATTGAAGATTCCAAGTCAATCATGTTTTAGAAAGTCGACCTTTCAAGTCTGCTAAAAGAATATAAGGTCGAAATTAATAAAAAAAAAAAAATGTGAAAAACTGACTATCGAAAATTTTGGGTGATTCCATTACTTTCCTTTCCATAGGATAAGGAAAAAGGAAAGTAAAAATCGAGAATTTAAGTAAAGACTTAGGGCTTAATAGTTTCTTTTGTATTACCTCTTTGGCGCTAAGGGCGAAATTAATAGACAAAGTCTATATCACAAGCCATTGTTAAGCGTCAGTTTTCCCTATCTTACACAGTATGCAATCCGTGACTTAGCGCCACAGAGGTATTACGAAAACGTCTAATAATTCCGCCCTTGAAGTAATGATATTTTTCGGTTCAAGTGCGGTTAGCTTTTAGAGAAGGTGGATTTTTAGTGGGTAGAAATCCCACACCCCAGGTTAGAATGGATCTGGGTGTCTTTGAAAGATTTTTTCCTGCCTTAAATTAAAAAAAAATATAAAAAAATAATTCCGCCCTAATTATTAAAGAAGACGCCCCATACTTCCCCCACTGGTTCTTATCAGCTGTCTGATAAAAGTGCAGTCAAGGGATGACATCACTCATATACGCACTTTGGTGTATACTCGTATTGAATAACAGTAAATAACCGACCTCAGTCGATCGATAAAACGGCGGACTTGTAACCTGGAGGTCGGAGGTTCAAGTCCCGGTGTCAGCGTAGATTTAGTTAAGCGAGTTTGATTAGTTGTGATATCACAAAAGTAATTCATACAAATATGATAACTTTTACCGACCTCAGTAGCTTGATCGATAAGACGGCGGACTTGTAACCTGGAGGTCGGAGGTTCAAGTCGATATACGAGATTTAGGTCGAAATTAATAGATAACATCAATAACCTCTTAAGTCATTGCTGAGTGTATTACCTCTTATTACCTACTCATTTTATTTGCAACGCAGTATGCCCTATTCGACTAATAAAATATCGAACCCCGGAATTTTCCACTACCGAACGTTTGTGGAATATTCCTGGATTCGATTGCATTCATTATTGTACAACCGCTTTCTCAAAAACCGAAACCAAATGTTCAAACCCTTGTGTCACTTCTCGTCCATCAGAGGGGAGGCATACTACGGGATGGACAAGCTACAACACAGACAAAAAGCGTCTACAGTAGCTCCTGTTTTTTTTTTTTTTTTTTTAAAAAAAAGATGAGTCCTAACGTCTCCGGACTCATCTTTAAGAAAAACCCCCGTGTAAAGGTTGATGACCTCAAAGATGAACTTGTTCAGAAACAAAGTAATATAATCAATGCACCTGACCTAATCAGTATAATCAATGAAAAATCAAATCCCCTAGGGTGAATGTATGTAGACCAACGCAGTCGTAACCGTATAGGTGTTGACTCTCATTTTTGTCTGTCCCAGTAGCTCAGTGGTAAAGGCGGCACTCCGTGAATCCAGAGATTCCAGAAGTCGTGGGTTCGAAACCCAGCCGGGACATGACAAGATATCCTCCCATTTGGGATTTTTACCACATAATAATGTGTTTTGAGCTTACTGCTGGAATAATGGGACTTTTATTGTTCTATTCGGGCAGTATAAATAAGGCGATATTATTTTATTTGTATTTGGTTTAATGTCGCTTTCAACTGTATGGTCATATGACGATGCGACGGGGCTGTGAGATACCTGGATATAAGAGAAAAATATTATCGAAACTTCGATTCTACTGTATTTTCATTTATTACACTATTGTTTTTTTTTTTTTTTTTTTTTTTGAAAAGGTAATTCTGCCAGAAACCGCTTTTGCATTATTTCAGGGCATTTTACCTTTACATACATACCATTCCGGAAAATGAAAATTTTGGTCAGAATTTTCCACTCCGGCCGGGATTCGAACCCGCAACATCCGGGTCAATGATCAATGCTCCTAACCACTGAGCCACGGAACACTATAGCCATCATTTGCAAAGCATTTACAAATAGATATAATAAGCCAGCGTCGATGGCGCGTTGAATGCACCGGTTCTCGTAAGATCACCGAAGTTAAGCAACGTCCAGCGAGGTGAAGACAAAAAACAAATAGAGATATTGTTATGAGCATATCCTTTTTACTTCTGTCAACTGGGTTGATATCTAAAAAATGAAAGATCATTAAAATTAAAAAAAGACCGTGTAAATCTTTAAATGGAAGAGAATGCCGAAGGCATTATCACCACCCTTGGCATTATCATCAGGCTTTGTTTATAACTTTTATTATTATGCTCATTGTATATAAAAAAATTAATGTAAAAAAAGCTTGATCGAATTGTTTATAAAAAAAGAACGTCCATTTTTAGACCCGAACATATCTTTTTCGCAATAAAAATTTGACCAGTGGTTCCCAAATCGTGGGCAGTACTCACCTGACGTGGTGGTGGGGTGCTGTGTCCACCTCGAAATATTTGCTTCGTCCGTGTCGACCCATGTTCGCAAAATCGAAAACCAAAAAGGTTCAATACTATCTCATAAAAATGGCACAAAACCGTACGGGAATTTACTATTATTCCCCTGTTGCAAGCATAGATTAGGATTATACCGCACAGAATATAGGATAATACCGCACAGAAAAAAAGGATAACCCCGCAGAATGACACCAAAAATGAATGGCGAAACAATTATCCCACGAATTTAGAAACCCAAAATTGGTTTGTCCAGCACACTAACGCCAAAAATTGAAAAAGTAAAAAATCCCGCCAAATTGAGATACGCCAAACAGAATATTATCTCTCACAGGGTAAAAGAAAAAAACCGAACAAAATTTTCCCCGCTATGTGAATCAAAAATCGGCCAAAATCCAAAGTCGTTCGACCACTGTTCGTCTTTTTTCAGTTTTTGCTGACTAATTAAAAACTTTTCCCGCAATGTGAATCAAAAATCGCCGAGAATCCAAAGTCGTTCGACCACTGTCCGTCTTTTTTCAGTTTTTGCTGAATAATTAAAAACGTTAACGTCTCGTTAAGAAGTACTAGCGGACACACCTCCACAGTTATTTGCAATCAATTGATTAAGGTGGCGATTAAAACTTGATTAAATATGCAAAAACAAGTTGCCGCCCGTGGCCTTTTCTAGGAGGGGGGTCTAGGAATTCCGAGAGTGATCTTTGGATTTATTTACCATTTTTAACGCCACTTGATATTCATGTAATGAGCTTTTTTTATGCCGACTTCATATACCTCGCGTTTTATTGTTTACTCGCGTTGCAAGTAAAAGGGTGTGTCTTTTCTTATCTAGTCGTGCGTTTCTAGTTGTTTATCTGAGAACTTTTCTTTTAATAAAAATAATAATAATAATAATTGAATTTTGAAAAATGAGTAGTTACTTGTATGAGTAACGACCAGTGGCGGTATTACCAGAGTAAAAAGAAATTAATGTAATGGAATAATTCGAAAAGTAAAGGAGGCTCGAAAAGTAAATGCTGCGCTACCGACAAAAATTGTGAAGAGGCCTTGTGCTTCACCACAAATAATATTCTTTAAATTCTTATTTAAATTTGAATTTATTTATTTAAAGTGAAAAACAAACAGTTTATTCCCTTACATAATAATAATAATCAACCATAATAATAATAATGAAAATAAAAATAAAAATAACAACAACACTCTTTATTGGAAGGTAAACATTAGGCGTGGTTAATGCTCAAAACATTTTCTACCACCTAACCCTCAAAGTCTTATTATTATGTGGTCACCATACTCAAATTAATGAGGAAAAATTCATGCACTGGGTGGGATTCGAACCAACGGAGCCCTACGATACCTGGATTACCAGAGTAGCGCGTTAACCACTTGACTAACAGAGCTTTATAAAACAAGGGCGGAATTAATAGACTTTTTTGTAATACCTCTGTGGCGCTAAGTCACGGATTGCGTACTGTGTAAGTTAGGGAAAACCGACTTTTAGCAATGACTTGTGATGTAGAATTTGTCTATTAATTTCGCCTTAAATATTGAAAGAAATGTCACGCAAGCTTTCGAAGCGTGATTGTTAACCAGCCTCCGTGGCGTGACGGTTGTGACTACTGCCCGTAGTCCAGAGATCCTGAATTCGATCCCCGGTTGGAGCAGACATTTCAAAAAAAATTCTGGTCCCTCCAAACACGTGAGGCTGGCTCTTCCGGCCCTACCCAGACTGGGTGAGGTTAATGTGGGTAGCTGGTACGATTCCCAGCGAATGGAGGGTGACACCTCTGTCCTGACTATCTATCTCAATCAGGACATTAAAACCAAATAGAATCAACTGGTCACAATAGATCTAACAGGTCGCAGTGTTACTTGTAAGGATTTCATGGAAAACCCTGCAACCAGGTCGGATAATAATAATAATAACTAAACAGTAAGTTAAGAAAAAAAATTCTTAACTTACTGTCATTGAAGACACCAGTTCTCATTCAGTCACTGAAGTTGAGCAACGTTCAGCGACCCTATGACTTGGATGGGTGACCTATTCCCGACCTGACTCAGTCTGGATAAGGTTAATTTGAGTAGCTGATTTATCAGGGTAAAACCCCTAAATGGAGGGTAAAACCCCCGACGTAGTATGACATGCAGTTGATAGCGACGTTAAACCCTAAATCAAACTTTATTAGTAGTCTGTCCCGGTAGCTCAGTGGTCAAGGTATCTGTCTGTTAAAAGAGACTGTACACTCTGTACAGAGGTCGCAGGTTTAAAACCCAGCCGGGGCATGACAAGTTATCCTTGCTGAAACCGGGACTCGAACCACCGACCTCCAGTTCACAAGTCCGCCGCCTTATCGATCAAGCTACTGAGGTCGGACTATAATTTCTTTCATAAATATTTTCTTTTTTCAGACTGTGTATTAATATTATTTACTTAATTTAATAAAGACATACGATAAAAATTAAATCAAGCTCGCCGGGAGGCGAGCGCTCGTCAAGTAGCGCCAGCCACCCGGCCTATATTAACACGAAACAGAGTTTATATGTATTTTGTTTTATTGTTTTCGCCCACTTAACGCTAACTTTTATCAATTTTTATTTCAAATTCGTAATAAGACGCGAAAATAGATTGTGTTTCACGAAAGCGCGAGGTTCCTACGTACAGTTAAAGTCGTTTACTGGCCACGCCGAAAATCTTGAATTTCATGAAATTATTCATACGGGTTTTTTTTTTTTTTTTCAGACCAATTTTCTGTCAAGGGTACAGCAACGTGTGCTTATCGTGGAAAGACGTGAGATACGTTTTTGGATAGGGAATTTTCATCTCTGCATACCTTTTATAGTTTCAAGTATTTATTTTTTATAGGATAGGAGATATAGCCTTCTAAAATAAAACGGGAAAGTTGCACAGAGCCGCCCCTGGTTATCTTGGAGGTGCGATTGTGGTATTTTTCGAAAGGCCTTATCATAAGAAAAAATATAAAAATAAAACTAAAGTATTACACTGGACCAAACTTGAGTTATACCCTTTAAAAGGAATACTTATTATGGAGCCCAGAGCCGTCTATTATTATCCTAGAGTTGTATTTCTGGTGTTTTTAGAAAGGTCTAGTCAAAGGGAATGAGATCACTTAATTTCAGATGGTTGAAACAAGTAGAAAAGTATTTAAACCCATCTAAAGGAATATCTAAAATGAACCCTGGAGCCACGCCTATTTATCCCAAGTTGATGACTGAAGGTTCTTTCTAAAGCTCTAATTACGCAGAAATATACTACGATGTAAATAATATGTTAGAAAAATCAGCGACAGTGTGAGACATAAAAATAAAAAACTGAAATAAGATTTATGAGAGTAACAAAAAATCTTCGCCTCACATAGAACTTAAAATATGAGAGGGACACAATCATCTGTGCTTCACCCAAGCTGCCAGCAGACTGAATTACCAATTGGTGAATAATAACGTTTTATAACTTCATTCAGAGATTTCTACATCAAGAGGTAAACAAGGTCTATATTATGAGAAGTGTATAAAATATTGGCCAGTTAGAGGAAAAATATTGATTAATATAGATAAAAACAATGATAAATTATCCAGCGTCGCGTCGATGGCATGTTGAATACACCGGTTCCCTTCAGAACACCGAAGTTAAGCGACATCCAGCGAGGTTAAGACTTGGATGGGTGACCATTCAAATTCTAATTCTCGTGACGCTGGCTTTTCCCGGCCCCACTCAGGCTGGGTGAGGTCAATGTGAGTAGCAGGTTTGTGAGTTTCCTGCGAATGGAGGGTAAAACCCCTGTCGTGATATGACCATGGCAGTTGAAAGCGACGTTAAACCCCACTTAAAAAAAAAAAAAAAAAAAAAAAATGATAAATTATAATAAAATAGTATTGAGCAGTCTCTGTGGTCGTCGACTGGTGTAGGTAAAACTCAAAGTTTGCAAGGTGACCTAGGTTCGAATCCCGGCTAGGTATAATTTTTTTTTTACTCTGTACTTTGGATGTCCGGTTTTCTCGTGAGAAAAAAAACAGTAGTTGGTAGTTTGAGTCAACCTCTTATGACCGTTTAATTTCGAACGAAGTGAGTATGGTTTAACTCAATCAACATTGATTTGTCACAATCTAATTATCCATCTACCTATTTATGTAACATTGTAACATGATATAAGTTGCATTTTTTGTCCAATCGAGCTGAAATTTTCAGGGTATATTCCATGTATATGCTTGCTTATTAAATTATAATTATTAAATGTATTATCTAGTATAATGTCTCACTTCTTCTGTTTATACCTACCAACTGATTATGCTGAATTGACTCCATGTTTAGTAACTCGAAGTTAGGCAAATATATGGGTCAACATTTCTTAGAGCCATAGTAAGAGGCAATTTCGGAACATACAATAATACTCGGCACTTTCATTTCCCTCTTTATTTTACCAAGATCGAATTTCCATCTACCTACCATGTACTTAGGTACATATTATAATTAAAATTATTGTATTGTAAACAAAACCACTAAACAAAGTTGTCCGTTATTTAACGAGTTCATAACTATTTTTCAATACAAGGTTAAAACACTTGTTGATTATTAATGAATTATTGTTAATGGATTTTAAGATTAAATAGGTATGTTTTTTTCTTCATTATTACTGGTTGAAGTTCCACAAAAGAAGCACCAATTATCACACCAACCTCATTTTAAAACGATTGTGACCAGTTGATTGTATTTGGTTTTCACGACCTGATTTGAACTAGTCAGGACGGGGGGTTTTACCCTCCATTCGCTGGGAATTGTTCCAGCTACATACATTTAACTCGCCCAGCCTGGGTAGATTCCAGACTCACGTGTTTAGAGGGGAAAAAAATATTAGAAAAGTCTGCAACAACTGGGAATCGAACTCGAAATGTCTGAACTACGGGCAGTAGTTACAACCATTACGCCACGGAGGCTGGCCACTGACAACTGACAGTCTAAATAAAGCATTTATTTTGATCAATGCTTTTGTATTATGAATCGTAAATTACATAGATCTCATTCAAAATTTACAAATATGTACCTACATTATAAATATGAATAAAAAAACACTGTTATGGACACAATACTTCCTCGTGATTGTTTCACATTGTATACACCTGGCAATTTTGATTTTTTCGACTAAATCACTTGTATCTTCAAAACCGCTTAACCGATTTTCTTCAAATTTGTTTTATATGATAGAATACTATTTTTTCTACATTCTTTTTTTTATTTTTTTTTCACAAATTCATACCTAAATTAAAAAGGTGCAAGCCTTATTTTTAATAAATGTATCTTTTTATTTCTTGATTGTGATGATGATGATAATAATAATAATAATACATTAACATTAATAGTAATTTTAAATAAAAATAAAATCTAGCTGACTAGACTTTTAACCTGGAACTTGGAGTTCAAGACCTCATTAAAGGCTAACCATCTATTTGGTATTTTATTTATTTTGGTTGTTAGGTGGTATTCTAATGACAAGACTTTGTCCTCCACAGTTAAAATAATTTAGACAAATCTTATTACTCTACTTACTATAGATAAGGATAACGTACCCGAAAAGTACCCAAAAAATACCGGGTACATTTACAAAAGTACCCGCACCGGGTACATAATAAAATTAGGTACCCGTACCCATACCGGGTACAAAATTTTGCTAGGTACCTGTACCCGTACCGGGTACAACACTGGCGACGGTATTTGACCGCAATAAGGATGTGCACCAATTTTTTCTTTTCCGACCCGCAATCAGGATGTGGATGGTTGATCAATTACCGCAATCGGGATGTGTACTTTTCTTTTAAAAATAAAATCACCGCAATCGGGATCCACCCGGTATAACACACTGGATCCGCATACCGTACTGGGTACCGATTTTATGAAATACTCGGTATTTCACACTGGGACCGAGTACCGACGTATCGTACGTAGTAGGCGGGTACCGTTTTTATTAAATACTTGGTATTACACGCCGGGGCCGGGTACCATACCGGGTACCGGTTCTATGAAATAATCGGTATTACAATAATACCCAAATACCCATCTCTAGAACTGGGTACAGCAGAGAGAGGTACTTCATTATTCCGATATTATCTATGAATAATATTCAGGCTGTCGTGTCGGTGTCCTAATATTTTTCTTTTTGTCTCGTAGAAACAAGTCTTTTATTTGAAACTTCTTTGTCAAACAATTGGACGGTTTAGGGAAATGTACATTATTTAATTCAGGTTATAAAATAGGAGGTGGAGCTTCTAATCTATTTAAACACTTGAAACTAAAACACCCAACAAATTTTGTGAATCGAGATTCGTCTCCTGTAAACATTCTGAATGCAAAATTGTGAGATTTAGTTAGTGTACGGTGCTTTTGTACTTGGTTCTTGAGTGATTACTCGAATCCACTATTCCATTTACATCCGCTCGCAGAATCTCAAAAACCAAGTACAAAAGAACCTCGGTGAATACTCGGTACTTTTATGTAATCGATTACTGAAGTACCGGTTCTATGAAATACTCGGTATCACCCATCTCTAATTATTGCCAACAATACTGAAACGGGGTACTTTTCTGTTAATGAATCTAGCAGTGGGTTTCAAAATTTGAAAAGATCAAAAAAATTGCTGAGCGCTATCTAGTGCCACTCAATATGGAATACACCTGTTATCTCAAGATTTCTCCTCTCTCCAGCAAGTACCGTGAAATATTCTTTCAACATCTTTTGAAAGTTTTTTTCTATCATTTTTTTTTCTCCTTGAATTAAAAGATCAACATTCTTTAATTAAAAGTCTTTTTTCTTTTATCTGTTCATTGTTGATTAGTTTTTATTTGATCTATCATATGAAAATCAATTATATCAAAAAGTAGTGATATCCCCCAAAAAACACTTCGTGTAAAAATAGTCGTCAAGTGTTGGAATGATAAAAAAGAACTGATATCAAAAACGTCAATTTTTCTATGTTTGAAGGAAATATTTTTCACGTAATAAGTCTCTTGATAATTCAACCAAAATAATAGCCTCACAACAACAATACACCTTTGAGCAAATTTCGATTTGGTATTTTGAGAATTTAACCAAAAAATAGCCATACAACAAAACAATGCTCTTGTAAGAACAATCTTGCATAATTACAGAACCACGTCCTTGACTGCACACTGCTTTGTTCTGAAATTTATGTGAAGTACGTTGCTAACAAAACAGTGTGCAGTAGTCAAGGACGTGGTTCTGTAATTATGCAAGATTGTTCTTACAAGAGCATTGTTTTGTTGTGTGGCTATTTTTTGGTTAAATTCTCAAAATACCAAATCGAAATTTGCTCAAAGGTGTATTGTTGTTGTGAGGCTATTATTTTGGTTGAATTATCAAGAGACTTATTACGTGAAAAATATTTCCTTCAAACATAGAAAAATTGACGTTTTTGATATCAGTTCTTTTTTATCATTCCAACACTTGACGACTATTTTTACACGAAGTGTTTTTTGGGGGATAATTATGTATGTACAATTGTACATAGAATGCTCTTCCTCATCAACCTCATAATTACTGTTACAACCGGTTTCTGCCGTAACTGAATGGTTTGCACAGTGGACCTTGAACCACCGGGTTTGGGTTCGATTCCTGATCATGTCCAACACAATTTAAATTTATTTTAGAAGGTTTCGAAACACTTTTATATGTCTAAGATTCAAATTTTGATGACTTACTTTTCTAGACTTAAGTTTCGTCTATTTCATAGACATTATCAAGGGAACTGAAAAATGTTGGTGGTGTATTATTTTGATAATTTGTAATTTATTTGCATTAATAATTGTACATAATAGGTAACATAATTAATATATTATATTTAATGCGACTACCCCACTTTAAGGGGATACAGTCCTCTTGTTTTGTGGGGTCTATGAAATAGACGAAACTTGAGTCGGGAAAAGTAAGTCATCAAAATTTCAATCCTAGACATATTAAAGTGTTTCAAAATATTCAAATTAGGATGTCTAATATAAACACCATGTTCAAAAAAAATATTTTAGAAGATTATCGCTCATTTTGTGACTCTTGGTGCAGCCCTTTAATACAATTTGTTAAGCCGACCTCCGTGGCTCAGTGGTTAAGAGCATTGGTTGCTGACCCGGAGGTTGCGGGTTCGAATTCCGGCCGGAGGAAAATTATGACCGAGTTTTCTGTTTCCGGAATGTCATGGGTGAAAAGTTAAAGTGCCCTGAAGTAATGCAAAAACCGTTCCGAGGCACAGTTACCTTTTTTTCTTCTTTTTCTCCTTCTTCTTCTTCTTCTTTTAAATCAAATTGTTGAGCCATATGGACAGTAAAAACGAAAGGAGCTCTGTGCGAAAGCTTCAAGATGTAATAAGGATGCAGAAAAAGAAGTTTTCATCTCATCCCTCTTTTTCGAGTAAGCATTGAGCAGTACTTCACGATCACGTTTCTCTCTCACTCTCAGTAAGGGTACCATTCCAATGTCTAAATTCTTGCCCCCTCAACCACACACACTACTAGCCCTGCACCCGTGTGTTTCTGTTGTACTTTGAATCGCTCTGACGTCATCGCCTTGTTATCAGTAGTGATAACAATACAATGAAATGATCAAGCCCCGATAACCGAGAAGAGAGTAAATATTGTTCTCCTCGATTATCAAGGAGCTCGCCTGGTAAACACAGGTTTTGTGGTAAACAAGACTCGAAAATTTCCTTATTAATTTCATAAAAAAAATAAGACTCGAAAATTTCCTTATTAATTTCATAAATTTAGAAAAAAAGTTTGATGTGGTTCACTTCTCGAGCCTCTAAATTTCGGAGAAACGTGTACAAGGGTTGGGTGGAAGAGATTGCCATAGGTAATAACCCCGCCCTTTAGTTAGGACACATGTATATATTTTGTTGTTGATATTAATATTGTCAACTTTGTATTTTAATTTTTACCATTATTTGTTTGTATATACCTATGTTCTACTAATAAAGAGTTTCTAAATAAATAAATTAATAAAATCACGATTCATCCCGAAAAGGGTTTACAAAAATGGTGTGAATTTCAAGTCAAGTCACCGCACGATTGGTATCAAAAAGTTGTCTCGGCGAAAAAATATGCAACACTATTCATCTCAGTACAACAATTCAATTACGGTAGATAATCAGTGATTTTTTATTGTTACTTCTTTTTTGGCATCCGACATTAAAACAATACGGAGAAAATTCGAAAAACTAAAGTTTTGGATGAAATGTTTTATGTTTAACTAGCGGGCTGTCGTCCGCTTTGCGGGCCGAGGCATGGCCGTGAAAGCAAAAAATCCTTTTTCGCCAATGGCAGGTGTTGTAGTGTCCTACCAAATTTCAGCTTCCTAGGACTTACCAGTTCGGAGAAACAGTGATGATCAGTCAGTCAGTGACTTTGACATTTATATATTAAGATAAATATTAGATTATTGTGGAGCACGAATAGTTATCATATTTGTGTTAATCACTTTTGTGATATTACAACTACTCAAACTAGCTTCACTAAATCTACGCTGAAACCGGGACTTGAACCACCGACCTCCAGGTTACAAGTTCGCTGCCTTATCGATAAGCTCAGTGGTTAAGCACTCGCTTGCCATGCGGAAGGTCCCGGGTCCGAACCCCCGCGCCGACAAAAAGTTGTATTCAAAACCTTGTTTACAGCTGTTGTTTGTAAGGGATACCTTCCGGTGCGCTCTTGTTGACCCAGCACCTACAACATAGACCACAAGCGTCTACAGTAGCTCCTGTTTCATGGCTACGAAATAAAAAAGGCTGTGAAACACTCATCCTTTCAAAAAAAAAAAAAAAAAAAATGAAAAACTGATAAAAAAAATACGGAGAATACATCGTAATTATGTCCTTCATTGTAGCCAAATATGAACCCGAGGTATGGCCTGTGATTGGTCGAAAGTCCAACTTAAGGTACCTTAACTTAAGGGATCTTATATTTCCGACTTAAGGGACTCTATATTTCAGTACCCTTTCAGTAATAGCGTCCCATAAATGGTACGATTTTTAAAATACTCCCGACAGCTATTGGGAGTACGAAATGAGCAACACAGAGTTTGGAATCAATTTACAGTGTTGTCAACATCATCTTCCAATCACAAATTTTCCAACCCCCCACACTCCTATTTTGATTTATTCGATACTTGTAATCAGTTGTTCACAGATTTTTGAAAACATCAAACTTGTCATTTTTTTCTATAAAAATAGTAAATCAAATAATAAATCTAGGTACTATACAAAAGGTCTAAGACGAACATGGGGTTCTAGAAGAAGAAAAAAATACTCTTTCAGTGTACTTCTATTTTTCGTCTCATAAAAGGGACTTCAATATATCTCCCCTGTAAACACAATGTCCCATATAAAGGACGATCCGTAACTCAAAAACGGTAATAATTAAAGATATGAAACTTTTTTTATAAAAAATCTAAAATAAAAAATAGCCTACTTATGAAATTTCAATTTTCTTTGTGGAAGTATTTCATAAATCATGACTGAAAGGGTTAAAGTCATTTTTGTTTTAATTCTTGGCCATACTTGGGTTTAATTTGTCTTGAAAAAAAGTTATGGATCATTATGAAAGTTATCGCGAATGTATTTATAGGTAGATGCAAGGATTTTTTTGCGGCTTTATAAATCGAAAACAAATCACTAGGTAATTTTAGATTCAGATTAAAAATAGTTTTGGTTCATTAATTTATTGTAAACAAAACCCTTTGAACTGTAAGTAAACGTGATTAACTTTTACCTATGTACAGCAGTAAGTGGATTCAAGCAGCTAGTGTAGGCAGAAGTACATACTTAGTTACTTAGATTAGATTTATATATTTTCAGGGTATATCTTCTTATCACGAGTTGCTACCTAAAAAATAATCCATGTTTACAGGGATAGCTTAAAAAATTACCTCGTTCTCGGTACTTGTACACATTCTATGCCGAGTTACGGCCCAAAACGATGTACGGTAATGCCTCACTGTGTAGAGTAGGGTTAGGAAAAATAAATATAGTACGAAGTTGATGAATAGGGTCGTGTCTCGGGCAGTAACTTGGGTGCAGACGCACACATTATACCAACTATTTTTATTATTATTTAATTTTTTTTTTCTAAAAAAGGTAATCGTGCCCCGGAACCGCTTTCACATTACTTCAGGGCACTTTACCTCTCTATCCATGCCATTCCGGAAATGGAAAACTCGGTTAGAATTTTCCGCTCCGGCCGGGATTCGAACCGCAACTTCCGGATCAGCAACCAATGCTCTTAACCACTGAGCCACAGAGGTCGGTATATACCTACTATCAAAAGAAAAATAACTAATTTTATTTGCACCTATATTTATTTTTCCTAAGCCTATTGTACACATTCAAGGAAATTTTGGTGTTTCGTGAGACAGTGGTATTATTATTATATTATGCTTTATTAGGTAACACAAAGTATTTATGTACAATACAATGAAATTATAAAGAAAAAATAGGTAAATAGTTTGAACAAATAAACAAGAACAAAAGAGAGAATAAATCTAATGTCCTACCTAAAGGGCGGGGTAATTGTCTGTGGCAATCTCTTCCACCCAACCCTTTTGTGTGTCCCTCTATGTGATAGTCCCTGTATGAGAAATGAGGAGATAAGGTGAGATAGGTACATTCACTACCGATGTAGCAAGAGTATCGAATTAATCGCATGTCTTGACCTGGCTTAATATCTTCTGAGTAGTATTCTATATGGGGCATCTTTTGGGCCGAATTTTCAATTACATGCCTTGCCTTAACTTTCTCCAAACTCTTGGATATCCAGGGCAAGAGTTGGAAATAATACACTCTGAAACAATAATTCACCTGCTAAACTTCTTAAGGGCAGCAGATGTTTTCGAAAGTGAAGAGTGAGCCAAAACTGGGGTGCAATAACGCGACGCTTGCACAATTAATCAACTCCTAATCTCTGATTAAGTTAACCAAAAGTCGATAGGTCACCATTTGGGATTTTCCCAGAAGCATATTATTATTATTAAATACTTTATCTATATCTATAAAAGAAAGCTGTCTGTATGTGTGTATGTATGTATGTTCTTTCTCTCGGGGGAGTCTGTAACCCCTAGAGAGCGCGTCCCCAGGTGGCGGATAGGGGTGCTCATCATCTTTGTATTGCACACACCGCAAGGATGAAGGGTCTGAAGGAAATAAAATACTTCTCGCGGACCAAACAGACTAGGAGAAGGAAACTCTGAAGGAAAACCGGGTCTCTCCACTACGATCTCATCTAGCCTGCTACTGAGATCTACCGGGTGGAGTAAACTGACAGTGTGACTGGTCGCAAACTTGGACCACTTAAAACAATTCATCGCATACACGCTTTGAACCCCCACCTTACGCCAAAAAACCCTTTCTGACTAATATGTTGAGTACAAAACACACGGAAATTTTACCCCAGGTGAGCTCATCTCACCCGCATACTACGGTTATCGGCTGCCTCAAGGATTCTGGGGGAGGCACACCAACATTGTCAAAACAAAAACAAAAGCCATTGAAAGATGGAAAAAACGACAAACTAACAACTGCCTCCTGGAACATTAAAACTCTACTAGACCCACAACACAAAGGCACCACAAGCATACCGAGAAGAACAGCAATTATTGCTAGAGAACTGAAGAAATACAAGGTGGATATAGCCTCGCTCCAAGAAACCCATCTTAGAAACTCAGGTCAACTTGAAGAGAGAAAAGCGGGCTACACCTACCTCTGGTCTGGATGTAACGACGAGGAACAAAATCATTACGGAGTCGCGATATGTGTCCGCACAGAACTCATGAAAAAAGGAATAGTCTCGGAACCATGCTGCTATAGTGACCGCATGATGAGCATCCAAATACTTAACCAGAATAGCGAAACAACATTCATTGCATGCTATGCCCCCACGATGAACGCTGACACACACACTATCGAGTCATTTTACAAAGATCTGAATAACGTCATTGAAAAAATACCAAAGAAAAACGGAATTATACTAGCGGGAGACTTCAATGCAAGAGTTGGGGAAAAACAAAATAGTATGGAAGAAGCTATCGGACCGCACGGTATCGGGAAACGGAACGAAAATGGACTTCACCTCCTGAACATCTGTACACAGCAGAACCTTCGCATTGTCAATACATATTTCCAAATGAAAAACAAATATAAGACAACATGGCAACATCCTGGAAGTAAGCAATGGCACCAGATAGATTACATCATAACAAGAGCCAGAGACACAAAACATGTTCTTAAATGCCGATCAATGAGAGGAGCTCAATGCGAGACTGATCACAACCTAGTAAGAGCAACAATGAAATTATCACTCCGAAAAATATCACCACAAACAGAAAATCACTCGTAAAGCCTTTGACACCAAGAAACTTAAGACAGAAGAAATCCAGATACGGTATCAACAATCAATAGAAACAAATTTCAATGCCGAAGAAGATCATGACATTGAAACTACATGGAACAGTTTCAAAAAGGCCACAGTCAAAGCTGCTTCAGATACACTCGGCACCAGGAAACATCAAACATCAGACTGGTTTGATGAATCAGATACCCAAATTGAAAAAGTACTACAGAAGAAAAGAGAAGAGCATGACAACAGACTAGCAAACCCAACACCAAGACAAAAAAAGAAATACATTGCAGCACGAAGTGAATGTCAAAGAGAAATTCGCAAAATCAAAGAGAAATGGTGGATAAAGAAAACCGAGGAAATACAAGCCATGATGAATAGGAATGATACCTACAACCTCTACCGTTCCATAAAAGAAGTTGTTGGTCCAACCAAAAAACCATTAAACATCATTGAAGATTCTCAGGGAGCCGCCCTCAAAAACAAAAGCCAACAACTCTCACGATGGAAGGAACATTTCGACAACCTCCTGAACCAAGATGTTGAAATAGACCCAAACCAGCTTGATATAATCTTAATACCTAAAAACAATGCAGCAGAACTCATATCTACCGATGAACCACCCTCTGAAGCGGAAATAGTAAAAGCACTTGGCCAACTGAAAACCAATAAAAGCCCAGGACAAGACCTTGTAACAACAGAATTAATGAAAGGTGGCAAAGAAACAACTATTAGAATCCTACATGCCCTGTTCAAGAAAGTTTGGAATGAGAAGATATTACCCAAGGACTGGAAATCAGCAATGGTGGTACCAATTCATAAGAAGGGCAGCAAGCGAAAGTGCGACAACTACAGAGGAATTTCCCTATTGTCAGTTCCTGGAAAACTACTAGCACGAATCATCTTCAATCGCATCTTCCCCCTTATTGAATCGTTCATCGAAGACTCTCAATGCGGTTTCCGCGGCAATCATTCCACAACCGACATGATCTTTGCCGCCAGACAAGTTATTGAAAAAAACACTAGAGCAGAACACCGAAACCTGTATCGCTTTCGTCGACATATCGAAAGCGTTCGACTCTGTGAACAGAGATGTTCTTTTTAAGATTCTTGAGCGTATAAACTGCCCTCCAAATCTAATTACCATTCTCAAACTGCTACATCAAGACACTTCTTCAACTGTGTTCGCAGATGGTGAACTTTCTGAACCCTTTGCAATCAGAACAGGCGTAAAACAGGGGTGTGTTCTTGCGCCGGCCCTGTTCCTAATCTATATCCAGGCCATAATGAACAAAACAAAAACAGAAAGTGATAAAGGCATCGACTTCAACTACCGAAGTGACTCAAATCTATTCAACAGAAGGGGCCTAAAATCCGCCTCAAAAATAAAAACAAAAAAGCTATGTGAACTTATGTTTGCTGACGATGCTGCCTTAATTGCAAAAAACCCATCTGACCTACAAGAACTAGTCGACGCATTCAGCAAAGCAGCAAAAATGTTCGGTCTTAACGTCAACGTACAAAAGACAGAGGTTATGTTCATCAACCGTCCACCAACACCAATGAAAATCAACAACAACACCCTTAAAGAAGTGGACACTTTCAAATACCTCGGTAGTAAAATTACAAAGAACGGTGACATCTCCTGTGAAATCAAAAATAGAATAAGCGCAGCCAACCAAGCCTTTGCCAGACTGTATAATCGAGTGTGGAAACCTCACAACCTCACAATCAAGACCAAACTCCAGATCTACAACACCATTGTTTTGAGCACTCTGCTCTACTCTTCAGAATGCTGGACGTTGAAAGCGAAGCACACTCAGGAACTCAACTCATTCCACCTGAGATGTCTTAGGACCATTGCGAACATCAACTGGAAGGATATGATCCCCAACGAAGTAGTCTTACAGAAAACCAACATGCTAAACTTAGACGAACTTATCCGCATCCGACGTCTAAGATGGGCAGGACACCTCAGCCGCATGCCTGAAGATCGCATTCCCCACCAAATAGCTTTCTCTGAGCTAAAAGAAGGGAAACGACTCCAACAAAAACCTAAAAAGCGCTGGATAGACCTGTTAAAAAACGACCTAAAACTTTTAAAAATAGATGAACGAGACTGGAGATCAACTGCAGCAAACAGAGAACAATGGAGATCAAAGATTCACAAAACCACTGAAACTGAACATCAAAAAACTACCGAAGAAAAAATTCTTAAAAGACAATCCAAACATGACATAGAAGATCAATGGGA
Source organism: Bactericera cockerelli (assembly GCA_024516035.1). Classification (NCBI taxonomy): domain Eukaryota; kingdom Metazoa; phylum Arthropoda; class Insecta; order Hemiptera; family Triozidae; genus Bactericera; species Bactericera cockerelli. The sequence continues at coordinate 639,532 of CM044959.1, forward strand.
ATGGAAGTGTCCACTTTGCGAGTTTAAAAGGGAAGGTAGAAAAGGACGCCAATATGTTAATTCGCATATCTCACAAGCTCACAAGGACAAAATTCCACAAAAGAACAATTCACTGATTTGTGAATACTGCGGTCTTGAGGCAAAATCGAAATCGGGGCTCACAAGTCATGTATCTCACCGCCATCCTGACATCCCAACAAACACCCTCAAGCCGATGAAGATCCTTCTCAGAGACAACGAGGACGCCTCAACCAGTATCCAGGCCACTCAGCAGCAGTCGCAGCCACCCTCCACCAACACCCCTGGGTTCACCTGTCCGTCGTGTAGCCGCTCCTGCAAATCCAAGGCTGGTCTCACAAGTCACATGAGGGGGGCATCGTGCAGAGGAGGAGTTCAAAGCAGGACAACATCGCATCGATGAACGTCTAATTACATGTATGTTCTTTATACAAATCCACACCGTTTGACCTAGAAACTTGAAATTTTGCACATAGGTCCGGTTGGATCAGGGAATTCTTCTAGGCTAGGTTATATCTCCCTGAGGTTAAGCTACAATGAGTAAGGATAAAAATGGATGGGTGACGGAAAAAAAATCCACGTTTTTTGACATAAATAACATTTTTTCTCGAAATTTGTCGCGACGACCTATCAACTCAAAGTTTTAGGCAAGGGTTTGAGCTTTCAATTGACATATTGATCGCGAATTTCTGATGAGCCGTTCTTGAGCTACGCCGGGTACGGTAAAAAAATGGATGCGTAACACGTAAAATCTTCACGTTTTTTGACCTAAATGACATTTTTTCTCGAAATTTGAAGTGACGACCTATCAACTCAAAGCAAGAAAGTTTTTTAGGTGAGGGTTTTGGCTTTCATTTGACATATTGATCGCGAAATTTTGATGAGTTATTCTTGAGCTACGCCGGAGAAGAACAGAAAATAGATGGGCGAACCTAAATGACATTTAGTGTGTGTGTGTGTGACTGGGTTTTGTGGGTGTTTATGGGGTGGGTTTGGATGTGTGTGTGTGTGTGTGTGGTGTGTGTGTGTGTGTGTGTGTGTGTGTGGTGTGTGTGTGGTGTGTGTGTGGTGTGTGTGTGGTGTGTGTGTGGTGTGTGTAGGTGTGTGTGTGTGGTGTGTGTGTGTGGTGTGATGTGGTGTGTGTGGTGTGGTGTGGTGTGTGTGGTGTGGTGTGTGTGGTGTGGTGTGGTGTGTGTGGTGTGGAGTGTGTGGTGTGGAGTGTGTGGTGTGTGTGTGGTGTGTGTGTGTGTGGGTGTGGTGTGTGTGTGTGGTGTGTGTGTGGTGTGTGGTGTGCGTGTGTGTGTGGGTGTGCGTATGGGTGCGTGTGGGTGTGCGTGGGTGGTTCGGTGTGTGTGTGTGGGTGGTGTGATGTGTGTGTGTTGTGTGTGTTTGATGGGCTGGCGAAGCGGCGGGTGTAACCCGCTAGTTAGATATAAACACAGTTTAGGTAGGTATATACAATAGTAGAAATAATTATTATAAAAATATAAAAAAAATGGAAACAATTCATATAAACAAATACGAAACAATACTCAGTTATCTTATATCCAGGTTTTTCTTATATCCAGGATTCTCTTATACTCCTCAGTTATAAGAGGTTACAGATCCAAGAAATATCCGTCATTGGTCTACTGGTTGGAGAGCGAGGAGCTGTCACAAAGAATTTGGAAAACTTTCGAAAAGTATTCAATCTCCCGAAATCTATGATTAATGACATTGTTATCCCCCAAAAACACCACTTCGTGGTTAAAAAAAGAAGAACGCCTCACTCAAAAGAATGATTATAATTAGCTAAAAATAAATGATATCAAATTGGGAACACCTTACCCCTTCTCTTTCTATGTCTCTGCACTCCTCTCTGAAGTTATTCCTCTTATGTTTATCTTTCTTTATCCTTTCTAGGGGTCATCCCAAATTTGATTTCTCTTTAAATTTACTTCTTGCACGGCAATAAAAACTGGCGGTCGGATTATGATTTTTCTGAACTTATTTGATTTGAATCGAGAAAATTACAACGCGAACGCCATTTTTTATTGCCGTGCAACAAGTAAATTTAAAGAGAAATCAAGTTTGGGATGACCCCTAGAAAGGATAAAGAAAGATAAACATAAGAGGAATAACTTCAGAGAGGAGCGCAGAGATATAGAAAGAGAAGGGGTAAGGTGTTCCCAATTTGATATCATTTATTTTTAGCTAATTATAATCATTCTTTTGAGTGAGGCGTTCTTCTTTTTTTTAACCACCAAGTGGTGTTTTTGGGGGATATCAGTTCTTTTTGTACGAAAATATAGGTTCATACACTACTGAAACATTATGAAAAAACAAAAGTAAATAAACTGGGAAAATGTGAATGTACCAAGTTCTCTATTTTTAAGATATAGTTTTAGCAGTAGGTATTTAATTTTTCCAAGGTCAATATGTATTTGGATTAGAGATTTGGCTCCCTGAGTCCCCAAAGTGAGTAAATAATATATAAATTTGCAATGCAAGACCTTTTGATTCTATACTCCACATGATTAGGTTTATCTTTCAATGCTAAATAGGCCTCGGAGCCTCCTATGAGGGACACTAAAACACCTGGATTTACAAATGCCAAAGAAATTAATTTGTAATCACCTTATCAAGGTGATGTAATGAGTTCTCTCCCGTTGACCTTTTCTTACCCGAATTCTCTCCGGCTTGTTGCAGGGTCACCAGGAGTATCTCTCCCGGAAATAGGATCATGCTTTTTTACATTAGGTATATAAGAAAATGAAAATTATAAAATTATCATTTTTATATAAGAATCGGCCTTTTATGAGGAAATCTTTAAAATCTCTAACTAATGAAAGGCAATGCCTTCAGTGTATAGTAGAGTTAGGTAAAATACATAGAAGGCCATGGCTTAGGAATATAGAAGTGTTAGGGATAATACATAGAAGGCAATGCCTCGGGTTTATAGTAGGGTTAGGTAAATATATAGAAGGCCATGCCTTGGGTTTATCATAGGGTTAGGAGAAATACATAGAAGGCCATGCCTCAGGTTTATATCAATGATTCCTAGGTGTTTCGATTATAATGTTTATGCTAGGCCTAAAATATGTAGATTTAAACTCAGGTAAAAATGCAAGCGACGCGACGGGAGACAATTCGGTTTTGATAAAACCATGAGCGGGAGAGAACTCTGTGGTGACGTCCCTTATCAATACTTCACGAGGTATGAGTGTACCCTGGACATAATGGACAGAGAAAAAAAACTTCCCTGAAGGGGATCGAAGTCTTCGCGCGTGCAAGCCTAGTATGCTACCCACTTGGCCAAAGTCACTACTTTTAGTGAGTAGCATGGACATTATGAGAGCTAATTCATCATATTTTATCTCCATCCAACCATGATTGTCCAAAATCAATCTCGTAATGCCGCCACAGGTCATTAGCTAATTCTGCAACTACTAAAATTTGCCTCGCGAGGGTAATGAGGTCGTCATGAAGATCAAATACAAAGACCGGAAAAACAAAACAACGTTAAGTCCAAATTGAAAATATAGAGCTAAAAAATTTCGTCCCCGCCAGTATTCGAACCCATGTTGACTGGGTGGCAGGTCGAGCTTGCTACGAATAGAGAAAGTTGTCTTCTTAAGAAACGGACGAAAAATGAAGTAACTAAATTAATACTTGGAAACTTAAACATTAACATTTTGCAGTGAGAGAGCGAGGTCATCTCGAAAAATACATACTGGCCAAGATCTGACCACTAAGCTAGGGATTCGAAGGTACCTACCCGCCAAAGAAATTGAAAAGGCCACCAGGTGCCACCTAGTGGACCGGATGAAGGAATAAAATCAATAAATTTGGTATCTGCTCATCAAGATCTTTCATTTGATACCACTTAAGATTAGTATTATCCTTCAATTCCCGATTTGGGCTCCCAAAACCCGAGGCCGCCCAAATGGGCCGCCCGCTTATAATTTAGAATTTTTTTTTGGTCCGGACTCATCTCCATTATATCTTGATCACTTTAGACACCTCACTTAATCTTCAGTGCCAAGTTAAGGACACGAAGTCGGGTCTCAAAGGATCCGTATGAAAAAAAAACAGAAAAAAAAAAAAATTATGAATCTTTTCATGTCTTTCACGATTGTTGGGGGGTCTCGAAAATAGGGTTCCCGTTGGCCTAGGAAGTCAAACAAAAAGTCAAATCAATTTATTTTTCAACGTAGAGTCCATTTCTGCAATAAAAATCGCAATTTTTGAAATTCATCTTGCACTTTTCGCTGGCTGAAAGTACATGAAATGCATGGGAACTATGTTTTCCGTAACCTTACACTCTGCCGGGCTGTCTCTTTTTTTGTATAGGCGTTCTTCACACCTCGGCCGAGGTGTTTGATCACAGCTATTCGCGGTTCTTGTCACATAATTCATAACCACCTATACAAACCATTCTGAAATATAACCATTGTCATTGTCTACTTCAAAACACAATTAAGAAGAGTACTGTGTCCTATGGCAAGCATCGATAGTGATGTCAGTTGTTTGTAAATAAATTTTACTTTCTTTCTCTCTCCAGGTTTTTTTTTTTGGTTTAACGTCGCTTTTAACTGCATTGGTCATATCACGACGGGGGTGTTACCCTCCATTCGCAGGAAACTCACAAACCTGCTACCCACATTAACCTCACCCAGCCTGGGTTGGGCCGGAATGCCAGCATCACGAAGTCTTCACCTCGCTGGACGTTGCTTAACTTCGGTGATCCAATCTCTCCAGCTTTCTCTTATACCCAGTTATCTTATATCCAGGTTTCTCTTATACCCAGTTACTAATTCAACGCTGAACCCGAGACTTGAACAACCGACCTCCAGGTTTCAAGTTCGCCGCCTCATCCATCAAGCTACTGACTACTGAAGTCGGCTGATTCATTTGACTGGAAAGCAAGTTGTACTGAACGCCGTCTAATGAGTAGGTATGCAATGTGCAGTATATAATAATATGAATAAATCATTTGTTTTATTTTTCATAAATTTTTTAACAGAGGACCCATCCTAAGCCATTTTTATTTGGTTTCTAAGATGAGTGTTGATTCATATTATGACCCTTGACCAAGTCCATCTTAACAGTGTATTATAATGTAATTGGGAGTATGTCAAATATCATTGTAATTGACATACATCTTTTTTGTATTGCACTTAAAAATAAATAAAAAATATAAATCACGACGGTAAAACCCTCCATTCACTTGAAACTTACAAATCGGCTACTCAAATTAACCTCGCCCAGCCTGAGTGGTGCTGGAAAAAGCCAGCATTCGAATGATTCGAATTTGAATGGTCAACCATCCAAGTCCTAGCCTCACTGGACGTTTCTTAACTTCAGTGACTGAAAACTGGTGTATTCAATGTGCAATCGACGGCTCTTATTCCATATTAACGCTATAATAAAATCTTTATTACCTGTAGCTCAGTGATAAAGGCGGCTCTCTGTGAATCCAATGATTCCAGAGTTCATTGTTTAACAATTACCACATTAGACAAAATCCTTCTCTAAATTCTTGCACTATTTACTTCAAAGGCGAATCAGGACCAGCAAAGCTGTATCGCAGGAAGTATATCTCGACAGGGGCACAATACCCTATTCCTCTAGCATGGAGGATCTGAGCGCACGGCAGTGCGCCAGGCCAAGTTCCAGCAAGCACGGCAGTGTATCTTTACACGAACCGATTCACCCGGTTTTTCACACACTCATATCTTCGGTTCAATTGATTATAGAGATATGAAATTTGGAACAGAGATTGTCCTATTATCATTAAAAAGATATTGAAAATTTCAAGACTCTATGCAAAAAACTTTCAGAGGAATGTAATTTTGAAATTTGCGATTTTGATACTGACTGACTGACTGACTGACTGACTGATTGACTGACTGACTGACTGACAGATCATCAAAATTATGAGGCACTTCCCGACTACCTAGAAAGCTGAAATTTTGCATGATGGTAGGGTTTATTGTAAAAGTACAGGGAAAAATCTGAAAACCGAAACTTTCGCATTTATCATGCTGTTAAACGGTGTCGTTTTAGGGAGGAATATATATTATCGATTATGAATCTAAATTATGAAGCACTTCCCGACTACCTAGAAAGCTGAAATTTTGCATGATGGTAAGGTTTATTGTAAAAGTACAGGGAAAAATCTGAAAAAGTTCTGAAAACAGTTAAACGGTGTCGTTTTAGGGAGGAAGTATTCTCAATTATGCATATAAATTACTAGCCGTTTGCCCGTGCTTTGCAACGGGACTAAATTTCAAATTTACTAAGGCATGGCCGTACTGCTGGACAGCAATGCCTTTTTGAACATTTTATAATTTTTCTGGACAAAGCGATAATGGTTTTGGGGGGGTCAATTCTGAGACATTTTTCGCTATCTCTTACCGTTTTGGCTAAACAACTCCGGACAAACAAACAAACATAGGTAGGTAGGTAGGTAGGTAGTCCTTTTTTCTGTTTTATATATAGAGATGAGGCACTTCCCTGCTACCTACAAAGCTGAAATTTTGTATGGTGCTAGGGTTCATTGTAAAAGTACAGGGAAAAATCTGAAAACCGGAACTTTCGCACTTATCATGCTGTTAAACTGGTTAAACGGTGTTATTTTAGGGAGGAAATATACTCGATTATGTATATAAATTATGAGGTACTTCCCTACTACCTACAAAGCAGAAATTTTGCATGGTGCTAGTGTTTACTGTAAAATACAGGGAAAAATCTGAAAACCGGCACTTTCGCACTATTTCCGCTGTTAAAGGGTATCGTTTTAGGGAGCATATTAAAGTGAAGAATCATGAAATTTTTCATAAAAAATAATGAAACTTGCTGTGAAACGAAGCATTTACAAAAAGTAATGATATCCCACAAAAAACTACCGTTAAAAAAAGGGCCAAGTTCCAGAACTCCTATCCAAAAAGGTTTCGCCAATGAGTGCAGTGATATCTTGTTTGCGGCCAAGTTATCTTGGTACTAAACTATTTCTTTTATTAACACCCGTTTTCTGAGTTCCTCATTTTGTATGTTTTTAACTGCAAACTATCCTCTCACTTGGCCAGTTTTATGCCATCGGTTGTATGGAATATTAGCACTATATTTATAGGTACAGAATAATAATATAACCATCACAAGGAGCGAAACTGGCCAAGTTAGAGGATAGTTTGCAGTTAAAAACATACAAAATGAGGAACTCAGAAAACGGGTGTTAATAAAAGAAATAGTTTAGTACCAAGATAACTTGGCCGCAAACAAGATATCACTGCACTCATTGGCGAAACCTTTTTGGATAGGAGTTCTGGAACTTGGCCCTTTTTTTAACGGTAGTTTTTTGTGGGATTTTTTTTTACATTTTGTAAATTGTATTAAAATAATATTTATGTAGGTATATATAGACTTGGTTTTATAATTGTGTCCGAAAAGGTACATAGTAATTTTACTATGTTCAGTGGCTCGAACCCCGATTTAAAATCTCGACAGGGGTGTTACCTCCCATTCGCTGGAAACTCACAAACCAGCTACTTAAAATAACCTCAGCCAGCCTGAGTGGGGCTGGGAATAGCATGACGAAGAGTTCGATTTTGCTTTCAACCAAAATTTTCAAAAGTTTATAAAATAATTCGTTCAGAAATGTAATCAGCTCAGTTTGTAAAAAAGTGACCGATAACAATACTTTCTATACCTCATAGGTAATAGGAAGTAAAAAAAAACTTCCATACCAAATCTCTAGCTCTTACCCTTATTGAGATATCGTGTTTACTGTTCACACACATACAGACGGACGCACGGACCAATGGCCGAAAACAACTTTTTTGATTTTCTGGAACTATGATTCGTCCAAAAATGTGCAAAACTGGGTAGGTCAAATTTTCGACGAACACAATACTTTCCTTATTAACCCATTGCCTACCATGTGTAGCACATTTGCAAGAAACTGGTATTGCCTGGGGTACCGGGGTTGCATATATGCTGGACACGTTTGAACCTTCTTGGATACCATGTATAGCATATATAATATGCAAGACAATTTGTCTAGCACATAAGCTATACACGGTCTCTAATGACAAGGAATTATGGGTTTTTTGTCTGGGGGACCGCGTGTTGCACATATGCTAGACAGGTGATTTTGAGGAAAATACCCTTGGTCCCCAGGGCAAATTTCATAAAAATGGCTTGGTAGGCAAAGGTTTAAAGAATAAGGAGAGTAAAAACGGTAGGAAACTTTCTCTTATCACTTAAACTCTTATCAGGATATCAGCTTGCATAATACCCGTACTTTTGGTGTATAGATCTCTAAGGTCTTTGAACTTTCTGTCTCCACATTGTTAAAACAGCCTTTGAATGAATGAATTCCTTTATCTATGTTAGGTATAGTGTTAAGGTTGATTGTCCGTTGAAACACTACTTCAATGAATGGACTATTTCATTACAGAAGGTTTCAATAACTTTTGAAACATATGCATAAAAATTAAGGAACATTTTGAATCGCTTTGTCCAATATTCTGTTATATTACTTCAAATAAATTCCTAATTTTCGAAATTGAAAGTATTGTTTTCGTTTTTGTAAAATAAATAAATATTCTTTTGATTTCACGATTTCAATTTTTTTCATATTTCTCGACGTTCTGTAACCTCTTGAGAAACTTTGGTTTTGTGTCTGTCTATCGTATCGGTCTGTTAAATACATTCCTTGTAACGCCCAAATCTCAGAAACTGAACGGATTTTGAGAAAACATTGTACACGTATTGAACTCTGATATACAGGGTGTATGAAAAAAAAGGAGCCAGTCAAAATATCTCGTCTATGGAAGCAATTTTCAAAAAACCCTGAAGCACATGTCTCATTATATGGAGAGGGCAACTTTTCAGGGGGTTTAATTTTTCATACTCTTAACAGGGGCGGCCCCAGGGGGGTCAACTTTGGAATCTTAAATGGAACCACCCTATTTGTAATACATTTCTGAAAAGTAGTTGACATGAAAAGTATTTTAAGACTAGTTTGAAATTTTTAATCAAAACAGGGCCGGAGATATCGTACATTTTATTTCACAGTTTTCAGTTATTTTTTATAAGTATTTTATGGTATTTTTGTAAAAATTGTTGAACACATGTCTTTCTATTTGAAATAATTAAATTTTCATGCCTTTTTTATATCATTCGCTTTACCAGAGAAGATTTTAAGAGGTCAATTTTTTTTATAATATGTAAAAAGCATCCTTTTTCGAGTAAATTTAGTGAGAAATAAATGCAATGATCCATGTTGTTCAATTTAAAATAAAACAAGGCCCGATTTATTTCAAATGAATGTGAAAAAATCTAAAACTCGCGTGCAGTACTAGTCACCGGCCCCGTTTTCAATTGTATATTAAATTTAGATTGAACAACAACACTTAGTGCATTTATTTAGCTTAGACTATACTAAAAAAAAATAGTTTTTACACAATGTAAAAAAAGATGACCCCTTGACATTTCCCCTGGTAAAGCAAATGATAAAAAATTCATGAAAATTTAATTATTTCAAATAGAAAGACATGTGTTCAACAATTTTTACAAAAATACCATAAAATACTTATAAAAAATAACTGAAAACTGTGAAATGAAATGTACGATATCTCCGGCCCTGTTTTGATTAAAAATTTCAAACTAGTCTTAAAATACTTTTCATGTCAACTACTTTTCAGAAATGTATTACAAATAGGGTGGTTCCATTTAAGATTCCAAAGTTGACCCCCTTGGGGCCGCCCCTGTTAAGAGTATGAAAAATTAAACCCCCTGAAAAAGTTGCCCCCTCCATATAATGAGACATGTGTTTAAGGGTTTTTTGAAAATTGCTTCCATAGACGAGATATTTTGACTGGCTCCTTTTTTTCATACACCCTGTATAAGAGAATCCGAAATTTTTGACAAAAATGTGCAAAAATAAGTGTCGTCAAGTGCAAAACTTGACGATACAGAATATTTGTAGAAAGACTTTAGAATGTACGAAGAACGTTTTACGACTGCATAAAACAAAATTGAAGAGAATGGGTTGAAAAGTTTTGGAGATAAAAATGATTTAGTATAAAATCTCAAAATTGCCAATGTGAACCAATCACGAGGAAGTATTGTGTCCATAATTGGCAGTGTATTGTACATTATCAATTTTATTTTGACATGAGTATTCTATTTTATTTCAATCAACAAGATAGTAACAATTTTTATAAATAAAAAATTTCTTTCATCTGACCAGCATCTGGTAATGAACCGAGGATGCTGGCCGCATTACCCCTCTGTATATCTAGGGAGAAAACTTGTTTTATATAGTTTGGTGTTCGGGTGTCACCTGTTTTCATCATGGCTTTCTTCCCTACTTCTTGCATGAACATTTTCATTTCCTTGCACCAGGCTCCTCCTGTCTCTGTGCTGAGCGCAACAAAGTAATACCCATTTGATTTTACTGTCATGTATTTATTGTGTTTTTTTCTAGCCCCAAGTTCTGCTGCAGCACCTGCGTTTTCAGAGGTTTGTCGGATATAGGATGCTGCAAATGTGTCAGCGCATGTGTAGTCCCATACGAGACATTGACCTCTAGACTCTAGACCATGGGACAACAGACGTTCCATCAGCTCTCTTGCCGTCTTCTCTGATGAGACCGCTGGGTTCTAGGATGGAAGGTATCTCTATGGTTGCCAATATCCTTTTTATACTTTGATTGGCCGCAGCGTGTCGGAAATAGCGACCAGCGCTCTTTTTACAACTCAATGCATGTAGTCCTTTTGAGTCAACAGTTACTCCACAAGCACACTGATATGGACGGCAAATATCGCATCCTAGTCGTAATCCCATACATACGCGAATGGTGTTGTTGTCCATGAAAGTACCAACGAGTTTAGAAGGGTACGCATGCAGCCAGGCGCTAGCTTCTGGTTCTCGCAAAACCTTCATTCTTGCTTTGTCAATGGGATCCACTAGATTTTCGTTCTCTAGCCTTTTTGAAAGGAACTTTTCATCCCATTCTTTTTGTGACACAGTGTTTAGTGGCATTTCTCCCACACTTCCAGACCATGCTTCCATTGCTTCATCCCAAGAGTTCAACTTCAGATCATCAACTGTAGTGTTTAAAATAGTGGAGATGACTGATTTGACCCCAGAACATGAAGCAAGATAGGCCGGTAAGGAGATCTCAGACATCTTTCGAATTTCCATGCCTCCCAACTTGATGGGTAGACTAGCTTGATCCCATTGTGTCTCATTCAGTGGTATGTTTAAGATGTCTTCAATGCATTCCTTCATTGCAGAGTCCATTTCATTGAGGATATCCGACATCAAAAATGTTGGAGTGGTTCTCATGGTGTACATCATCTTTGGAATGCCAAGACAGTTTTTCAACAAGAAATAACCCACATGGCTAGAAACATTCTTAATGCGTTGAAACATGAGAAGCATTGTCTTTAGACGTTCTTGTAGAGGCATGCTGAAACCGGATTCATGAAGCGGAGCGCCTAGGAGTGTAAGTTCCGTTTGGGAGACTACTTTTAAAACAGGTAAACAATTTTTTATATCTCTCTCGCTAGTTTCCTCAATTGATCCTGAAGGATAGAAAACCTCACATTTAGATGTGTTCAATTGTAGACCAATCTTCATAGATTCTATAGTCAGAGTTTTCACATCTTCAAGGAGAGTTTCAACGTCACCCGCTAGAGTTCCATCGTCCAAATAAAACAATTTAAATTTTGATCTCAGTAATTTGACTATTGGATGAATAGCTAGGCTAAAAATTAGAGGGTCCGTAGGATCAACTTGTTGAGACCCTACCTCGGACTGGATCATTCTATCTCCAAACAGTAAGAGGGAAGGTGTTGCATAACATTGCCAGAGGAAGGGGTAAAGTTCCGGAATATGTTCTTTTACTTCTCGTAAGATGGTGTCCCTCTCTACTGAATTAAAGGCATTTTTATAGTCAATTTTGAGAAAAATTGTCTCATTTGATGATTTGTGTTTGTTCAATGAAAACTCACGATGCATGAATAATTGTCTCACATCCTTGTTTACACGCAAACCCCAGTTGGAATGGTTGCAAATATTGTTTCGATTTTTCTTGGACACATGTAATAGCTACTTTTGCTGTTAATCTTCTAAACGTGCAACCCACAGCAATTGGGCGGAGACCACCATCTTTTTTATTAAGGGCGCATAAATTAGCTCCATACAAATACTTCAAGATGTCAGTATGAACTTTTCCTACTAGCATTAGATTGATCAACTTCGTTATTGCTTTAAAAAGTTTTGAACCATTTTCCCCAGCAGATTTTGAAATTAAATCCTTGAGATGTTGTGGGGAAAGACCATCAATTCCTGAAGAACTACCATTAGGAAAAGAAGAAATGGCCTTGATAATTCTGTTCTCATCAACATGAAGGTAAGGTGTGTTATCATCTGGACCATCGGGCATTTCAAGTGGTCTGCTCGGTAAAGGATGCATGGCTTTGAGTTTCTCATAGTTCTCATCATTAACCTCAGCAAGGGTATCAGTCGAAGAGATGATACGCATAGCCCCTTTAACATCATATTCTTCAATCTTCATTTCAACACGTTTTTCAAGTGTGCAATGCTTGTGAACTTTCTGTTTACTGATGACAGGTAACTCGCGATTTGAAATATTTTCCTTTACTAGAGTTGTCAAAGATTTCTTATCCTTTTTTTGAGGTACACAAAGATTGATAAGAAAAAGTGATTAGTTTTACCCATGCTGTTTTGTCATTGTTCGATACAACAGTTTCAATACAATCTGCCAGAGCACCGGCACACATGATCCTTGAACCCTTTGGAACACGTTTTAAGAGACGAACATTGTTTTTTAATGCCGATAGTTTATATTTATTCATTTTGTTGAAATTTTCTAATTTTGTTTAAAATAACGAAGGGGGACCTTGAAGTACAATAAACTCTCTTCCCAGTTAGAATTGAATAATCATTATTAGCTTTTTTGGGTTTTCTTAAATATTAGAGCTTAATCATATTTTATTTTAAACATTAATACTGGTATGTATACATACAAAATCTCGAGTGTGGTTCACGAGATATAAGCGTGTAAGTAAAAAGTTAGAGGTCAGGTGCACAGTCTTTATCTCCAAGAACTGCTTGTTTTATTTATTTATTTATTTACACTTTTTTTATTTTTACAAAACAATCATCAACAAAGAATTAATAACAATAATTTAAAAAAAACTTAGAAGTATGTACAAAAAAAAATAATAATGATCAATATTAATTTTTAATTACAATTGTTTTGTAATCCGGGGCGAAGTTAATGCCTTAGGCATTCTCTGCCACTTAACTGCTTGTTCGACGATGCTTAAAATAAAATGGTATGAGAACTTCAATTATATAAATGTGTTTCTTTGTGTTATTATATCACAATTTTAGTGGGTACCGCAGAATTATAGGACTTTACCGTATCTTTGTTATCTTAGTATCTTATTTTTGGCTAAAATTCCGCCACTGGTCGCTGCTCACATTAAAGCAGCTCCTCATTTTTCCTTTCCTCACAAGGTATGAGTGGATCCTGAAAACCCAAGTACAGAGCAGAAAAATCCTGCCCCGCCGGGGATCGAACCCAGGTCAGCACCGTGCGTGCAATGTGTAGCGCACTAACTCACTTGGTGACTACGAGAACTTCAAATGAACTTTGACAGATTAAAAAGTTGCCTTACAAAAATGAAATTCAATACAAGATAATTTAATTAGATTGAAGATTTTTTTAAAGATACATGAAAAAGAAGACCATTTCCCTAAAAGGGAAGTTTATGTACAGAGTGAAGGAAAAGTCCTCGAACGGATTTTTATGTTTCTAAGGGCTCAAGATAGAGACTTGATTTTTGGATGAAGTTCTAACAAAAAAAATGTCCATTTTTGGTAGAATTGAAATTCCTACAGGGTGTCCCAAAATTAGTGAAATAGGCATCAACTTTCGATTTTTAAATAGAACTCCCTATTTTTTATTTGATATTCGAAATCTACGTCAAATTCTACACACAATTGACCCCTCATTTGATACTTTGATCAAACGGATCTTTGATCAACCCCACGGAATCATGGACATTTCTTGGCGATAAAAGTGTTAAAACCTAGAGTATGATGTACATCAAATCAGTGTAATTTTTCATGATATAACACGTTGTAGACTTGGTTCTTCCATATTTTAAACGTCTGTTCATACAGCGCGTAATCAAAGTGTTTTCCTCCGAGAACCTTGCTCGAACACTAGCTGTACAAAAGCGACCGTGTAATATTTGGCAAAAACACTTTTTTCTCGAAGAAAAGTTCATGATTCAGCGGGGTTGATCAAAAATAGATCCGTTTCATCAAAGGATCAAGTAAGGGGTCAATTGTGTGTAGAATTCAACGTATAATTCTAATATCAAATAAAAAATAGGGGGTTCCGTTTGAAAATCGAAAGTTGAAGCATGTTTTACTACTTTTGGGACACCCTGTAGAAATTTCAACTCCGCCAAAAAAAATGGACAAATTTGCGTTAGAACTTCATACAAAAATTCAAGTCTCCACCTTGAGTCGTTAAAAAGATAAAAATCCGTTCCAGGACTTTTCGTTCACTCTGTACATAGTTAAACATGGTAGCTACATAATAAAATTCATTATTATTATTTCCTTGCATTAACTCTATATTTTATTCCATATTTTTCCTAAAACTTTCCTGCTTTTTGTGAGTTTCGACAATGAGATAGCCTTTCCATTATCAATCGTCAGGGTCGTACAGGGTTTTTTTAATGTGATAATGAAATTTGCCTGCTTTCAATAGAAAATCTAGAGTCCTTGAAATGAGCAACATTAGTGGCACGTTTTCTACGGGGTGGTCTCGTAACCGATGTATCTTAATATATAAATGTCAAAGTCACTGACTGACTGACTGATCATCACTGTTTCTCCGAACTGGTAAGTCCTAGGAAGCTGAAATTTGGTAGGTAGCTTTGTCTTATAGTCTAGATGTGCAATAAGATTTTTCGAAATTTCCCCTTCCAGAACACCTGCCATTGGCGAAAAAGGACTTTTTGCTTTCACGGCCATGCCTCGGCCCGCAAAGCGGGCGACAGCCCGCTAGTTATTAATATCTATTATTATAGCCAGCCTCCGTGGCGTAACGGTTGTGACTACTGCCTGTATTAGTCCAGAGATTCTGAGTTCGATTCCCGGTTGGAGCAGACTTTTTCCATAGAAAATTCTGTTCCCTCCGAACATGTGAGGCTGGCAATTCCGGCCCTACCCAGGCTGGGTGAGGTGACTGTGGGTAGCTGGTACGATTCCCAGCGAATGGAGGGTAAAACCCCCGTCCTGTCTACCTCAAGTCAGGACGTTAAAACCAAATAGAATCAATGGACATGAAAGGAGCCTAATAGCTATTGGATCTGGGCGTCCAAATAATTCTCTCACTACCGTGATTTAGGTATCAATACCTCTCTCACGGACACGGAATTATTATTATCTATTATTATAAAACCAACAAAAAAACTGCTCTTTTTTTTAACCTTCGCACGGTGTTTCCGGGAGTTTTCTGAAATGGTACAACCTGTGCCGTGTTGTCTAGGGATCATGCTGATCCATATATCATGGGGGTCCCAGGGTCTACGTCATGATATTGAGTGTGTGCGGCACAGGAAATTAGGGTCTAGGGTCGTCTGAAAGCAAGCTCCTTGGTTTCTCTTTTTTTTTGACAATTGGACATTCGACACTCTTTGGATCCAGAGATTCCAGAGGTCGTGGGTTCGAAACCCAGCCGGGACATGACAAGTTATCCTGCGATTTGGGATTTTTACCACATAATAATACGTCTTGGGCTTACTGCTTGGGCTACCACAGAAAATTAGGGTCGTCTGAAAGCATGCTCCTTGGTTTCTTTTGTTTAGTGCACTAGTAGTCAAGTGGTTAACGCGCTAGTCTGTTAATCTAGGTAGCGTAGGGATTCGTCGGTTCGAATTCTATCCAGTGTATGAATTTTTTCACATTAATTTGAGTTTGTGAGCACATAATAATAAGACTTTGAGGGTTAGGTGTTAGAAAATGATTTGAGCATTAACCTCGCCTAGTGGTTACCTTCCACTAAAGAGTGTTACTGTTATTAATTTGACAGTTGATGTACAAATTACAAATTGATGTAATGAAATGATGTACAAATAAAGCACGAATCTTGTTAAAAAAAAAAAGGATACCAAAAAGTTGTTTTTCGAATAATTATCTGAGATTATTTTAGTCTTAGATAATTAGGTAGGGCATTTCCGGCCCTACCCAGGCTGGGTGAGGTTAATGTGGGTAGCTGGTACGATTCCCAGCGAATGGAGGGTAAAACCCCCGTCCTAATCCAGGACGTTAAATCAAATAGAATCGTTGGCGTTAGGAAGGGCATCCAGCCGTAAAAAAATGTGCCAAAACCAATCAACCTCAACCATGAGGTTGAACAACGTCGACCCTGCTTGAGCGGGATACGACAGAGTAAATGAAGAAGAAGAAGAGAATCCCTCCTGGAGTTGATTCTAAAATATTCCAAAAAAAAAAAATCTTGGACACGCTGTATGTTGCAGGAACTTCCCTAATTCAGTAATTTCTAGATGTTCCTAATAAGCGCCTTAGAAACAACTAGAAATCCCTAGGAACTCCTATTTCAGTAATTTCTAGAAGTTCCTAAGCGCCTTAGGAACAACTGAAAGTTCCTAGGAACTTGTGATTTAATTCTCCCATCCCATTATCTCATAAAATATACAAGACCTGTTTGACTACTGGAGTAAAGGGACTTTTCAGTTTTACCTCGGCAGTATAAACAAGGTATATTGTATTGTATTTTAATTCCTTCTTGACATTTTCATCTCTTTTTCGGCAACTATATTTTAAATTTTTAAGGTTTTATTTTTGTCCAACAACTTATTCAAATTGCTTTACTAAATTCACGCTGAATCCGGGACTTGACCCACCGACCTCCAGGTTACAAGTCCCCCGCCTTATCGATCGAGCTACTGAGGTCGGTATTTTGTGTCTTATTATGAACTTTCCATCCGTGCGATTGTCTATCGCTATAATTAGATGAATTTCCATTGGTTATAGAAAATCTAAAATAACTGTATGATAACTTGATAACCTTTAGACATGCGCTATTTTATTTCAATAATCATTCATGATAAAAAAAGGACAGTGCATGAATTTTTCCTCAATAATTTGAGCATTAGCTTGGCCTGCTGGTTACCTTCCACTAAAGAGTGTTATTATTATTATTATTAAGATAGGAAAACTTTTACTTTTTAGTGGCCCTATAAGGTGTATATATCTTAAATTAAAAAAAAATATGTACGTTATAGTTAGGTAGGTGTATTACGTGTAAGCCGTGTAAGTCATTCGTCTAGACCTAAGTTATGCCAGGACATGTATTTCAGTTTCGTGGCAGCATGCTCAGAACTTAATGTCTTCATTGAGATATGTCATGGGACTGAAATTAAGTCACTCTCATATGACTCATTTCTAGAGTGAATGAGCCTGTCATTGTTAACTACGCAAAATTTCAGCTCAATCCACCTTCTGGTTCTTGAGTTTTACGAGGACAAACATACAAACAAACATACACACACACACATAAACACACACAACCATCATCGCTGTAAATTTCAAAATCTTAAGCCAAATCTTTCATAGCGGCCTATATCTGAAAGAATATTGACGATGGAGCAAACTGGCCGATATTTCGGAAACGATTTGTCAGATTATGGCATTAAAGGGCTCAAATGAGGAAATGTTATGTTGTCAGACAGTTTTTACAGAAAAAAAAATACTTCCGATTTCTAATATTAGAAATTTATCGGAAGTAATATAGGTCATCGCATTAGATTTCAAGTTCCTCGGCAAAGAGACTGTCTTAAAATCGACCCTTCCTCAAGACAATACTTGAGGAAGAGTCCGATCAAATTCAGGCAAATTGAAGCCCGAAACGATTTACGGCCATGCTTCATTGTGTGGAGTACCAAGATATATTTATTTTTATGAAATTTATTTGATTTTTTAAAGTACTTTATTTGTACTTTCATAAATCAAAGAACATTTTATCAAAAACAACAAAATGTTACATGAAAAAACTAACAAAAAGATTTAAAAATGTTCATCAATTTTTATGTATTAAAAAATAATACTTATATTAGAAAATATTATTTAAAGTATAGGTGAGGATTAAAAGCTGTAATCCCATTGTGCTTAGTTGCTATAAAATCTGTCTCTCTGGACTTTGCATCCAGTATTGTTGAAATAACAAAATTGATTATTTAGAAAGTTACATGATTCATTTCACATTCCTAGAATTTCTCGCGCTGGGAATAAATTTCTCGTTAACTGGAATTCATGAGTATACATAAATATTAAATTTCCACTGATAATACCAATACCGTTGAATCTGGATATGATAGAACCCAAAGGACAGAGCAAAAAATCTATTATAAAGAGGTTTCTAGTATAGTCAGTTCTCTATTACAAACTCAACAAAAAAACAATTATCTTTGACTTTTACTGAAGTCGAACATGGATGGCAGAGATTGCCTCAAGCAATAATCACGCCCTCTGTCAATATTATTCTTGTCAGTAAAGAGTTATCAAAAAGATCACTTTATTTACTGAATAAAGGTAAGTTAACATTTATATGGGCTTAACAAAGCAACACAGAATAATAATAATAAAAGATGTTTGATATCAAATTAGCTAATTAAGATAATTTAGTTATTCACTGAAAAGTATATTACACGAAAAGCTAATTGAATTTATAAAGCACCGTGAATTTGAATATTAAAAGGTGTTTGATATCAAAATAGTTAATTTAGTTAGGTATTCACTGAAAAAGGCTAGTGGACTATATTCCAATTTCCAATTTCTAATACACGAAAGGCTAAAGGACTTTTTAAATCACGGTGAATTTGAATAATGAAAGATGTTCGATATCAAATTAGTTAATTAAGTTAAGTAATTTAGTTATTTACTGAAAAGTATCTTACACGAAAAGCTAATTGAATTTTCAAAGCACCGTGAATTTGAATAATAAAAGATGTTTGATATCAAATTAGTTAATTAAGTTAATTTAGTTATTCACTGAAAAAGGCTAATGGACTATATTCCAATTTCCAATTTCTAGAATTAGAATACACGAAAGGCTAAAGGACTTTTTAAATCACCATGAATTTGAATAATAAAAGATGTTTGATATCAAATTAGTTAATTGAGTTAATTTAGTTATTCACTGTTTATTTGAAATTTGAATTAGAAAAGATGTTTGATATCAAGTTAGTTATTTCTTTACTGAAAAGTATCTTACACAGCATAACCGCACAAAAGATGGTCACTTAATAATCTTGAACAATATGAACGGGTACGTGATGTACTACATAAATATCATGTACAATAATGTACATAGATATAAGATATGTATATAGACGACATTTGATTGGGCATTTGTCTCTCGAATATTTCATATACGATATCCTTAAAAAAATTTTAAGAGTAATTTAGTTTTTTTTTTTTAAATTTTGGGAAAGGGTTTCATGACTAAAAAGGGTTTTTGGGGAATGCTTTTGGGTTTTTTGTTTTTGGGAAAAATTTTGGGGACCGCGTAGTTTAAAAGTGCCCCGGTTTTTAGGGGAAACCCGTAAATTGTTTTATGCTTGGATTTTTAAATTCTTGTTTTTTTTTTTCATCTTTTTCCAGCATCTACAGTTTACAGTTACACTTTTTCTTCATATATTAAGGAGGTATGAGAGAAATTTCCCTAATTTTTTTATGCTGCTTTTTAAAAATTTTTTTTTTTTCCAGGGGGTTTTTATACAAAAATAGCTTAAGTTTTTTTTCTGTCAAAATTTTAAAAAAATTTTCTTCCCCCTAATTGTTCCATCCCTGTTGTAAAAATATGAAAAAATAAAAATTTTTTAATTAATTCGTGTTATTTTTGGGGGTTTTTTTGGCCCCATGGTTTAAATAAAGATTTTGGGTTTAAAAAAGGTGGGCCCCCGGGGGGTTTAAAAAAAAAAGGGATTTTTTTTGAGAATACCCCCTTAAAGCCTGAGGAATTTGATTCACTCCCCCGGGTTAAAAGATTAAAGGGGTTTTTTTAAGGGCCCCCTTTTCGAAAAAAAAAAGTACATTTTGAAAATGGGGGTAAAAAAAAGGGAGAGGTCGGTGAAATTATTTTTTGATGAGTTTTTTTACATTTTTTTTTTTTTTTTTTTTTTTTTTCTCTTTTTTTTTTTTTTACGTTTTTCCTTCATGGAAATACCCGGGGGGGGTACCCCCTCCATTCGTTAAAAAATAAAAAAACCCCCTAAAAAAATTAAACCCCCCCCGGGCTGGGGGCCCCGGTTTTTCCCCCGGGGGTTTTCGAATTTGAATGGTAAAACCAAGCCCCCCCTGTGGACGTTGCAAAAAATAGTGACGGAAGAGAACGGGGTGTTTTTTAACCCCCCCCCCCCCTGGTTTTTTTTTTTTTTAAAAAAGTTTTTTTTCTTTTTTTATTTTTTTTTTTTAAAATTGAAAAATTCAATAAAAAAATTTTTTTTATGTTTTTGGATGGCTATCCCAGGAATGGGACCTGGTAGCCGGAAATGGGGGGAAAAAAATTTTTGGGGGGGGTGGAGTTGTTACCAAAAAACTTTGGTTGACGAAAGGAAGTTTCGTGAAAAAAAAGGTTTTGGCATGAAGTGTTGTTAATATCGAAATCTTTTTTGCGTGTAAAAATTTTTTTTTTTATTCTAAGGGGATTTCCCCAAAAAGATAGCATACAAAATAGTTAATTGGGTTTTCCCTTTTTAAAGCCCCAAAAGTACCCCCTTTTTTTTTTGTATAAGTAAGAAAAACAACGGGTTAGGGAATGGGGCCCTGAATTTTGATGGGGGGACGGTGGGTTAGGGTTTTTTTATACCTTTCCCGGAAAAATTTTGGGGGAACCCCCAAACCCCAAAAAATCCAAAACCTCCCCCTCCAAATTTGACCCGCAGGAAGCGACGTTAACCCCAAAAAAACAGTGCCCCCTTTAAAATTCAAATTTTTTCCCCCAATTTAGAGTAATTTACCAACGGTAGGGGGAACCGCAATCACTTCATTCAAAGAAACCCCCCCCAAAAAAATTGCAAATGTAATCGAATGTTGTGAGAAAAATGAAAAGGGGCCGGGGAATTTTTTCTTTTAAAAAGGTTTCTTTTTATAAAAAAAAGGTTTTTTTCAGTTAGAGTAATTTTTTAGGTGGGGGGTGAATCGCAATCACATTCATTAATGGAAAAATTTTTTTGAAAATACGTTTTCAACCGGGGGGAAAGGAAAATTTAAAGGGGGGAACTTCTTATAAGGTTTTTTATAAAAAGGGTGTTGGGTTAGAGATAAAATTACCCGAATATTCAAGGTCTTGGGGGAAAAACCAAAAACATTTTCAAAAAAATTAAAAAGAAAATACTAGTCCCTGGGGGGAAAGGAAAATGAAGGGGGGAAAAAATTTTTTTTTTAAAAGGTTTTTTTAAAAAGAGGGGTTTGTGAGGAGAGATAAAAATTTATGCACTTGAAGGGGTTCGTGGGCGGGCCCAACCAAAAACTTTTAAAGAAATTTTTAAAAAAACTACTGTCGAACCCCCGGGTATTAAAAAAATGAAAAGGGCCGGAATTTTTTTTTTCCCGGGGTTTTTTTCTTTAAAAAAAAGGGTTTTTTTCGTTAGAGATCCCTTAAGCAATATTGCCCCAAAGGGGGGGAGGAATCCCAAAACCCCCAAAAAAGAAATTAAAATTTCAAAACGTAGTCGAATGTTGAAAGAAAAACTTTAAAAGGGGCCCCGGGAAAAATTTTTTTTTTCCCCCTTTTTTTTTAAAAAAAAGGGTTTTTTTCGTTAGGTAATTAAACCCGAAGGTATGGGCGGATGCCAAAAAAATTTTTCAAAGAATTCCCAAAAATTAAAAATTTTTTAAATGAACCCGGGGTTGAGAAATGAAGGGGCCGGGGAAATTTTTTTTTTATATAGGTTTTTTATAAAAAGGTTAGAGAAAATTTACCAAGGAAAATTTGGGGGTGAATCGCAATACATTCTTAAAAAAAATTTTTAAATTTCAAAATTTTTAAAAATGTGAATTTTGGGGGGTAAAAAAAGGGGAAAAGGGGGAAACCCCCTTTTTTTTTTATAGGTTTCTTTAAAAAAAAAGAGGTTTTTTTTTTTAAGAGAGGGAAAATTGAACTGGGAAAATTTTTTTTAAAAAAAATTTTCTTATAAAAGGCGTTATTTTTTTTTAAAAAAGGGGAAAGTTTACGGGAAATTGTTTTTATTCCGGGTTTTTTAAAAAGAGGTTTTTTCCCCAAAGAGGGACCGGGAAATGTTTTTTAAAAGGTTTTTTTTATAAAAAGGGAATTTTTTTTTAAAAAGAGGTAAAGTTGACCCCAAAGTTTTTATATCCCTTTTTTATTTCCCCGGTTTTTTGCTTTCAATTTCCCCAAGGAAAAAGATTACAATCGTTAAGTTTGAAAAAAAATTTTTTTAAGAAAGAAAATAGAAAATTTTAAGGAAAAAAAAAAGAAAAAATTTTATAAAAAAAAGATGTACTTAAAGTATTGTCGAAAATGTTGTTTTTAAAAACCTTAAAAAAAAGGGGCGAAGTTTTTAAAAAAAATGTATTCTTAGGGAAAAAACGAGCTTTGCAAAAATTTGTGATGTAGAATTTTGTCTTTTAATTTCCCCCAAGATGTTTTTGAAAACCTCTGTGGGTAGTTAGATTTTGTATTTTGTATAAAAGACAAAAAACCTGCAATGATTGAGTTGTCGTTTTTTGCTATTGGGGTGGATTAAATAGAGTTTTTGTAAACCTTGGCTCAAAGTACGGTTGCGGGTGTAAGAGGGAATGAGTTAGCAAGTTGTGATGTAGAATTTGTTTATTAATTTCCCAAAGATTTTTTTGAAAATCCTTGTGGGCAAAGTTAGATTTTGTATTTTGTATAAAAGGAAAAAACTGTAATGATTTAAGTTGTCGATTTTGTTTTTTTTTTGCCAAAAAACTAAAAGAGAAAGTTATTTGAACATTTTTTTAAACAATCGCTAAATATTGTTAGAAATTTTTAAAACAAGGGGGTACCTACTTTCAGGCAAAATTAATAACAAATTTTATAAAGTATTTAGGCGATTTTTATGTACTGTAGAATGGGATTGGGCCCAAGGGTATTAAAAAAAAGTTTCATTCGGCTTATTGTCCCTCAGGTTTTAACTTCCGAAAAAATTTTTTAAAAATATTAAAAATCGGCTTTTTGTGTTGTTTTTGTAGAAAAAATTTTTTTTGTGTTTTTAATTTTTTTTTTTATTTTGGATTTTCTAAATTTGAACCTTAGTTTCGTGTCTCTCTATCGGTCGTTTTTTTTCTTTTTTTTTGAGTTTTAGACTAAAACGTGAGGAGATGGGTTAGTTTGGGGGGCCCTTTTTCAATTTTTGCCCCCTTGTAAAGACAGTGGTAGAAATTGAGTCATCCTCATGTCTGGTCCCTCGTTCACGATGAAGCCATTGGATGGCGGCGAGCAAATTTGATTTAAACATCCCCTTTTTTGGGATGGTGTAATGGTTTAAAGGTAGTGGGTTTTAAACCCGGAGGTGGGATGTTGGTTCGAAACCCCCCAGTGACGAATTTTTCTCATTAAATTTTAGTTGTGATTGTGACCAATAAAAATAAGATTGGGGTTGGTGGTAGAAAAATTTGATCTTTTAATGGTGGGTTACCCCACAAAAGGGTTATTATTTGGAAAGCCCGGTGAAGAGGCCGACATAGAAATAGATATATATGCGAAAGGTATGGGGGGGGGGAAAAACTTAAAAAGTGATTTAGATAGTGGAAGTAAAAATGGGGGAAACCCTTTTTTTTTTGTTAGTGATTGTTTTTTTTTTGGGGCCCTTTTAAAAAATGGTAGTGTGACTGTTTTTTTTTGTTTTTTTTTACTTTTTTTACTTTTTAACCCTTTTTGGTAATGGCCCATTGGAACATATTTTTTATTATGGCCCAAAAAATTATATAAAGCATTTTTTCCCCCCAAAAAAATTTTAAATTTTTTTACGTTTTATTTAAAGGGGCAGAATGGAGTCTTTCACCCAATTATTGTCTTTTTTTTAAAAAATAAAGGGAAAAATTTAAAAAAATTAAAAATTTCTCCCAAGAAAGGGTTGGGGTAGGAAAGTATTGTTTTTTTTTTTTCATTATAAAAAAGTTAAAAAGTATTGTTTTTTTTTTTTCCTAAAGGTATGGAACGTATTTTTTTTTTTTTTTTTTTTTTTTATTTGTGTATTTTTAATTTTTCCCCTTTGGGTTTTAAAAAGTTTTTTATTGAGGGCTTTTCGTGTTTATGGTTTTTGTAAAAAGGTTTTCAAAAATTTAAAAATTAGTAGAAAAAAAAAGGTGTTTTTTTCTAATTTTTTAATTGATTTTTTTTTTTGAAAACATGAAGGGAAATGTTGTTTTATGAAGACTATTAAGGAAAAACCTTTTTCCTCATTAAAACAGGAAAAATATTATTAAAGAGGGTTTGAAAAAAGTACGAAGATGATTTAAATAAAAAATCTTTAACCCCACAAAGACGAGGGACTAAATAGATTTGCATGGATCGCTTGCCATGGGGAAGGTTTCCGGGTTGAAAAAAATTTGTATTCAAAATTGGTTTTACGTTGTTTGAAGGGATACCTTCGGTGGTCGTATTGAAACTAAAGGGGGAGTAGAGTTTGTGTCATTTCGATAGGGGGATATCGGATGGGCAAGTCCAAGACCCCCTTTAAATTCATAGTTGTTTATGGTAGAAATAAAAAAGGTGTGAAATGTTAAAAAAAATATTAACCAAAAATTAAAAGATAAGTCCATTTTGAAATTTTAAAATTTTTTGGAACCCTCCTAAAATTTTTTTAATAAATAAATAATAAAATATCGTTTTTATTTTAAACTATTGGGATATTTTAATATTATTAGCGTAACCCCCAAAAGATTTTTATGTGCTAAAAAATTAAGTGAGAGGTAAATTGTCTTGGTTGTTGAAACCCCCCGGGAATTGGAATCTTGGTTCAAGCTTTGCCACTGAGTACGGGGAAAACTTGTTGAAATTTAAATTTTTTCCCATTGTTATTAAAAAGGGTCCCTTTTGGGATTAACCCGTGGTGGTCCCGCACGAAAGGTGTTATTATTAAATTATTTTTCCTTTTTAGCGTCGAGGGGAAAAAAAAGAAAGAATCCCAAAATTGGCAAAAGAGAAAATATTTTGAACCCTTTCAGTTCAATTCCCTTTTTAAGGGGAAAATATTTAAAGGAAACCCGGATATGACATTTTAAGAATTTTTTTAAAGGGAAAAATAAAACCTTTTTGAAAAAATTTTTGGACCTTTGTAGGAAATTAACCTTTCCCTTTTGGAAAAAACCTTTTATAAAAAAATTTTTAAAAAGAGCAATTTATTTGAATTTCCTCTTAAAGGGGAAAAAAAACTTTTTATGGAAAGGAATGGCTATTTAAGGTCCGATCTTAAAGGAAAAAATTTTTAAAGGAGACCCGGATATAAGGCAAATTTAGGTCAATTTATTTATGAAGGGAAATAATCTTTTATAAAAGAAAAATGGATTTGGGAAAAAAAAAGGCCCCTTTAAATTTGTCTTGGTGATAGTAGTTTTGAGATTTTGTACAAACTTTGGGGCAGGAAAAAACAAAAAAGTAGAAAAAAATTTTTTTAAGTTGTGGGGTTGAGAGGAAAGAATTGGAAAAGGGAGTGAGCGAAAGAAAAATTTCAAAGAGTTTTAAAAATTAAAAAAGTTTTTAATTATAAAATAATAAAAAATAGATTTACATTTCCCCTTTTTCAAGTAGACAAGAAAGAAAAACTAAAATTGAAGTTGAAAAAGGGTGTTCGAATTGGGCCCCTGTTAAGGGGCCTGAAAAAAAAATATATTGTTATTTAATGCCCCAATAAGACTAAGAGAAAACCCCGGAAGAAAGTATTATTTGTGGTGAATCGAAATGGGGAAAAAATTCATGTTG